>JAJNNX010000047.1:0-473008 GCA_023159155.1 Ustulina deusta | reverse complement strand
CTAAAATTAATAATTTAAAATATTTAGTTTTTAAATTATTAATTATTAATTTTTATAATATATATTAAATATTTATAAACTTTATTAATTATTTTATTTTAGTAGTTATAAAATTTTTAAAGTTTAGTTAAATAAACTATTTTGCTTTTAATTATTGCTTAATTTATTATATAAACTTATAACTAATTATTAAAAAAATATAAGTTTTAGTATTATATAAAACTAAAGTTTTTATTTTAATATTATTAATCTATAATTAAATAAATATTTTAAAAATAATTAATTTGTTTTAATTATATATTTTAATTAAAATAAATAGAAAAACTAATAAAAAAATTTCTATTAGTTCTATTTATTTTTTTAAATTAAATAAACTACTAGAGTTATTTTTATTATAGATTTTCTTTGCTAATTAAACGCTTAAGATTTTAAACTTTTAATTAACATAATTAATTAATAAATACTTTTTTTTATTCCAAATAAAACAAATTTTATTATTTTAATAAGTTTTTTTTTTTTATAATTAATATTTATTTTAATTGGTTTTAAAATAAATATTTTAAAACTTTTAAAATTAACTAAAAATTAATAAATAAGTTTATTAAAAGTTTAATTATTTAAACTAGATTTTTATTTAGTTAAGCTTATAGATTTAATTTATTAATAGTTTTTATAAGCTTACTTAGTATTATATATTAATTTAATAATTTTATTAATAAATAATTTATAAAAAATATTTAAATTTATAAAAGCTTTATATAGATTTTTTTTTAAATTTATATAAAAATAATCCTATAATTTATATTTTTATTATAATTTAACAAATTAATATTTTTAAACTAAGCTATTAAATATAAAATAAACTTATTAATATTTTTATTAGTTTTATATATATAAATTTAAAATATTTTATAAATAATAACTATTTAATTAAAATTATAATAAATTATTAATAAAGTTTAAATTATTTTAATAATATTATTAAATAATTTTTTAATTAAATAAAATATTTTTTTATTAATTTTTTAGTATATTTTTTTAATTAGCTTATAATATATTAAAATTAGCTATTTTTAATTTAGAATATAATAATATTTTTATTTAGTTTTTTTATTAGTTTATAAACTTAGTTATTAAATAAAGTTTTATTTTTTATAAATTTATTAGATTAGTTTTTTATATTTTAGTTTTTTTAATATAAATAAAGTTTAAAGCATTAAAAAATAAATTAATAAAATAAAAAATAAATAAAGCAGTAAAACTAAAAAGTTTAAAATTAATGCTTTTAAATATATTTTTTATTATTAAATTATAATTATTTTTTAAAAATATTAAAATAAATATATTAAAAAATTAGCGTTTTATTTTTTTTATTTATTAAAAAAGTTTTATTAAAACTAATACAAAGTTATAAGTTTATATAGCTATAATATTTTTTAATATATTTTTAAATATATTATTTATTTTAAGTTATTTTAGTTTTAGTTTAAATTTTGCTAACTATAACAAAATAAAAAATATATATTTATTAAATATTTATTAATAAATAATTAATAAGCTTAACATAGTATTATGATTAGTTAAATAAAACTTTTATAGCTAGTTTATTAATATTATAAACAAAAACTTTAAGCTAAAAAAAAAAAAAAAAAAAAAAAGTCAGAGTTTACAAAGTAAATAAATATAAACTTTATATATATAGCTGCAGAGTTATAGGTTAGTCCGTACGTAAACTTCTTATTTTATTACTATATAGGTCTAAAGTCCTTACAGGTCTCGCTAAGACTCTACAAAACTATATTAACCGTTACAAATATTAGTTAATTTATATTTTTTTAATCCGAATTGAACAAATATTTTATTAATATATTTTTATTAGTTAAAATAAATAGTTTTATTTTTTTAGTTATATTATATATAAATACTAAAATGATATTAATATAGTTTAAAGTTGATTATTTAAAATTATTTATTAAAAGCTATTTTAATATTTTTTATTTTAATAATATTTTCAACTACACTTTAAATGTTTACTTTAGTTTATATAATACTTGTTTTAGTTTATATATATAATTAGTTTTACTACAAATATAAATATTTTAAAATAATCGATTTTTTTAATTTGTTTAAAGCTTTTAATTACTTATTTAGCTTTATATTAAATTATTTTATTATTTAGTTCTTATTTTAGTTTATAGATTTACTTTTTTTATAGTATATATATATTTTTAGTTTGTTTTATTATCATTTATATATTGTTTTTTATAAATAATTAATATTTTATTTTTATAGCTTTTATTTATTTTTTTTAATTATAATTTTTAAAAGTTTTACTAATTATAAATAGCTTTATATTTTTGCGTTTAGTTTTTAGTATTATAGCTAGTACTAATATAATATAAAGCACTTAAACCTTAGATTTTAAAATAAATTAATAGTTTTTAATTTAAATATTATAGTTTTAGTTAATTAAGTACTATATTATTAATAATTAGATTAAATAAATCTTTAATTTAGAATAAGTTTTAAATAAATAAATTTAAAGCAATATTTATTATAATGTTTTAGCTAAATATTGATAGGCATAACCATAGATATGTCAGCCATAGCTAGAAACATGTTCATTATGTTTATAAATAGGTAGATGTCCTCATAATTTTATATTTAGAAAGAAAAGATTATTTATTTATATTTTATATAATAATTGTTATTTTTAATAAGTAACTGAATTGCTGTAACAAGTAGTATCCACTTGCTAATATAAACTTTTAATCTTTACGTTATAAGAAACATATATATTTAGGTTTATTAAACTACTTATTATTAATAAGATTTTAATAAAGTTATACTTTAAAAAAGTTTAAGTAGTAATATTAAAGTTAGATTTAGCTATAATATTTTTATATTTAGTTTAATATAAATAAATTAATAAGTTATTATGCTTTAGTTATTAACCCAAGTTTAAATAACTATTGTAGCTAAACTTAGCAACTAAATAATTATGCTTTAATTTTTAATTTTTTACTAGTCCAAGCCCTAGCAACCATATAGTAATACAAAATAAAAAAAAAGTACAGAATATTTTAGCCCTGCTTTAAGAACAACAACTACTATTTGCTACGTTATAAAAAAAACAAAATATATTAACTCTATAACTAAACGCTAGAACTAGCATAAAAAACAATACTTTAAATAAATTATAATATAGCAATATAATTATAAAAAAAAAAAAAAAAAAACAAATCAAACATTAAAGTAAAATTAATATATATAATATTGCTTGTTTTAATCTAAATCAAATAAATCTATAATTCTTTTTCTAATAACTTTAATTACTAAAACATCAAATATAAAAATAATATATATAAATATATTTTTACTAAAATTACCTAACTGGATTAGGACTAAAAGACTTTTAATATTTTTAATTGCTTTTTTAATAAAAATAAAAAACCAGATCTTATAAAAGAGCTAATACTTAAAAAGTAGCAATTAAACAATATTTTTAATAATACTTATACTAAAATTAAAAAAACTTTTTGTAAAGCTATAATTAGCAAAAAATTAAATAATTATTTTTATAAACAGGAACTCTAAATTTTAAAAAACTATGTTTACTAATAATTAGGAGCTAAAAAAAAACTAGCTTACTTAAAAAAACTAATAATTATATTAATAAAAAGGTCCGGATCTATTTAATAATAAGAAAAAACTATTATTATAAATTAAAACTTAATAAATATAACTAATATTAATTTATAAATAGCTAGAACGCTTTATAATATAATCTAGCTTATTACTACTATTTAATAATGTTTAAATATAACTTAAGAATAAAGTTTTATTATAGCAAAATAATTATTTATAATAACTTATATAGGCTTTTTAATAATAAAGCTATTAAAAATTAGATATTTTTAGTTTAATGTATTAAAAGAATTTAGCAAAAGTTATATAATCTTTTATAAAAACAAGAATATTAACTATATAAATATTTATTTTTAGGTTTAATGCTTTAAACAATAGAGCAATATAAAAAACAAGTTTGCTATAATAGCTATAAAAAAATAAACTTTTTTATAAAAAAATATATTATAATAGTAATTTTAATAATTATTTAAAAAAGATATAATAAAATATAAAGTAATTTTATTAGTATTTATAAAAACCTTAATCAAAAAATAAAACATTTAATTAAATATAGCAAATGTTTAGTTTTTTACTTATAAATATATAATAAAAAATATTATATAAAAAAAGCTTATTAAAACTTATATTATAAAAGCTTTTAAGTATAGCAAAGCTTAAAAAAATACTAAAGATTTATAATTATTAATATAATTATAGAACTTATTACTACTTAAGCTATAAAAACTTACGCTAAAACTAATAGCAAAACAAATTATTAATAAATATTTAAAAAAGCTAAAAAAAAAAACAGCTAATATTAACTAAAGAAATAATAGTAATTATATTTAAGATTAGATACTATACCTAAAATAATAATAAAAAAAAATAAAAAATAATTAATATTAACTAGTTTTAGCAAAACTAGCTAAACTATAAAAATAATAATATTTTATAATAATAAAACTTTGATTAAAAGTATTAAAATTTTAGAATATTTTACTATAAATAAGGTTAATTATAATAAATTAGATTGCTATTACTAGGTTATAAAAAATAAAGCAACTAGAATAACTAAAAACAAAACAATAGCTACTTTAGAATATATTAATAAAATAGCTAGCATAATATTAAGTTTAATAACTAACGTACTATTAGATTTAATAATTAGAACAAAAAAGATTAATAAAAGCAATAGGTATATTACTAATGTTTTAAGTAATAAAAACTAAATATAAATAAATTATAAAATTACTATAACAAAAAAATTGTTTAGGACATCAATCCTAATAATAGTAGCAAAATTAAAAACCTAACTATAAAAAAATATATTTGTTTTAGTAAAGAAAAAACAAAAATAATTAATAAAATATATATAATTATTAAATATAATAAAATAAATAGTTACTAGATATATAACTAAAATATTATATTAAAAAATAAAAATATATTAATAAACCCAAATATAATATTAAAAACTTGCATAAAATATAAAATTATATTTTATTTAATAAAAATAGTAAAAAACTATATTAAAAATATTTATATAAAACAAGCCAAACTAAGCAAAAAAAATATTAAATAAGTAAACTTTATATTAATAATATTAATTGTACTAAAACTAATTAAACAAAAAATTAATATTTAATTAAAACAAATTATTAAAGCAAATCTAAAACTATTACTTAAGAAAAAAATCAAAAAAAAACTATATATTTTTAAATTTTTGTTTAAAATAATATTAAAAGCCCTAAAGTTAAAGTTTACTTAGATATAAAATATTCTAGCATACTAATAAATAAAAGTTTTATTAAAAATTTTATAAAAAACTAAAAATTCTAATATATTAACCTTGTACTTATTAATAAAATAAGGGTACAATTAATAATTACTTAAACTATAGATTTTGATATATATATTAAAAAGTATATTAAAAAAAATATAATATTTAGATATTTTATAGTAATAGCAAATATAATTAATAATTTAAACTTAAAAATATTAATTAGAATAAAATTTATATTAAAACATAAAATTAAAATTAACTTTATAAAAGAAATATATGTTTTTAAGTTAGTACTAGAACTAAAAATACAAAATAAAACAGAAACTAAGCTACTTTTAATAGTACTAATCTAAAAAGTATTAGTAATATATATAATAATTATACTTGTTATAATAATAGTATTTATAGATATAAGGTTTATTAACCTACTAGTTCTTATTAATAAAAAAAACAAAACAATAAAACTATACTATTTTAAAAAAAAACAAAGCACGGCTTATAATATAATGCTAAATAGATATTTATTAAAAAAGGTTATAATTTATAACCTATATATTTAGCTGATTATAATATAAAAAAATAAAAAACTAAAAACTATTTTTAAGTATTAAAAAAATAAAATTGCTTAGGTTATTAATTAGGCAAACATTATAAATTATTAAAAAGATAATATAAGCTAAAAAAACTAAACTAAAATAGTAAAATACCTAAATAGAAAAAAAGCTTAAAAAATATATATATTTTTTATAAAAAAATAAATAAACAATTTAACTATATTAGTTATAAAAATAAATATATTATCTTATAAGATAACAAAACTAATAGGTATACTTATAATTAGATTAATAGCTAAAATAACTATAATAGCAAACAATATACTACAAATAAAAAGAATCTATAAACTATTCAATAAGTATAATATTTTTTATAATAAAAGTATTATATTTATATTAAATAATTAAAAAATATAAATAAACTTAATAAATAAATAATAAAATTAGTTTAAAACTATTAAAACATACTTATTAAATATTAAGGATTGTAGGTTCTTTAATACTAAACATAACAAAATATATATTTAAAAAAAACTTATATTTATAAATAAACCTACTTTAGTTGTTTGGCTTATTTTTATTATTTAAAAATAATTAATAGTATTAAAAAAAATTAATTAGTAATAGATCTATAACTATTAAATAAGATTATAGTACTAAATATATACCTGCTATTTAGCTAAAATAATATAATTAAAAATATAATTAATAAACTCTACTTTATATTATTTAATATATTAAACTTTTTTTTTAACTACTAATATACTTTAAATATTATAATAGAATAGTTATTATTAGCTCTTAAGGCTTTAAAAGATTAAACGTAGTATTAATAAGATTTAGGAACTTATTAATATTTGTATAAAAGTTTATAAACCGCCTATTTTTTATATACTATACTTTTGTATAAGCTTATATTAATAATATAATTATTTTTAGTAATAATTTCAATACTTACATAAAATATATAAAAACAGTAATAAATATCCTTAATAAAGCAAAAGTTTATATTAGCGCTTTAAAATCTTTTGCTACTTTTTTATTAGTATAGCTACTAAAGTATAATATTAATAGTAAAAGCGTTACTAAAATAAATAACAAAATTAAAATATTTAAAAAACTAAAAATACTATATACTTTAAAAGCTTTAGAAATATATATTAGAATAGCTGGCTAGCTATACTATAAAATAGCTTAGTTTGACTACAAAATTAAAACATTATAATAAAAAAAAACCGAATTATTAGCCTAGATAAAAAAAAAAGAAAACTTATTTATTAGAACGTCTAAACTAGTAAAACAGAGCTTTACTTTTAAAATTACTTTTAAACTAATAAAAAAAAAAACAAAAAACTCGAAAGCGTTATAAAAATATTTATAAAAAAGCCTATAAATTAATAGTTTTTTAATTAAAAAATAAATAAAATAGCAAGTTAATACTAAGCCAAAATATTCTAGTAATAAAAGTTAAACTAATTATATTTTTATCTAAGCTTACTAGCAATATTAAAAAAAAATATAGATTAATAAAAAAAAAAATAGTAGTAGTAATTTAGGCATATAAAAAACTATAAAAAATAATCTAATTAAGTATATAACTAGTAAATATATTAATAGACTATATATTAACTAAAAAAATAATAATATATATTTTACTATATATTATAGATTTAAATAAAGCTAACCTAAAACTTGCCAATATAATTAATTATTTCTCTTAATTTTAGCTTAAAATTCACTATATACTAGGAACACTAAACATAATATTAAATATACTTTCTAAATTACTACAAAAACTAAAAAAACAAAAAAAAGCTAAAAAAAACAAATTAAGTACGCTAGATAACATCTAGGAAAATAACGTTTATTAGGCATACTTTATTAAAAAAGACAAAATTATAATAAACCTTTCTATATTAACCCTAGTAATTAGTAACAAGTTTAAAAAAAAATAACCTAAGGGTATAATAATAATACTAAATATAGCCGAATAAAAAATATCCTATTCTAAAAAAAACAAAAAAAAAAAAAAGCAAAAAAGAATAAAAAACTAAATAGCCCTACTACTAAACCAACTAAATACTAAAAGAGCATAGTAACCTTTTTTTTGCTTAATAATAATCTTTTTTTTTATATTAGCTATAATAAAAAATAATCTTTATATATTTTAAAAAACTATATTCAAAATATTTTTAAATTTATATATAATAAATATTACTACTTTAGTATAAAACATATGCTATATAACCTATAAAGCATATATTTTTTTAATAAACACTAGAATATATGCTAGTTTATAACTTATTACACAATATATAAAAAAAACCAAATTAATAAGCAACTACTACTAGAAGAATTAATACTAATCAAAATACTAGTTATCTTTTATTATATTATTACTATAGATTTTATTACAAATATACCGCTAATAAAATCTAGAAATTCCTTTTAAAACATAAAAAAATATAACTACTTTAATATATTAGTAACTATATTATATAAAGCTAGCAAAAATTGCTTTTAATACTAAAACATAAAAAATATATAATAAAAAACTAGGCAAAAATGCTATTATAAATGTTATACCTATATAATTAAGAATTACTAGTAGTTATTATTAGCAATAAAAACCAAAAGTTTACTAGCAAAGTTTAAAAAAAAATTTATAATATATTAAATATTAAATTTTTTTTTTAATAGCTTATTATTTTTAAATAAATAAACTTTTAAAAAAAAAAACCTAATTATTAAAATAATTATTAAGTTTTATATAGCTACTAATCTAAATATTTTTTAAACCAAGTTACTACTAGTACTATAATATTACTTAAATAATATATTATTAATAATAGTTAAAAGATTATTAAACTAACTAATATTAAAATTTTAGCTACGATTTATTATAGATATTCTAAACTAGAAAAAAAGTACTAAAGCTAATAATAAAATAATAAAAGTATTAAAAATAGAATATATTTAAAAAGCTAAACATTTAGTTAATATAGCTAATATAATTATTAAAAAAAATATAATAATAAGTATACTTTAATAACCTTTAATAAAAGCAATACAGTTTATTTTAAACTATATAAAAGTTATTATTTATTTAGTAAACCTAAACAAAAATAGTTATTAATAAAAATAAAACTTTTTAAAATTATTAAAAAAATAGAGCTACTAATATATAAACTTAATTTTTTTAGTAGTTAGTGTATCTACTTTATAGTTTTAGTTATATAGTTTTATAAACTTAAATAAAAAAAAAACCTTTTTAATAAAAAAGTCCTTTTATTAGGCCTAGTTATTATTAAAAAAACTAAGAATTACTAAAAAATTAAAAAAATTACTTAAAAAAAAATCTAATTTTTAAATAGCAAACCTTTAGTTAAGTATATTATTAAATAAAAAAAATAAAATAGCAAATATAACTAAAACTTTAATAAAAAAAAACTAAAACTATTAATATCTGATTTAGTTAATAAATATAAAACTAATAATACTATTAACTAGGTAAAAAAATATAAAAAGTACAATATTGCTTATATAAAAAAAAATAACTTATTAAAATAATTATACTAAAAAATAAAACAAAAAAAACATATATAAAATAATAAATATATTATACTTATTTTAAAAAACTTTTATTTTTTAAAAATCATAAGCTAACTATATATATTAACAAAAAATATGTTATATTTATTATAACTATTTTATTCCTTAAAAAACTATATTAAAAATAATAAATATATAGCTATAAATAAAGTATATATTACTAAGCTTAGCTACTGCAATAATAGCAAAAGAACTGCTATAAAAATAACATATAAATAGCTAAAAAAAAAGATATATTATTATAGCTATTTATTATAAAATAAACAGTAATACTTTTTTTATATATTTAGGGGCGCTTTTTTAAACAATAAAGCGTACTTACTATTAAACATATTTACTATAAACTAATATAGCTATAATAAAAAGAATAAAGTATAAAATTATATATTAGTCTATTTATATAAACAGGCTTTGCCCTTTTTATTTTTTCTACTGCTTTTTTCTTTTTATAAAATTTAAAAAATCTATTTTGTTATATTTAGTATTAGATCTATAAAAGCGCTAACTATTATAGCAACTATATTAAACTTAATAGATCAGCTATTAGCTTAAAATTAGCTCTAGTACAACAATAATACTACTTTTTTATTTAATAGTTATAATAAAAAAAATATTACGTCTAGCAAAACAATATAAACATTATAACTATTAATAAATATAATATTCCTACTAATTAAAGATTTAATATTCTTACTAACTAAAAACCTAATATTTCTATTATTTAAAGCGCTAATATAAACCTAAATAATAATAATAATAATAATAATAAAAAATAAGTTATATTTATTATAGTATATAATAATACTAAAAATAAATATATAATTATAGGTTTTAGTTAAAATAATAGTAAAAATATTAAAAATATTAAAAAAACTACTAAACTTATTAATGTAATATAAGCAACCAAAAAAAGAATTTAAAGTTTTTAGATCAAGCTATAAAAAAAAAAGAAATCGCTGCGGCTAAAAAAACTACTAAACGTAACACTACTCCTATTAAAAATAGCACCCAAAAAAAAGATACTATACTAAAAAAAATCTATTAAAATAAAAAAAATACTAAAAATACTAAAAACAACGGATTAAGCGTTAAAAGCAAAAAATAGCTAACTATTATTATTAAATTGTTTAAAAATAATAATAATAATAATAATAATAAAAATAATAATAATACTTCTAATTATTTGTTTAATCTTAATAAAAATAAGTTTTGTATAGTACTATATAGCTATAAAAAATAAGCATTATATAATAGTAATAACTTAAAAAGTAATATTTATAATAAAAAAAAAGCTAAAAATAATAACTAATAAAACATTTGTAATAGGTCTAATAGTAGCTTAGTAATGTTTAAAAAACCACGTAGCAAAACAAATAATTTTAATAAAACTATTGCTTGCTTTAATAATAAAATAAATAAATCTAACTTTTTTTATAACTTAATTATTAAAAAGTTTACTAAACTATTTAGTAAAAATAATAAAAAACTTTTTATAGCTAATAGTTTTATACAAAGTTTTAAAATTAAATATATAAATATTATAAAAGCCAAAAATTAAAAAAAGGTATAAAAATCTTTACTTTTTAATAAAGCTAATATTTTAGTTTTTAGGTTTATATTTTTAAATAATAGTTTTAATTTAATAATTACAAAATAACTAATAAAACTTAATTAAATAAACTTAATATAAATTAAATCTAACTATAAAAAAACTATAAATAATTTTAATAAATTTATTACTTAGTTTTATACTTATTTAAAAAAGCGTATTAATAATTTTAAAAAAAAATATTATAAAAAAATTAATTTAAACGCTATATAAAACAAGCTTAATAACCTAAAAACTTAACTTAATAGTTATAAAGTTAAATTTAAGCAATAAAATAAAACTATTGCTAAGCTAGCTACTTAAATTAATAAGCTTAACTCTAATAATAATAAAATAACTAAAAAAGTTAATATTATTAAACTTTAACTATAAAAAACTATACGTACTACTAAAATATACAAAAAAAATACCAAGAATGCTTTTAAGCAAATAATAAGAATGCTTAATAATTATAAAAATATTTTTAATAAAATAAAGCAAAGCTTTGTTAAGTTAAATAAAATTACAAAAATAATAAAAAAATACAAAAACTAAAAAAGTTAAAAAAAACAAGTACTATGCATTATATAACAAAAAAAGTTAAAAATATTAAATTATAAAAAATATTTATAACTTGGAACAAATAGCTTTATTTAAAAAAAAAGGCACTTAATAGGCATAACTATAAATATATCAGCTATAGCCATAAATATGTTTATTATATCTATAAATAGGTAAACGTTCTTATGATTTTATACTTAAAAAAAAAAATATCATTCATTTATATTTCATATAATAATTATTATCTTTAATAAATAACTGAATTACCGTAACAAATATAATAATATTTTAATATTTTTTTTTTAGCTAATAAAAATATAAGTTTTTTTATTTCTAATATTTTTTTAAAATTATTAGTTTGTATACTAATAAATATTATTTTTAAAAAAGCTTTTTTAATAATAAGTTTTTTATTAAAATATATATTTTGTTTTGCTATTTTAATTATTTTGTTTTTTATAGTTTTAATTTTATAAATTAAATTATTGCTATATTTTATTAAAGTACTAAATATTACTTTTAGATCTATTTTTTTATATTTTATGTTTAGTAACAAATATTATACTTTTATACTAAATTATTTAATATTATTAATATATAATTATTATTTATATGCTATTTTAAATAAAGTAATATTAAATATAATATATAAGCTTTTGTTTTAAAAATAATTAATAACTACTATAACTTTAGGCTAATATTTTAATAAAATAACATTTTTTATTATTATTAAAAATAGTTTATTTTATATAGTTATATTAAAGCTTTCGGCTATTTTATTACTTTTATATTATTTTATTAAAGCAAATTCAATTTTAATACTTTTTTATAATGCTTACTATTTAGCTTTTTTAGCAATAAACTCTTTAGCTTTATTTTTATATATTAACTAATATTTTCTGCTTTATTGTTTTTCTTTTTATAATTTATTAATAAATTTTTTAATATATAACCAGATTTTTTTATAGTTTACTATTATTTTAAGTCTACTAAATTAGCTATATAAATCGATTATTATAAGCTAATACTTTTTTTTTTATATTTTTTAATATAAAAAAGGCTATAAACGTCCATAAAAATAACTTTTCTTACATATTTTCTTTTTAAAAGATTTCTTTTATAAAGCTTTTTTTTTATTTTTTTTATAATATAAGATTTATAAATATAGTAATTCTTAGTATTATTTATCTTTTTAATAATTTTGTTTAGTTTTAATAAAAATTATTTGTTTAAATAACTTATTTTTTTATACTAAAGTTTTATTTTAAAACTAATTTAATAGGCTACTAGTACTAAAAAGATTACTTAATTAATAAAAAGTATAAAAAAAATTTAAAATATAGTATAATAATTAATATATTTAAAAGTTTTAAAAAAATAATTATATATTATTTTTTAATAAATAATATTTTTACTTTCTTATTTAGTAGCTATATTACTAAAATTAGGTTAACGCCTAATTTTAAGGCATAAAATATATTACAAAAAATAATTCTAGTAAATCTTTTTGCTATAATAATTTATTTAGTAAAAGTTTTTTTTTTTTATAAATATTTTAATTCTTCTAACTTTTTTAATTGTGATTTTTCTAAAATTAAGTTTTTTATAATTAAATAATTCGTTTTTATTCTAAATAATATATTATTTATATCTTAAATCTAAAACCTAAACCTTTTTTAATAAATAATTAATATTTATTATATAAAATAATTTAAAAGTTTTATTATTTTTCTTACTTTAAATAATAATATAAGCCTATATATTCTAGTTTATAATATTTTTAACAAAACTATTATTTTTTGTAGCGTTTTATTTTAAAGAACTTATTAATATTATAATTGTTTATTTTAATAAATTAAATTTTTAAGTCTAAAATCTAATATAAATAAAATAAAATTAGTTTTATATTAAATATTTAAAATATTTTATATAATAAAACAAATATATAAATTAAATTATAAAAAATTAAGTAGTCTAGCTTAAAAATCTTATATAATATTTATTATATTACTATTACTACTATTTTTATATTTCAAATATATTATTAATATTGCTTTTTTTATTTTTTTTTTACTATTTTCTTTTAGCTTTTTTTCTTTTTTTTTTACGTTTTTTTTTAGTTCTAGGTATAAGTTCTAATAGCTTACTTTAATATATTTTATTTTTTTATAATATTTATATTTTGGTTTTTTAAATACTACTTTTTTGTTTTTAAAATTAATTATTATTGCTACTTGTTTTTTTTTTCTTACAAAATTAGACTTAATTATTATTACTAGCACTTTTTCTAGTACTAATTAGTCTGTTTAACCTATATAAGTTTTTTTATTTTTTATAATTAGTACTATATTAGCTAAAATTAAGATTTTAGTTTTTATTAAAATCTAAAAAACTTAGACCTAAGCTTTAAAATCTTTTTTAAAACTATAAATAAAATATATTATAAAATAGCTTTTAGAAAACTTATATTTAGGTCCCATTTTAGTATATTTTTTTTATATTGCTCTAATTTTATTTATTAATTTTTAAACAATTAAAAAAATTTTAATATTTATATTATTTTATTAGATTACTAATTAAAAAAATAATATAACTTTTTTTTAGTTATATTTTTTATTTATTTATATAAATATTTTTTTTATTGTTTTAATACTATTTATGATTTAATTTTAAAAAATAAAAAAACTATTTTTTATTAAAAATATGCCTTATTTTTAAGTAGTTTTTTAAGCTACTATTTATAGCTATAAAACTTGTTCTGCTTTTTTTAAAAATTGTCTTATTATAAATTTATATATATTATATATATTAATTATTATTAATATATTAAAATACTACTTATAATAGTTTTGCTAGCTTTTAAGCTTTTTAAATAAGTTAATTTTAATAATATTTATATTTAGTTTTAGTAGTTTAATAATAGCTTTATTAGCAATATTAATAGTATTAGTTATGCTTTTTTTTATTAATATGTTTATAACGTATAAGCTAAAAAAATAAGTTATTATAAAAAATTAAAATTGTAATAAAATTAAAACTTTGTTTTAAAATTATTTTTAGTCTAATTTTTATAATTATTTAAATAAAAAATATAAAATAAAGTTTAAATTTTGTTGTTTGATTAATAAGTTTTTAGTTAATCTATTAGCGCTAGTTTCTTTTTGGCTTTTTTATAGGTCTATATTTTTATAAGGCAGTAACCGTACTATGTATCTAAATAGTTTTTTTTTATTTAGTAATAAAAGAATATTTATATTGTTTTAGTTTAATATATAGTTATTTATTTTAATTATAAATAAGTTAATATAAGTATTATTTTATTTGTTGTTTGTTTAAAAGTTTATATAGTCCTACTATAAAACTATATTTTATATTATATAAAAAAAATAATTAATGTTTAGTAATTAATTTATTATAACTAGTTTAATAACTTGTTTTTTTTATTTTTTTTAAGTATTAATTATTTTATTAGTTATAACTTAAAATAAAAAAACTAAAAACTATTATTATAAATATTTTATATTATAAAATAATAGTTTTTAGAAGATCTGAGTTAAAAAGAAATTATAGCTTTTTTAGTTCTTTTAACTTATTTGATTTTTTTTTTTTAGATTAATTAGACGGGCTATTGTAAATCCAATCTAGTATTTTATTAGCTCATATTTTTTTTTTATCAAGTATAATAATATAGTAGCTAGCTATTTATAGCTTAGTAAAAAAGTTTCCGGGCTTATAACCTAGTAAAATAATTGGTATATAAGTGTTATATTTAGTTTGATTACATTATAATAGAAGGTGGGAAGACCTCAATATATATATAAACGGTAATGACCGTGCCTTTCATGCCCTTGATCTTGTACAGTACATAAAGTGACTCCTTGACGTAGTTCACTTTCAACAAGGGCAACTCGGAGGTGATCCCATATCGAAATATGAGGCATAGCTCCAGACTCCATGATCTATTCACGGTTACCCCATAAAAAGAACCGTAGGATGATGTCCCTGGCAGCGAAAATGCAGATAGCCAACGAACACACCTAATATGGATGCTTCAGGCTTTGCATCGACACTGGGACATAGGTAGCGCGTAATCGTGAAATCTAATGGTTATCACGAGGAAAAGACCTATATGCAGCGGTTGAATGACGATATTCATTTTAACATACTATCATTAATATATCTATCTTAAGTAGTTTACCATTCATTCCTCGTACCGCCCTCCATGCTATGTAAACATGGAATGAAATCAACAATATTACCTAAGACGTGGCTATTCGTTTAGATATTTCCCCCTTTATACTACGTGTTGAAATACTTTCTTGTTGAGATCTGTAAAGCTGTAGTTTTTGATTTCATCATTGTGCTAATGGTAGTTACTCGTGCCTTGCAAATTGCTATATAACCCTACATGACGTCACAATTCTAAATTTCGCAAGAAAATTCTACCTTTTTCACTTTCATGATTAACTCATATTTCTAAATGTCGAAACCATCGAATCAAACAGCCGCACAGTAAGTCGCTCAAGATAGCGAGAGTGTCAGTTAAACATAGCTGATGCTAGAAATACGTCTATTGCTGGTGTGTTGAATAGCTGGGACGGTAAAATTACTTACCGCCTGTTATGATAATACTTGCTCCTGGAACGAGCGAAAAATAAAACAAAGGAAGAATATCTATAGAGCTAAGGATTAACTTACCAAGGCGTCTGTGCCCTTCGTGCGACAACAGGAATCTATACTGAAGCGGGCAATACTAAGTGAACCGTGTCAACGCGGAGGGGCACTTACCTTACCCTTATACTAGGGGATAGGCCGAACCTATACTTCTTAGCATAATTATAGTTGTCAGTATTAGGGAATCAGACGGTGAAGAGTGAATGCAAAATTTTAATTGAATGCGAATTCTAGCGAAGGAGTGTTTGATGATTCCCTAAGCAATACAACGCAGCGCCTATGGTGTTTTTATGCTTCCTGGACGCAAAGCCACAAGGTGGATTTCCCCTCATTTCTAGCCACTCCCGGGCGCACTTTCGAAGACATGATTCGGCTCATCGATTTTGACTATAGAGCAAAGCTGTTATTAAACGAGGGATTGTACTGAGATACAGAAATCAAGAGATGCATAAATAGTTTCTAGAGATTCTTCAAAACTTATTACGTGGGTATTAGAGAATGAAATAAATAGGGATATTGGTGTAGCTTGGTAGGTACGTTGTGTAGAGAGGGGTTAATAGGTGATGAACCAGGTATCCAGTTAAGAAGAATGTAAAGACCGAGGGAGGGAGATTTAGTAGAAGGTGTAGAGGGCAATGTAAGGTAATACGGGAGGTGTGCATGAGATTCGGAATCGAAGCTCCTTGCATTAGCTATTTATCGGCTACACTGTAACCGAAAATCAACATATATGCGGATTACAGTTGACCTGTTGATGTAAAATGGGTGCTCCTAGGTTTGAGATTACAGAGAAAAGAGGACTCTCCAAAACAGCGATGAAAAGCTACCGAGCAGAGGATGAAAGCATGTTTAGATTTTATGTATTAGCATGCCCCCGCAACAATCAATCCGTGAATCATTTATGCAGTGCTGCCAATAGCAGCTGGGATATCAATATTATTCAGGATTTCGAGAGCAGTTTTCTCCACTCCTTTAAGCCTTCCTAACACCTAAGTCAATCTCTGGGGCTCCCATCCCACTGAGCTTAATTTCGACTGCTGACACCTGTAGCTCGCCCCAAAGGCAGCTTGCATACTGCCAGTTGATTCGTGCCCGCAGCACAGGTCCATTCTCCTCACCTCAACAACAGTTTTAGTCAATGAATCCATAATTGTATACCTAACTCCGTTTTCAACTCCGGGTGGTATATCTGCCAGTGGTGAAGAGGACATGGACTGTCTTATCTATCCCCTTCATTAAGCTAGAAGAGATTAGTATATCGTACACTCCCTAGACCTACGATGGTCTTGCGCAATGTAATGCACGACAAACCACTAGAGAGAAGAGAGAGCGGAGAGAGCGGAGACTTTTGAGGATGAGGATAGCAAAGTGGACAATATGAGTAGGCGCAATTACCTATATAGGGTAATTGAGCCTCATCCTTATACTAGGATCCAGGCTATATCTACACTTCTAACATAAATACGTACAATTTCAATTAGTAGACTAGTTGATCATGGCAAAATTCAATTCACTTCGGCGCAATAGGGAAAAGAATCGTGCGCTCCTCCTCTAATCCACTTCCATTCATTTAACCATAGGGTGGCTGTACCCCCTTTTTCAGGCACTCCAAGTCTCGCTCACTCTACTTCAATAGTTATGTTGTCAGGTAACGTAGAAGAAACGGGGGTTGTGCCTCCGCTAGTAGACGCTGTGGAATACTCTCCTCAAGCGCACCTTCTAGCATGTAAGGAGGGCGACTGGATGATTCTGTCGTGTACCCTTAGCCTGCGAAAATTGTAGTTTTGGGGAGATGGTACACAACATGCATGGCGCAGCATTGGAGATTGGGGCGGATGACTCGCACAAGGAACAGCAAAGTCACGCAACTGGACAAGAAGTTGCAGCCTTGGAATAAATCTAGCGAATATTCATAAGTCAAAGTCCGGCGAAATGCCTATGATGTGGAAACGTTACGGCAAGAAAGGTGTTGATCTCGCCCTTAAGGAGTGGTCGAGTCCTGTATAGCCAGACGTGACTCTATAATATATGGCCGTTCTTATTGGCTACCTACCTAGCTATGCCCGCGAGTTGGTTAGTAGTTCGATGCTTTATTGGTGTATATGAAAATAAGTTGCTATATACTTTAAACAGCTGAGTCCTTTAGCGCGATATTAAAGTCTATATGTAGAAGTGCATGATTACAGTAACCTGTTTTCCATATTTGACCGCCATGCCCACCTCAGCTTATGGCAAGTGAGACAAAAGCCACGTTAGTACAGAAAAGAAGAAGAAAAGAAGAAGAAAAGAAGAAGAAAAGAAAAAGAAAATAACGGAT
The DNA here is from genome assembly GCA_023159155.1 of Ustulina deusta. NCBI lineage: Eukaryota > Fungi > Ascomycota > Sordariomycetes > Xylariales > Xylariaceae > Ustulina > Ustulina deusta. The sequence continues at coordinate 454,289 of JAJNNX010000047.1, read as the reverse complement.
AGAGAAATAAATAAAGACGAAGGGATCATATATATAATTTATAGCTTAGATGTTATTTTCAATTATGCAACGAATGCTACATGTAGATTCAAAATCTGATCAAGTCGCTTGCAATCTCCCGCTATATCTACTTCGTATGTTGCAAGCTGCAACTATCTATAACAATGATAATGCTGAGAGATTTTGTAACCCTGTGACATTGTTTGCAGGAATGCATAAACATGCGTTAGTTGCATAAGAAACAGACCGCTATAGCATGTAGCATCAATGCTACCGGTATTCCCCGATCATTTCCTTTTCTCCAGGATGCGTTACATACTCACCAGAACAGAATGAAGAGCAACAGGCTACGAGGGGCTTCAGTAGCCATTTATAGATACTGCAACCTTATCAGTCAGCAAGATTGTATCAAAAATAACAATGTGGATGGTGGGACACCAAAGATGGATAGCTTGTCTCTGAAACATTTTAGGGAGGACCCAACATTTGGAGGTAACCATGCATGCATGATGCCCACCATATAGCTAGGTGCCTTATCCGTTCAGCTTGCTCTAAAATGGATTGTAGGTTGCCAATCAGAAGGCTCGAGGCCGCGGTCACGGAGTTTAGTGGAGTGGACATCTTATTACTGACGCGCACATGCATCTCGACCACGAGGTATTGGATCTTCTGCAGGGGTGCCCACCGCTACCTCGTTGCTTTCTCCGTAAGCCTTTCATGTTTCACTGGGTGCCTAATGTTGAGTAGGCAGTTCTATCTAACAACTAGCGAAACTGTCCCACTCAAACAGAGCCGGTGATTCCTGGACTTGATGCTGCAAAAGTGCACAACCTATCAAATATGCAGGAATATCCTCACAGAATTATGCACGTAAGTCACAAGAAGACGAGTGCCTCGAATGTAGTATACTCAGGAGTTGGCTAGCCTTACTAAAATCCAGTACGTCATCATAATATTGCTTCAAACACTGGCCGAAGATGGCTTAATCCATTCGCAGTAGCATTTTTGCAAGGCAATAAGTGTACCGATGTTCACAAAACCATCACGAAGATTTTGATATTGGTAATGTGTTATGGCAAGATTTCGTCGGCGTTTTGTGAGGCTTGGGCATTTACATGCTAACTAAATTCTCCACAACATAATTAACTCAAATATTAATAGCTTAAAAGTTGATTATTGCTCTTCTGTAAACCTAACATCTGTTGGTCGCATTTATCACGTACTCAATGTTCTTTACAATAAAAAGCATCGTAGATTACTTTACGGTTTATGTTAGCAAAAAAGAAGGGTAAATTTAGCGAAGCTTTGGCATACGGTGACGATGACGTTGGGAGCCAACCAAGGGACCTGGACATGATTGATGCGGGGGTTGTGATTGGTTTCGGCACTATCCACACAGTTTGCCCCGTTTCAAAACACAGTAATTTCCTCCCCCCTTTATGTAACTCTTTCACCTGAAATCTACGCGCATCGCTCCAGCATCTCTAAAAATGCATTCTTCCTGGATAATTTATCAAACCAATCACCTAGCACTCTCTTATTGAAGGTGGCGAACTATGGCCATAGTACTACTACTACTAGTATGTATGTACGTGACCCCCTGACCCCTGCCCCTCAGTACGACGTTATGGCCCTTGCAAGCTTCCACGGGTACGACACAACTTCGTCTCATCTTCCGATGTAGCTATCTACCGAACACCGCCGATTATGGAGGTGCGGGTATTAGTCCCCTGACTATTGCTGACACTATGGCTCAAAGATTCGGTTCTTGCGAAACCCAGGGAAACTCTGGGCCCAGCCTGTTTGTTTTAAAATAATCCTCCAGAAATACGAAGTGTAACGAGACGGCAAGTAGGTTGGTTTGGGGCCCCCAATTGCGCCAAAACCTTCCGGTTTGTAAACAGCACTACATGCAGAATGATTTAGGAGTCCTTTGGGGGCTGTACCCCAAGCTGTTTTCTGGCAGCCAATGAGTGATTTGGGCGGCAACTCCCCCAACCAATCCGCAGGATACACGCGCTAATCCTTGACACCTGGATTGGCATTGCAGTATGTTCTATCCAGAGACCCAGTTCATCGCTTCTCCGTGTTTATGGCAGGTGGGGGCCCAAACATGTTTCGCGTTCAGCGGCTATTATTCTGATTCTGTAGGGCCTTCAACCAAGCTTATTTAGGTAACTTATTGATGAATAAAGGGCTCATCACTTGTCATATGCATCCGCTACACAGAATGCAAGATATATTTTGCCCGCCTAGTAAGCACAGCCCTGCTTATGCAACCACCAAATCGCAATGATGAAACATCACCGGCGACTCATTGCGTGAAACTTGCATACAGTGACCGACGACTTACTATTGTTAAGATTACCCTTGACTCCAGCTAGGACGAGTGCGACATGAAATAAATTTTATATAAGCTTCAGTGAGAACGAAACCGAGTCATTTATTTGATTGCACGGGCATGTTGCATACTCCAAGTACATATAAACAACTTGATCATTGCACTCTAATTACACCTGCCTTCGTAATTATTTTGATACAACGGAAAGGTTCGCCGGAATATTGATTCTAATATCGACATGGAGCAAACAGAGCCTGTCAATACCCTAACAATTAGAAGGAGTTCGGAATACTTAATGCACCAGCAAAATATTTCCAGAGTGAATTCATTCAATACACACCAAGACGCTGCCCCATCTCTTAGCACAGACACCGGAGCCAGCGTCATCACAGACGGCACGCCGTTTCGGGTCGATGGGTTCGCGGATAAACAGACATTGGCCGGCTGGTTCCCTCAAATAGATGACAACGAAACGACGTCGTTGCGAATCCGGCTATCGAAAAGAAATCAAGCTCTTCTCTTACAAGTCGCCCTTATCGCCACCATTTTTGCTACCAATCTCTTCATCTTGCTGTACGCCAGGTCAAAATATCCTAGCAGAGATGGGGTGGGGCTTCTTTACGCCGGAGACTGCGGTACAGTGAAAAATGCTAATCGCTGGCTCCATCTGCTCATTAACGCGCTGAGCACCGGGATGCTTTCTGCCTCTACTTTTTGCATCCAGCTACAAGCTTCGCCCACACGCGCGGACGTCGACAAGATGCATAATCTTAATCGATGGGTGGATATCGGAGCACCAAGTCTCAGAAATCTTAGATACATCAGCCGGTGGCGACTCGTTTCCTGTATTGTTTTGGCCCTCAGCTCGCTACCGATCCATCTCATGTGAGAATCACAATCACCCCTAAGATCCAACATGAGGCAGCAAACACTAATAAATAACAACAAGTTTCAATTCGGCGGTTTTTCAATCTCTAGCATCAAATGACTATAGCGTTGCGGTGGTAAAGGAATCCTTCACTTTGGGAGCAAGCTGGGACCTGTCTACAGCCGAACGCAATCGTCAGGGCGATCCCGGCTGGGATGAGGAAAAGGTGAACCCTCCGGATCAAGGCTACGACAGCATGATAGAAGGTATGCAAAAAGATGTCTTAAATGGCCTCTATGAGAGGAAAAACATCTCCGACTGCTACGCACTGTACGAGGACTATTGGGCTGTCCAGCAAGGGAACGTCGTGGTGGTAATAAAAAACGAGAGTGTAGCGAACAGTGACGATGACAGTCTACTGTTATACACTTTCGTTGTTCCGCGGTACGACAACTATGCTAAGAATCTATGGGCTGCATCTAACGGAACCGCAACGCACATATCGTTCTCTCCGTCGCCTCCCCCGATTACAACTCTATTCCTAGGTCCACCGCATTATCAGGCATCTTATTGTCTAGTCCAATTTGTGAGCGCCAGTACGGATAGATGCCGTCTGGAGTATTCCACATACATCTTGTCTGCCGTATGCTCTCTAAATTTTGTCAAGCTACTCGCTTTATTTTTCGTGTGGACGAGCAGAAAAAAAACCGAGAGGCGACGCAAGACCCGAAAGGAACAATGGGGCACGGGAGTTGATACCGAGGAACACGTTCTAGCTCGGAGAGAAACTGTTCTGTCTACCCTTGGCGATGCGATAGCATCGTTCATGCAAGAGCCAGACGAAACCACTAAGAACATGTGTCTCGCCACGAAATACGATTTCCTCCAGAAAAGGACTTTTTGGAGTGGACGAGGAAAGGAAAAGTCGGACCTTGGCATTCACCCTCGCAAGTGGAAGTTGTCGCAGAATCGTTGGATTTCAGCCGCTACATGGCCACAATGGACATGCCTAGTCTTCTTGTAATACCCCTTCCCTTCCCTATTCTGCCATGGATTACCAGGCCAAAAATACACGCTAACTCTATTATCATCCGCAGGTACATAGCCTTCCTTACAGGTCTGTACACTAGCCTCGGGCTTCTCGTCACCTCCCTGAAAAATCGTGATTTCCATCTCTCGCTCTCTTTCTTCCGCTCTCTTGGCTTCGGCTCCGTCTCAGAGCTCACTTATCTCAATATCCAACTACCGCGCGGCGACCCCGTTGGCCTGATCTCAAATGTGCTCATCATTAACTCGCCGCAGCTTCTTTTCTCCGTCATGTACTCTGTTTGCGGTGCCGTCATGACAACATTTCTTGTCCAGCGCGAGTTCAGTCTCATGTACACCAGAGCTCACCGGAAACCCCTACGTGTGTCTGAGCCTGTCGGGATTCAGCGGTCGAGCTACTTTATCTCTCTCCCCTTACGCTACGGTATCCCGTTGAACTTGTTTTCTGCTGTCTTCCATTGGCTTATTTCCCAGAGCTTTTTTCTAGCACGCATCACGGCACTGATGCCGGATGGTGTAGAAGATTATGGAAATTCTTTCTCAACCCTTGGCTATAGTCCGTATGCCATCATAATTAGTTAGTCTGCTTTCCATCCCCGTTTTCTCTTCGATCCGTCCCTCTCTATCCTCAGTTGCACTATACTAACTTAGACTTCGGTCCGCAGCAGGGATAGTCGGATTTGTCAACATGTTGACTATTCTCCTAATCGGATGTCGTAAATACGACGGCACAATGAGTATGGTTTCCACTAATAGCATGGCGATAAGTGCTGCATGTCACAGTCTTTCCGAAGATAGAGAATTTGGTCATCAGCTGCCTCTACAGTGGGGTGTGGTGGAAATTGGGGAAGAGGGCATCGGACACTGCGCTTTCACCACAGCACCCTACCATGTTATCCGAAAGGCACAAGAAGATATTTTCTATCAATAACAAGAATTTCGTCGGATGGAACTAGAGGCAAAACTCAAATTCTATACTAGCGCCGAGGGTTATAAATAACGCATTGCATTCTCTTCGTTTACGAACTTAGATTTAAGCCGTAATTAACGCATGAATCCTCACTTGCTTGCTACCAAGCTTGGGCACTTGACGTGGAGATTCTCGCTTAACATGTGGAGTGCGGAAATACAGACTGTGATGGTGGCAAACTCCTGCCGCTGCGTGCGTGACGCACAAGATACGCCCCGCACACGCATTATCCATGACATAAGTGATGTTCATCCACAAAAGAACTTACGTTAGCAAGAGTTCTAAGATGCTTCAGTCTAAATGAGGGGGGCGAGGATCCTCTCGGATGTGCCTCCAGACATGTCAACGAACTTGAGCGCCAAATTCAAGAATAGTTCCTCTAGTGCATCGATTCTTGGAGCTACTCACGGTTCTTATAAGGGAATCTAGGTACGGAGTACGGCGGAAGTTAATGGGGGTACCAGGTTAGGATACGATAGGTGTGACGGAGAACTGGGCCAAACAAGGGCTCCAAAAGCAGCATATCTTGTGTAGAGTACCTTATCAAACACACCCACCTGGTTGGTATGTTCTCTATATAAGAGGTGTGGGCGCAGCTGAGTCGGCTGCCGAAGTCCTCCCGGCTGAAGTCGTTACATCTCGCCAATAGCCCTTGCGAATAGCCTCACCAGGCGCCGGGCGCCAGTCCCCACTAGCTCGTCACAATAGGGCTATATGAGGCTATTCACAACCTCCGAGCCCATTGATCTTCAACACACTGGCCGCCTATCGTTGCGACACTCATCAGTTAGTTTTTCGTTTTATTTGAGAAAAAAATATTTTGTTGGCTTCAATCGATAGAGTCTTCATTGTAATTACTGCATTGTATGTACGATTGGTTGGGTCCTGTCAGAAGGAGTGGAGACGTGTACAGATGAGCAGACGTATATTATATTCAGGATGATTATTAGAAAGAAAGAATAGCCATAGGTCCTGGGGGAACTGGTGATACAGTGTCTCACACTCCACGTATTCCAACAGGTCCGACCAATTTGCCCACTTCAGTGCTTACTCACGGTTCCTGTAGAACCTGCAGCAGAGTCTCCTGCTGAGTTCGACGACCGGCAGGAGAAAATATGACGTCACTATCTAATCGCCTATTAGTCAGCCATCCATGGCAATAATTTAAACGAATCTTACATGTACTGCCAGCCACACGTGGATTTTGCTGTCGCAGCGCCATAATTAGTTTATTATAATAGGAACAAGGTGTTGTTTATCCTTTTCATGCTGTTCTGAAAACACAGGCAGAAACGGATAGCTAATTTAAAATTATATCTTCCCTTTGGATTCTCCCACTGAATGATTTTTTCTTGATTAATGTCACGTGAAGAGCCCAGTCCAGAGGTCGTATGTTGTCTAGGGACTCCATTTTTAGATCCTAATGTCTATATCTAGACTAGTCTCAAAGCTTACAAAGCTACCCTTCCACATTTGCAGGCGAAATCTCAACTTGGTAAACTGATGAGCTGACACATTTCCAAACTCTTGCAGGGTTACGGATGCTCGGTGTAAGTTGCTGACGTTTTCATTTTGAATCCCTGGGAATAAGCTGGCAGGTACTGTAGAGCTGTGTCAGCCTTTGTCTCTTGTACAGTTTCCGTCGTTTCAAGCTCTCATGCCGAGTGTTGATTACTCTTAGATGTTGCATCGTTTGTAGAAGTTGAAGTCTCTTGCGGCTCCGTGGCCCAACTAAATATAATTGGTTGGCCATTGACCTAAGTAAACTCTAATATTTAACATCATTCCATATCAATCAATTGGCCCTAATCACTGCATAATTATAACTCGGAATCCCGTGGGTCCACACTCCTTGAGCTTACAACCCTAATCCTTTGTAATATTTGTAAACATCGTGGGCCACATGACTTTACAACAGTTGTCTATTTGGGAAAACTACCTGTAGCTTAGCTCTTTCCTAAAACGGATTTCGGCCCTTTGTCATGAATATTAGATAGTCAGAAGTGGTCAATTTTTCTGGTCACCACTAAGCCGGCTTTACCAAAATGTGCATCGTCAGCAGATAGAAAAGAGTTCGAAAACAAATAGTTGAAGAACGGAGATAACGGCTTGGCGTTTCATGGCCGACATTTGGTTCATCATACTCCTGCTATTTCTGACTGCATCGTACGTGGATCAGGGTGAATATCTGAGGTAATAAGCCGAATATGAACGTGAATGGGCTTGAATCAATAGAATCAATACAATGCATGTAAGGCTCTGTGATGTGGATCACTCGATCGAGTTGCTAATCACGGTAAGAACATGCTTGTGAGCCGCATATGAGATGGGACTGGTAAACCCGTAGGTAAGATGGCCTCAATATGGCATGAGGTTGCTTTGGGCATTATGGCAAGTCCTACGATCAAAGCGTGAGATAAAAATAAGCATAGACTTCTCGACAAGGCACTCTCGGTAGCTTTTCAAGTATAAAAGTGAGGATGTGCCCACGTCTTCGTTGAGATATACCAACACATCATTACATTCACATCAAGCACATCAGGCAATCTGATCAAGCGTCTCCTCATCAAAGAATATCCAATCACCATTATCAACACCATGCATTCTAAAGCAATGATTCTTGCTGCTGTTGCGGCCTTCACCAGCGCTGTCGCCGCTACCACTGGTGACATGACTTGGTATAACCCTGTAGGTTCTCTATATCCCCCCCTTTGATTCTCTGCAATCTTCCATATTCTCCCCGGACTTTGACTCTCAATAATTGGCTTCTAACATTTATCATCATTCTAGGGCCTTGGTGCCTGTGGCGGGACTGACAACGATGGTTCTCCAGTCGTGGCGCTTAACCCAGCGGACTACGCCAATGGAGCCAACTGCGGAAGATGGATCACTATCCAGGGCAATGGTCAGCAGACCGCCGCCCAAGTTGTCGACCTCTGCCCTGGCTGCGGCTCCGGCGGTATCGACGTCTCGCCAGCTATCTTCGACGACATTGCTTCCTTGGACGTGGGCCGAACCCAGGTTAACTGGTTTTTCCAGTAGATGGATTTGTAGCACCAGATAAGATGGAGTGAAGTCAACTAGGTGGGAGCTGGGGATAGTTGACGGCTGATGTTGAAACACTGGGTATAATTTAAATGCCTATGAAGGGGGGGGAAATACGGACGCTCGCTTTACCACAGAAAAACCAATAAAACAAACTCACTCGCTGTTTGCCAAACACTCACCCCGCAAGGGATTTACTTGCATTATAGTAAGCGGCCAATACTAGTGTCTCCGTTTTTGAACTAGACAGTACACAGAATATTTCTATTGCGGCAGATTCGTTATTCATGGAGAAGACGTAGCGAGCATGAGTTGAAGGCTGTGTGGTGAAGTGGTGTGAGTGGATCATAGGGGCTCAGTATATGCATGAGCCACTTGTTGGCTTCACTCGTAAGGGATATAAACACCATAGGCGTTGATTTTTACGAAAATTCGGGGGAGTATCCACAATATGGCTAGTGTTACGAATGAATTCATAATTTTTGTTTCTTCCACCTGATCAATTGATCCCCCATGAGAAGAGAGCAAATACTATCTTAGGAAGTGTGGGTTCGGCCTATCTCCTAGTACAGGGGCGCTGCGACATATCCATAAGGTGTGAACAGCTATTTACATTTGCCCACTTCAATATCTTGTTGTTAGATTAGTATAAGGGACAGTGTCGATGGTAGTCATCATTCCAGTCACTCTCCATTCCTTCTACTAAGCCTTGACACGTCCTAACTAGGCTAAGTATGTCGAGAAGTCCGATCTTTGTGAGGATAAAATTAAGGCATCTTCTCGTTCAATACTTATATAGTGACCGCCTATAAAGTTAAAAGTGGCCGCATTCCAACAATAATGTTTCGATAAGTTGACCTCGATCTAACTGCCTAAATAAGTTCTATTATATTACCCCAGCTAATTCTAAGATAGGGCTAGTAACATAGAACTCTCGAATATTCTTCTTGTATTTATCTTGATCACCGACCGTGTCTTTTAGCCACGTCCGTATAGTCTTGTGTAGCGGCGGGTGGACTGCGTACGTCTAAGTCTCGAAACATTGATACCAAAACTCGTAAGGGCGGTCAAAGGAAACGGATAAAAGCCTAGAGGCTAGGTGCTTCTAACTGCCGCCATATTTAGTTCTCATCTGCGGTCGCTTAAAAGGTTGCTCAGCATATGTCAATGAGTGGCGTTTCTCTGATGCACCATACCTGCTCAGCAACAATGGTATATTGTTAAACTCTAGGTTATGAGGAGGAAACACCCTTCCCTCCCTGTCGCACTATGGGATAACGCTTTAACATTTACATCACGTACTATTCTTACCACCTATTTACCAGCACTAAGAATTATTACAGTTTTTTTTTTCTTATTCACAGCGCAAAGACACAAAAAGTGTATAAACATGGATGTTTAATTGGCAGTGTACTTACTATAAAGTTCTTAGTGCTTAATGGGGTGTAGGTAGAACGCTAAACCTGCCCCGCGTTCATCTCATCGCGGCCCGTGGCTAGCTCTATTAGCGTACTTCAGGCCACGAGCCTTCCAACGTTTGTAAAGAGTAATTCACGTCCCTACATTCTACAGCATTCGCCCAGGCCTAAGCAGTTTCTTATATATCGATCAGTACCAGCACTAATTCGAGAAACAGGTCTACCTCCTGGTGCTGTGGATATTCCCATGGATAAATTGGACATTCTTTGTTATGACTTGCAGCAGCAATTGATGAAAGTAGGAGGTGTTTATCCGTTGCAAGTGGTTTGGGCCCTCACAGCGGATTAATTCAATGCCTCGTTTTTAAACGTTGGGAAGAATGGCAAGAGTATAACAAACGGCTGCCTATGAGTAAAGACTGGTATAGGGAGTAAGGCAATATATTGATGAGGAAGGAAAAATCAAGCTTACTCCCAATTGCAGCAGGCAATGGGGTTAAGCTGGATCCCGCTTCTGAGGGAGTGAGGCTAGTCGGCATGTGGGTCAACCCCTTCCGGGGGTTGCCCCCATAGTTGCCTCAGGATGTTGTATTTCCACCCCCAACGGAAGTACTAAAGTGGTTAACTACTCGAGACTAATGCGTGGCGCACTCAAGTGCGAATAAGCAGCCGCGCTGACTGGCCACATCCGAGTTCATGTACGAGACAGATGACATGCGGAGACCCCCGGAAGGCTTCCCGGACAACTGTTGCGTATTACTTATTAACCATATGCAGCAATGTGATGACTATTACAAGAACCCCCACGGACGTAGGCACGCCCTTTACTCCACTACTTCAACAACACTGGTCGAGAATAGGAACATCTCTACCCACATTGATACGATCGTCGGATTACCTATATTGATAAGATCAACTGAAGTGTGTGAGATTCCGAATGGAACTACCCACGAAAACCGACCATCCCACTTACGGATGCAAAAAAAGAAAGATTATTTGAAGATCCGGCGACACGCCCCTTCATGGGCTCATTGGCAGCAAATCCATATCATTGGCATCATCCAACAAGCAATCTTAGACGTTTGCTTAGATGTGCTAAGTCTTGGATAGGGAGGGGTATAAGTGCGAGGTATAAGGCAAAGTTCTCTGACACGAGACAAACCTGTCGTGGACATACTGCCGATATTACAACTCCGGATGCCTATCTAAAATGGACGGCACAGTCCTTCCAGCTATTCCCGCTCTCGCCCTGCATGGTGGTGTTACCAAAGAGCAAGTCGATGTCGAAAGTGTGTGCACTCAGTGGCTCAAAACTCTGGAGATATGTTTCACCTCCAAATCCTTCGACAACCTGTCGCCGTTATTCATAGACAACTGCTGGTGGAGAGACATCGTCGGCCTCTCGTGGGATTTCACCTCAAAACATGGATATGACGCTATCACCGCATTTCTCACAGGTGCACCGAATCCGATCATTGAGTCACAGCTTATCAAAGACGGTGGCCTAAAACCGGTGTTACTTGACATTGGTGGGATGGTTTGGATCCACGCGGCATTCTCCTTCAGGCATCAACACGGCGAGGGAAAGGGAATCGTACGATTGGTGCATGTTAGCAAGTCTGAATGGAAGGCATGGCTTGTTTCTACCCAACTCGAAAATCTTCACATCAAAGATAATCCTACGACTCAAAATCCTACGGCTGTCGATGGCAAAGCCGCGGACACCAAGGGCGAGGGTTTGCAAGTCTTGATAGTAGGCGCTGGTAAGCTTTCATTCTATATTCACATTTCAGCACCGAATTTGATTAGAAAGGGCAGGACAAGCGGGCCTCGCTTTAGGTACACGATTGAAATCAATGGGCATTCATGCGCTCATCGTTGACAAAAACGATCGCATCGGCGGCGCGTGGACAAACAGGTATCAGTCAGTCACGCTCAACACACCAAAATATACAGACCACCTTCCTTTCATGAAGTTGCCCGAAGAGGGACCGGAATATCTAAGTGGAGAACAGATGGTAAGCTTTATGGAGCTATATGGGCAGAAGATGGGCCTTGAGATTGAGCTTGGGATGGAAGTGACGAAAGCCGAATATTACCCAGGAACCCGAAGATACTACGTCGAAGCACGACGCGAGGGGGGCGAGAAGTGCAATTTTTCAACTAAGCACATTGTGCTGGCTACGGGCGTGTTCAGCGAAGAAGCGATCATTCCGGACATTGCCTCTACTGATGTATTCAACGGGCTCGTATATCATTCTGGAAACCACAAGTCAGCGAGTCAAGTTCTGGACCTCGGCAACAAAAGAGTTGTTGTCGTCGGCTGCGGCTCAACGGGTCATGATATAGCGGCAGATTTCGCCTCGAACGGAGCGAAAGAGGTCACTATCTTTCAGCGAAATCCCATCTTTTCTGTGACAGACAAGGCGATAGAAACTATATTGCTCCCTATATGGAATATGGAGGGCGTCAGCACAGAGGAAGCAGATGTTCTTGGTAACTCGCTACCGCTAAAACTTATTCGGACTGTCAGCATCGACTTGACAAAGCTGATGTGTACCCATGACAAACCCACAATAGACGGCCTGAGGAATGCGGGGATGGCGTTGAGAACGGGGGAGGATGGTTACGGGCTAGCGGACTACCAACTAATTCACGGAGGGCGCTTTTACATCGACCGAGGAGCTAGCCAGATGATTGTCGACGGGCGCATTAAGATTCGCAGATGTGAGGGAGGTATAAGCGCATTTCATCCGAATGGTTTGATACTTGCCGACGGTACACAACTGGATGCCGATGTGGTCGTCTACGCTACAGGATATCGTGGGGTCGAAGTGATTATTGAACGTCTGATGGGACCGGAAATTGCGGGTAAAGTCGGAGCTATTGGAGGTCTGGATGCTGAGAATGAGCGAGTTGGGTGGTGGCGGCCAACAGGGATACCAGGCTTCTGGTATATGACAGGCAGTTTCCTCTGGTGTCGTCAATTCTCACTGCCGCTTGCTTTACAGATCGCTGCGATTGAGAGAGGGCTAAATAACGCCCATTACAGGTAACAACTACTGAAGTAGGGTGAGTAGACCCGAGGTGGCTGAACAGTTGAAGGGGCGCTCAACGCCAAGAGGGAGAAAAAAGGCATCACGATAGTTACACTCTTTTCTTAGTTATCGCGTTCAATCGAGTAATATTCTGCTATGATCACTTGATCCCCCAATAACAAATCACGTATTTACAATAGGAGGCTTTCGACGTAGTAGATCTAGAGGCCTTGAGATCAACTGTGTAAGGTAGCAATAGACCAAATTCATACTTCCTAGATATCGTTACCTAATTATACACCCATAGTAGTTACCTTGTTTACCAGCCAGCTACCCAAATGGAGTACCTTACTCTCTGTGGCGGGAATGGCGTTGTCTTGGCGCAGGGGTGTATTATCGCCGGAAGCCTCCGTCGCATGTTTGCTTCAGCACAGAGCGAGACGGGAACTAGAGACGGGAGCTAGAGGCCTCGCTGTGCGGACCTGCGAACCTCCAAGCGGCTTTTAGGACCCGCAAGCCGAAGCCGCGACGGAGCTCCGTCGGACATGTTCCGGGAAATGAATGGGGTAAGAGTTCTCGGCGCACTAGTCGACAACCATACTGAAGGTGGGTTGTACTACGACGGCCCGGATTTCGATGCGCTTTGGGAGGAAGCGACCAAGTTGGATGTTCCGATTTATATCCACCCGACATGGCCGTCCGCACGACTCTCTGACGCATACAAGTCACCCCATCTGCCAAATGAGGTGAACATGTCCATCCTCGCGTTCGGATTCGGCTGACACGACGGTGTCGTGAAGCATGTTTTGAGACTATACGTCAGGGGCGTCTTCGACCGGTTCCGAGGACTCAAGATCATCATTGGTCACATGGGTGAGAAGATCCCTTACATGATGCAGAGGATACAACGGGTGTCGTCACAGTGGGGCAAAGAGAGATCATTCAAGGAGGTGTGGGACAACAACATATGGTTGACGACAAGCGGAAATTGGGCGTTGGATCCTCTAGCCTGTCTTCTGCGAAATACGAAGCATGACAGGATCATGTATAGCGTAGACTGCCCGTTTTCGAAGAGTCCCGATGCATGGAAATGGTTGGAAGAGTTGGAAGAGAGTGGGATGGTCAATGGAGAGGAACTGGAAGGGATTCGCTGGAAGAATGCGGCCAAATTACTAAGACTAGATGGAAATCCGGCGTTACATGATACTTGAAGCAAAGGTTCCTTCGGCAGCGTCTACGCGTAGTAATATCAATTAGAAAACCCCTCCCTGCCGAACAACAAATCAATCAATAAATGCAACATCAGCATCTACTTAGTCTTACTAGATGCTCATAATCGGGAGGTTTATATGAGCTGCCTGGGTGGTATTTTGAGGCTACCAAGCTCGCGCGAACATCTTAATCTTAAGCGCACTTGCAATATATTACTGTCCGCTTCCCTTACCCTTCTTCGGTAATTGTATTGTAGAGGCGCCATAACCTTCCGAGACAAGCAATCCGCACTTATATTCTTTGTTTACTTATAACGCATCCCACAAGCTCGTTTCGCACACAAGCTCGTTTCGCACACAAGCTCGTTTCGCACTTTCTTGGCAGTTCTCTTACTCCAATTTTTATAGCAAAGCTACTTACTCCATATTTATATAACTTAGTCAATATAAATCGTACGGACTAATAATTTAGATTTTTGGAATCCTAACTAAATAGAAATCCTAAATATATTTATTATAATTTTATAGCTATTTTATTTATAGTGTTATAAAAAAGTACGCTAAAATAATCCCTGTAATTTTTAGAACTTAAATAATTTTAGAAATAAAATAGCTATTAAATTAACAAAATTATATTTAGATTTTTTATTTAGTTAAGATTCTAAAGATCTAATTTATTAGGTTGTAGGGCTTATATTTATAAAGTTATTTAAAAAACTAAAGTAAGTAGTTTTATAGTACAAAACTAGCGTAAAAATACGCCAAGAAAAAGTGCGAAACGAGCTTGTGGGATGCGTTAGGCTTAATTCTAATAGATTACGTCATACTCATCATAAATACGGTTACAGGTATACTAGTGGTCAAAGCTCGGCTATCGCACAAGCAATGTGTAATTTCTAATATTTCACACTGTATTCCCATAGATTTTAGGAAACGTGGTGTTGTACGCCTTCCTTCTATAGGTAAATAGTGGACCATTGTCTACGACTTCAGCGAGCTAGTTGCTTGTAGCTCATATTTACTTCATATCACATACACTGTGCTACAGTTAACAAAATAGAGTGTGTTGTTGGTTTGGTCACCACCCTCTGATCCTACAGAGAGCTAGAATGTGACAGGTTAACATGTATAAGTCCGCCAACCCCGTCAATACCGCTCAGCGTTGAGATGTATGGCTTTCCAAATCTAAAATCGCGCAACTTACCTATTGTGACGCACACAGCGAGTGATCCGTTCTAGCGTAGGTCAGGAATCTCTGAACGTCACGTTGGGAATTCCCGCAATCTTTCAATGGAACTAATATAAAAACTGCCATGACGTCTCTGTGTGAAGAGAAGTCGGCGGGACAGTGCTAACACCAGGATTCATTGGTTGATGTAGATGCATCTCCGCCAGCCAATCGTAGCTTTCAGTAGGCTAGAACGCATCCCCGAACTTCAAAATCGAGGATTCTTGGCATCTTTCCTACACGACTACCCAGTCCTCGAAGTCGGAAATTCATAGTTGAGCTGGCTAGTGTAACGCCGTCTATCAGCTCTTTCGTGTTCTATCATAAGGCAGTGACGTTGCTGCTTTAATGCAGGACATGATGCGATACCAAGCGGTGCCAGGGTAACTAAGAATTAACCTTTGGAGACTATAGTGCATATCCCTCTGCCCCCCGTAGTCACTACGCACCACATCACCCGACGCTGACCGCCCTTTTTGTTGGCAGAACCCACCACAGAGAGATATACACATGTCTCATAGGGGGCGAGCATCCTAGGGATTTCCCTAGCCACATGACGTCAGGATGATAGTTAAACCCAAGCCAAGCAATAAGATGGAATGACCACCTATAAGGTTGAGATTCTCCAATACGTAGCCTTTACTTCTTTTTATTTAAATAAAGCGGTCATTTGAAAGGCGTAAGACAAATCTAGTTTCTACATAAGAGGTGAGATGTTAATACCCTCTATCGGTGACTACCAGTCACAAATAGTATAATCCAACGATCGAAATTTGCAGAAACCCTGACTTCAACCGCATACCACTCTGCATTCTTGATCCGACTGGTGTTTCATTTTTCTTATTCGCCTGACATTTGGACGGAAGGTTTGCTCAAATCTTCGAGTGCAGCCTCCTCAATATCATGGCTCTGCGAGATAGCGAACCTCCGAGGTCGGGAAATAGAAATGGCATCCTTGTCTTTAATGACCAACAGAGGCGGATCGTCGCGGTAATAGTGGTCCAAGTCCTCGAGTGACCTATTAGCCGTCTCAGGGAAGAACGCCCAAATGATGGGTAGTATGACAGCGTTGATCACTGCCCAAATGATGTAGAATCTCCATCCCAGATTTTGTATGCCAGCCGGAGTGACCTCAACCACAAGGAAATTCGTTATCCAGTTTGCCATTGTCGCCACTGCAGTTCCCTTTGTTCTCATGGGTAAACTGTTGATTTCTGTCGGGTACAGCCAAGGGATGCCCAACATTCCGAGACCGAAACCAATGTAGAATATGAAGAACCATACGACGCTTGCTTTCGCAACCTCTGTTTGGAACATATATCCTGGCTTTTCGGTAAAATAGAGAAGCAGTGCTATTAAAATGAAGCAAACTAATTGTATGAGCGTCGAGCCGAGCATCATGATACGTCGGCCGAGTTTTTCTATAATTAGAGCCGCGAATAACGAAGCGAATAGGTAGGAAGCGGATGCAAGAGCGGCAATTAACCGAGCCATCTTATCTTCGAGATGGACAGACTTGATTAGAAGCGTAGGCAGAAAGTAACTAAGATACTTTAGTATATAATTATTTGCAACAATTTCAAACATCTTTAAATCTTCATGCTTACCTCAGCACGTTAATGCCACCCAACTGCTGGCAAGCCTGAGCGCCAACACCAAGAAGCAGTCGTCGCACTGTATTAGTTCCTGCTGCCGTTCTCCCGCGAAGAAGATCTCGCCATCTAATAGCATATTTCCGTTCATATTCTATGCTGAATACGATCGCTTGGCGCTCAGCGACCACTATTGGATCGTCGACCGGTTTATTCTCGAGATCGGCTAAAATAAGGCTAGCTTCGTCTTCACGCCCATGTGCAAGCAACCACCTATCAAACTATGGTGAGATGGAAGGTTCTCGTGGAAAAGTGTGTGTCTGGTTAGGTACCTTGGAGATTCAGGGAGCCATGGGACAGTGCTGAAGATGATGACACAAAATAGCAGCTGAATCGCTAATGGCAGTCGCCATCCAATAGGACCACCGACATACGATAGTCCCTATGCTCATTAGCACGACAGTTTGTGGCAAATTGACACGAATTGAGCGGCTATCGTTCTTTGCAATATGTCGCCGAACGGAGTAGTGCAGCTGACTTACATACTAATAAGTGTGGTCAGCATGTATCCCAGAGGCTCATCAGTTTGGTTAGGGTCTTACGTTAACCCAGTTACTCAACATAAAGCCAAAAATGTTCATGCCTAGCTCGAAAAGGACGAGTTTGCCGCGATTTTGGACCTTCGATGTCTCTGTTTGCCACACAGGTGCTGTGGCGGTGTTGATTCCATTCCCAATACTTGAAGGGGGTTAGTTACACCAAGGATCTACGTGATAAATGCAGCGTTTACTTACCCAGTAACAATGCGTGCTACAATCATGTGAGGTACGCTGAAAGATGATGTCTGTAAAATTGCGCCAATCGTCATGATCACAGTCCCCATGATAATCGTCTTTCTGCGGCCAAGCTTTTCGCCAATAGAGAAAGCTAATAAGGCTCCCAAGAAACAACCGATCGTATAAATAGACGTAACGATCGACAGGGTGCTGGTCTTCTCCGGGCCGTTGAGGTCGTGTACATCAAGATAGTTCTGCGTGATTACAACACCGCCTAAATCGTCTGTTAGACCCAGAAAGTTGTAATTTACAGTCGTGACTTACTGAAAACACCTTGATCATAACCAAATAGACTCATATCAGTTGCACAAGCCACCTTATCAGCAAGTCAGTCACAAGGGATGCGATAGTCAACTTAATGGATACTTACAGTGATCCAAAAAGTGAGCCGTTTGCCCTTGAGCCCAAAATAGGGCTGGTTAACACTCTGCACTGTCATCGTTGGGCTTATATATTCTTCGTATATCTTTTCAAGGTAGGCAACGTAACGAGAGATTATGTTAAAGTACATCAATCGTGTGAATAATTAAGCCCCTCAAAACAGGAGAGATAGTGAAATACCCCTTGGAGGGGGCGGGGGGAGCTGATCTTTAGCTGTATGTATTAGACTCGGGGTTAGCTCACATGCTGGTCATTCCAAATCGCCTTCTAAGACTCATAGGCCTATATTACCTATCCGTAGAGCTACCATATCCGAATAGATTCAAAATCATACTAACGAGTTTCAGTGTGGGATCTTGGGTCGAAAGAGTCCCACGGATACACCCGTTCTCACCCGAGCAGCGCCATGAACTGAAGCGATCGGCTAGCCAATACATTCGAGCTATTTCTATTTTAGCATTTATTATTATGGACCATGCAAGAACTGCTTACCAACGTGTGACTAGCTATAACCGCACCAATTACTCTCAATATTCGAACTATTTCAACGCTCGTGCTATGATATTTTGCGGTGGATCACTCAAGACTCAATGCGGGCAGACTCCGCATTCCCCCACATTCCCCCGCATTCCCCCGCAAAGCACTATGAATTTATGGGGATTTCATGCGCTCACCCGCATTGCGCCATCTACCCGGAGAGGTAAGGACAGCCACCGTCACATGCTAACGCTGATAGGATCCGAACTGATCGTCTATGATCTGCCCGCTTAACGGCACTACCCCGGAAGCGGGTCTCACAAAACAGATACCTCATTGGCCCTGCAACTTAAAGACCAACAAAAGAACCGAACAAATAAAAGGCGGTGTTCGATGCGATTTAAACTTGGTAGTGTGACAGCCTGTGGCTAACCTATGGCTGGAATTGCAGCTTAGCCAGTTGTCAGAATGGGTGGTACGTACCTAGCTTCACATACGAAGTGGTTGGTGCGTGTATCTTATTGAATCAGTACTGGAAAACCGCCCATTGCCAGAGTGAATAGTTGCGATAGCAGAATTACGAGCTAGCCATACAAACGGCCTATATCTCGCGGTCGCAGATATCCAGAATAGTTTCTCTTTCCTTCCTTCTTCAAGTAGATTATGTTCTCAGGATATAGGGGATCGTTGTGCCTTGAACCAAGCTGCCTGTAATATTACAGATATCACACATAGCGAAATTATTTATAAAACAAAGGGGTAAGGTTACCCGAAGGTAACATATACTGAGGCCTTTGATATCAATTTGCTTATTGTATAATTGGTTGTTTCAATAAACTAGACCACTAATCAATCAATGCAACCCAACAATACGACTGCTCATACCTAACAAAATCAGTCGTTCTTAACCCAGTCCCTCACCAAGTCTTTACCAAAACTCCGGAACTGTCCCATTATGGCTAGCTGACAAGGGCTACGTTATGGCATGCTTCAACACTTCTTCAAGAGGAGCAACAACGCTGCTGTAGAAATCATGACGAAATTCCTCATCTTCCCAATTCACGTTTTCCCGATACGAGTGCCAATTTAGACATCGACGCACTGCATCGCCGTACCCAAGACCTCCCCATTGGTACACCGTGTTCAAGAGCTCTTGAGTAGCAGCATAGTCGGATAAAAACTCTGATTCTGGCGTCTCCGAGGCATCGGTTCTGTGTAGAGATCTCCCGAGTATGAGTTCAATGAGAAGAATCCCCAGGCTCATGATAGCTGTGTTGTAGCGGAGATATTTCCAATTCGATGATCCACTGGTTCCCGGGCGAACACTCTCGGGTATTCGTTGTGTGATGAAAGCGTGCTTGAACAATGAGATATCCCCTCTCTTGATGAAGAAAATGTCCGCACTCGTAAGTTTTCCCGGAAGCCAGGAGGTCTGGTGAAGCTGCAGCACGCTTGAGGATACCACGACAGCTAGATATAGTCGGTCTTGGTACGTTAATTGAGGCAAGTCTGTAGATTTATGGCCCAAAGCTTGGCTCAGAGGAATGGTCGACCAGGAGTCGTCATCCACCACCTTCGTAGTTGGGTGCACTCCATATCGTCGGCAATTATTGCTTCGAGTATCCGTTATGTATCCGTAACAATCTTGGAAACGCTGCTTCTGAGACTTCCGTAAGGTCTCGCATAGGTTCAACGGTGTGCCGTCAAGCTTACTCGAAGTACCTGCGATCAGGCCTGTGGTTGGGGCCGCTATCTGGCATAGCACAATCGTTGAGCTCGCTTGGCTTTCCTTAGACATCGGCGTACCCGTTTTGCTAATGATGATCGTTGGGGTGGATAAAAACCTCACAATCTTGCTTCTAACTTTTTTGCCCGAACTTGGATCAGGCGATGAGGAAGCTGTCTTTGTGGGCGTAGACAGTGTAACCTCCTTCACGATCACCTCTTCCCACACCTCTGACCTATCTTTAAAATAGATGCCACCTAATTCTGAGTTAGGATGAATGCCTACCACTATCTGGAAAGAAAAGTCTTTCGTGATCTTGTCGTCTTCATCATGTGGAGTGATGTGAGCTGTCCTGACGACCAGCTCCAGATTTAGATTATGAATTCTCTGGCATAGACTGCCTTTGAAAGCATGATAAATACTCTGCATAGTTTCCCTGAGAAGACCCAGAACGCGGAACTGTGAACGCCGCCTTCGTTGATCCTCCAAGTCAATACTTTGTGATGTGAGAGTCTCGAGGCGACTAATACCATCTGTGATTCGTGATTCTGACCAAGGGGTCGTCGTAGCTTGCTTTCTGCAGGGTAAAAGTTATGCGTTTGAGCTCTCGTTTGAAAGCGTTGCCGTCAACCCACCTGACCTGAAATTAAGATTGATAAGACATTATTGCTAAAGATAAGTAGAGAGGGGCACTTACCTTTCCGTCGGGTTGAAGACCCAGTCGGCTCTTCATTTCTTGGATTGCGGCATGAACGTTGTTAACTGTTTTCTCAAAGACAGTAAAGGACTCCCACAGCCTCTCGCGGATCTTGGCATGAACCTCATCGTCCTTCCAAGATTTTCCAAATGGATTCTCGATTATATTCTCAATTTTCCCATTTGGGACAATTCCTACCAGAAGTTTTTCAAATGTGTTCATCAATTTCACTCTCTCCGTCTCGAGAATATTAATGACTGTTTCAAGCTCAAGCTTGTATCTTCGATATCTCCCTAGTGTTGATACGGTGTCCGCGTAGTGTTCCATCGCTGAGATGACGAGCGGGATTCCTCCCAAAATAAGGCCTGCAACTTCAATGCCGGCCATTTGGGATTTACTATAACGCACCAGTTCGCGAAGATGAGACAACGTTAATCCAGTAAAGGACCTGGGGCGAAAATGAAACCTGGCGCCAAAGGAGATAGAGGGGTTGCTTAAGGCGTATAGATGCAATGATTGGACGAAAGTCCTGTTACCCCTCTCGGAGCTGTAGCCTTCTCGTCTCATATTTTCGCAAGCAATTTCCCCCGTCGACTTAATTGCTCACTAACCCGGCTCTAGAAATAGAATGAACAGAAATATCAGCAAAATCGTCACCAATTGTGTGAAAACATTCGAAGCGTTGATTTTGAAGGAAAGTGCATGGAACGAGGGAGAGATCCACATCTTCGAAGTTCAAAATGAGCTGCACCGGTTCAAGGTATGGGCTGGTAACATACGGGCCCATCAAGCGGGGAGGAGCTCTTTGGATTACCGCCTAAGGGATGCGTCACACCTCAAGACCCAAGTGCTACGGTTACTTCAATCTCTATCTCGAATGTTTGAGGATGCTGCTTCGATTGTTCGAGGTGAAAGGTTGCCATGGGACAAACTTCCCAACGAAGATGCTTCAGATGACGACGAGTTTTACTTATCTACTACTCCTAATACCGAATTAGGGCAAATTCTTAGGAATATAACAGATATTAACACCTGCCTTCTGGGGCTCTCTATATCAATACGTAATCCGGCACCACACGACCGGTTTCGAGCGTTAAACTCCTCGGACGCTGGCCACTACGAACCTTACGATATAGAGCATGTACAAGCTAAGTTCCCTAACATTGATCGGGAGATATCTGAACGACTTGGGAAAGCTATTTCGCGCCGCCGACAATATTTTAAATGCCGAGAAGCTCATCGCGATGCTTTATCGTACGGGATTGATTCGGATGATAGTGATAAAACTTGGACGATTCCCAGGAGCACAATCGCATCTTCGATTCCAGAAGCTTTGAAAGGGGACGAGGCATTCGACCTAACGCTGATAGATGACGACGTGGTGTCCGAGACGGGGCTTTCTCAGACTTCTTATGCATCATCAACAAATGCACCGGACCAATTACGCGTCCCCCCCTTGCCGGCAGGGGCAAAGAACGGGCCATTTGAATGCCCGTTCTGCTACACGATAATCATTGCAAGGTCAAAATCAGCATGGCAGTAAGAGATATCATAATCCGATCGCGAATAATTATTAATTTCCAACATAGAAGGCATGTATTCCGAGATCTACATCCATATGTCTGCCTGGCGAAGGATTGCGAGACTGCAGACCAAGATTTCGAGCGGCTAGGCAGGACGGGGGGCGGGACAGGCAACACAGTGATCACCTTGCCAGACGAAGACTCCGAGGAGCTAGAGATCCCATCAGGTACGCCTTACAAGAGCACATAACGCAGTACTTACGAGTCGCGGGGCGCCGAGGGGTGGCGGCCGCCACGGGTTAGCCTAAAGGCCAGGCGAGGGGGAGGCTTAATGCACGCCAGAGAGAGAGCGCACGCAAAGAAAACCGCTAACATACCGAAGGAAAATGATTATTATAATTGAGATCACTCAGTTAGCACAGATCCCATCACACACGGCTTTGTTACAGGCTAGGTGAGACAGAACCGTGCGGTTATACGCTGTGCCTCCTGCCGAACGACATCGCAGAATGGTTCTCCGCAGACGTTTATACTGCCATTCTCTAGAAGCAACGGAAAACCAGGACAAAATGGAAGGAGACTGCAATACCAAAAGGGAAGCGCAACGGACGAGGAGACTAAGTGTTTCCCACATGTATTCGAATTACGCCCGAGTACGTGGAGGCGTTGAGCAAGTGATCAGGTGATACTCGAGAAGTTCGGAGTCACTAGGGCGACTCAGTACTCCCAGCACGCCATTTTCTGCGGATATGGACTTTCAACATGTACTCACGGTATCTTACTGCGTGAAACTATCATCCTTCCAGGCTTTACTCTTTCGCACATCTTTCGAGCTTCTGCGATATTGGCTTGCATGTCGATGAGGCGTTTGAGATCACGAATTTCATGGGGGCTCCGAACCAGTTTTTCATTCACCACCTCTACAGCCAGAAATATACATCTTCAATATCGTGTCAGCAGATTCTCAGGTCCTTCTAACTTCAGCTTCTTCTCAGTAACTACGAATGAATTACGCACGTTTGCAAAGATTGTGTGGTAGGAGAAAGTCTCCGACTGTTCAAGCCCTCGAAAAATGGGCCCTGACTCTTCTTAAGGTTACGTAGAGCGAACCACGACAGCAACCCAGGGTAGTAAGTTTTCTTAATCATAGTACGGGCAAATGGAATCGTGATATTATATGCTACCTGTGCCAAGGGGCAAATCAAAGTGGGCTGTTTGGCAGATTATCTATGTTGGTGTGCTGAACACCAGAAGGAGACTATGTAGCGTCTTTCAGGCCTTGCGCAGAGGGCAATGGATACTCGCCTTGGAGCGACCGGTGCCCTCCACAATTGAAGTCGAGCATGTTGTTCAGCCGCCAGCGATCAACAATAGAAATCATTGCTGTACGTTGGAAAACGGCTTCATTGGAATGCTCACAATATTTAAGATCTTTTTTGAAATCCAGGTTGGCTACGGTAGCTAGATGGCCGGTTGATTTCCACTCATTGATCTCATTGGAAAGATCTTCGATAGCAGTGTAGCTATCCTCGTGAGGGCTAGCCCCTTGGGCTTTTTGTAAGAAGTTCGTGATGACTGCCTGCAAAGTTTTGGTATCTTTATATGGGATTTCAATAACTTTCTGATTACCAAAAGTTGATTTGAGAGTTTTGGTTTTGCCATCGGTAGTAGGTTCAAGCGGGAGCGCATGACGAGTTCTTAGCTTGTCTAATATATCCTCTTGAGGTCTTCTGGGAGCTTCCTGTGGCATTGCTGTGGAAGCGGCATCGGAGGAGATGAGAGAGCCCGAACTCAATGTTGTATCCGTAATATATTGAGGTTCGTCATCGGGGTAGCTATCGGCGTGATTAAATGGTTGTATATCGTCAATTGGAGTGAATTGCACTTCATCAAGCCAAGCGGAGATTCCCTATAACGAGATTAATTCAAATGTGCTCTTAGCGTAGTAGATTAGCTGAGACATACCCGGGCTAGCTGAGATATCGGCTCTCGGCTTGGATTCAAGGAGGCAGTCTCCCCTTGGTTTTTATGTCGTTCCTTAGGTATATCCTGGGGAAGCCTATGTCCGTCATGACCTTCTGCCGGCAGATCCTGTATGGAACTTTTGTTTCGACTGCTAGTTGCTCTACGGCTTTCTAGTTCTGGAGACAAATTCGCTCGTTGGGTTTGGCTCCGAGTCACTGTACGCGTTTCTGGTTCTGGATTCGGGTTTTCGGCCTGATGGCGAGAGATTAGAATTTTCAGCGACGCATAGAACATTTCTTACCTGAGAGATAAAAACAAAGATCAATACAGCTCCACTGAGCCTTTCATCAAAGCAGTATTTCAACACATCATGGATTAGAATTATGGAATGGACATGGTAGTGGGATAATATCGCGAAGCTCTTTAGCTACTCATACATAGTCTCAGATGAGACGCTGTGTCTTCCATGTACGATCATACCCTCTGGAAAGCTCGGGATCCCGTCCGCTCTCCCCTTGATAAGCCGGAGAGGGCCAAATCAGTAGTCGGGTCGGTGACGACCGGCGAATCCTTGGTGTTGTACATATATTTTTTTGAGAATTCCTTTTCCTTTTTTCCCAGCATTCAAGGATCTGATTTTTATTCCTGCCTGCTCGAGGCAAAGGACGGTCCGCCCTGGCTAGCTTTCCCCGCGTCTTCGAGGCATCACAAGCAAGTGTGCATTTACATTGCAAATCAACTCTCACCGAGTAGACTGAATGTCAGTTTCCAGTTCAACGGTCGAATAATCGAGTCGAAAAGCGAAGAAATTCTCAAACCTGAACCTGGATCGAAAAACAGGTTTCGGAATCACCAGCGCGCGTAGGGCTTAAAAGATGAGCTTAACACAGTGATCGACTCCTATCCCAATAACCAAGGGAAAATGACAGATGCTAAGACTGTGATACGTAAGCATAAGCCACAGTGGTCACTGGCATACGCCAATGGAACTAAGACGAACGAGAAATGTAAGCCACAATAGATCTTGTAATTGAGGGGAATACAATTTAGCAGTCCACTACCTACCTATCTATCTAGATAATTCAATTGATGATGAGGGGTAGTGTCGGTGTACAGCTAAGCTACCTACCGCAGTGGCAATTATAAGGGGTTCAGAACTGTTCTTAGTAGAGAACCCTTTTAAAATAAAATATAGTTCTATCGGAAACAATAGTTCTCTTATAAACAACAGTTCTTTACTGTGACGGTTAGTACAGTTTTGGCAAGACCCGCAAGGACTCCAGACCCACATGGCAATAAAATAGGAAATCTACGCACGGACCAACCTATAACTCTATAGCTATACATATAGAGTCCATATCTACTTACTTTATAAACTCTAATTTTTTTTTCTTTTTTTTTTTTTAATTTAAAATCTTTATTTATAATATTAATAAACTAGCTATAAAAGCTTTATTTAATTAATTATAATATTATTTTAAGCTTACTAATTATTTATTAATAAATATTTAATAAATATATATTTTTTATTTTATTATAATTAGCAAAATATAAATAAACTTTTTTTTTTAATTATATATTTAATATAAAAAATTATATATTTTATAATATAAACCTAATTTTAATATAATTTTAATAAAATTTTTAATTTTTATACTACTTAAAAATTAATAATTTATAAAAAACTTAATTTTAAATATTTTTATTTTATTTTTAGTTTTTAAATAATTAAAATAATTTTAATTTTTAAGTATAGCTAGCTTTTTATTATTAAATAATTTTAAAAAAAAAATTTTATAAAAAAAAAAAAAATTAAGCATTAGATTTTTTTATAAACGCTTTAAGCGAACTAATATTTAAAAAAAAATAAAAAAAAATTAAAAATTAAAACTTAAAAAAATAAAATTTAAACTAAAGCTAAAATAACTTAAAATAAATAATATATTTAAAAATATATTAAAAAATATTATAACTATATAAGCTTATAATTTTATATTAATTTTAATAGAACTTTTTTAATAAATAAAAAAAATAAAGCATTAATTTTTTAATATGTTTATTTTAATATTTTTAAAAAATAACTATAATTTAATAATAAAAAATATATTTAAAAATATTAATTTTAAATTTTTTAGTTTTATTATTTTATTTATTTTTTATTTTATTAGTTTATTTTTTAACGCTTTAAACTTTGTTTAAATTAAAAAAGCTAAAATATAAAAAACTAATTTTAATAAGTTTATAAAAAATAAAGTTTTATTTAATAATTAGGTTTATAAACTAATAAAAAAACTAAATAAAAATATTATTATATTTTAAACTAAAAATAATTAATTTTAATATATTATAAACTAATTAAAAAAATATATTAAAAAATTAATAAAAATATATTTTTATTTAATTAAAATACTATTTAATAATATTATTAAAATAATTTATTATAACTTTAATTAAATAATTATTATTTATAAAATATTTTAAATTTATATATATAAAACTAATAAAAATATTAATAAGTTTATTTTTATATTTAATAATTTAGTTTAAAAATATTAATTTATTAAATTATAATAAAAATATAAATTATAAAACTATTTTTATATAAATTTAAAAAAAAATTTATATAAAATTTTTATAAATTTAAATATTTTTTTATAAATTATTTATTAATAAAATTATTAAATTAATATATAATATTAAATAAACTTATAAAAACTATTAATAAATTAAATTTATTAGTTTAATTAAGCAAAAATCTAATTTAAATAATTAAGTTTTTAATAAACTTATTTATTAATTTTTAGTTAACTTTAAAAGTTTTAAAACATTTATTTTCAAATAATTAAAATAAGCGCTAACTATAAAAAAAAAAAAAACTTATTAAAATAATAAAATTTGTTTTATTTAAAAAAAAAAAAATTTATTAATTAACTGTTTTAATTAAAAATTTAAAGTTTTAAATATTTAACTAATAAAAAAAATCTATAATAAAAATAATTTTAATAATTTATTTAATTTAAAAAATAAATAAAACTAATAAAAATTTTTTTATTAATTTTTTTATTTATTTTAGCTAAAATATATAACTAAAACAAATTAATTATTTTTAAAATATTTATTTAATTATAAATTAATAATATTAAAATAAAAACTTTAATTTTATAAAATACTAAAACTTATATTTTTTTAATAATTAGCTATAAATTTATATAATAAATTAAATAATAATTAAAAATAAAAATAATTTATTTAATTAAATTTTAAAAGTTTTATAATTATTAAAACAAAATAGTTAGTAAAATTTATAAATATTTAATATATACTATAAAAATTAATAATTAATAGTTTAAAAACTAAATATTTTAAATTATTAATTTTATTTATAATATTATTATTAATATTAAATAATTAATAAAATAAAATAATTTATTTTTATTAGCTTAATTTTTATTAATAATTATAGTTAAACTTTTTAGCTATAAATAATAAAATATAAACCTAAAAATATAAAAAAATACTAATTAATATAATTAAATATTAAAAAAATATTATTAAATATTAAAATAATTATTTTAAAAATAACTAAAACTAAAAAAAATATAAAAAAAACTTAAAACTTTTAAACTTAAAACAAAAAAAGTCTATATAATAATTTAAAAAAAAAAAAAAAACTAAGCTATTATTAAAAAAATTATATAAAACTTTTAGAATTATTTCTATTAAAATAAATAAAAATAACTAGCTAAAAAGACTTTAAAAGAACTTATTATAATTAAGTTTATAATGTAGTAGGGCTGGTGCTAGCGGCCCGCTAGCAGCTGCGAATGTGGCTGTACGTTAATTGTTAGCCGTATTCGGGCCGCCCGCGGCCCGAACCGGCTGATCTTCGGCTGCATTCGGGGGTTCGAATAGCTATAAAAGCTTTCGAACTTCTCAGAGCAACACTTACTTCACACGTATAGCATTCATACCAGTTTTCTAGTAGCAGGCGCTCTAGTTTGTTTTTGTTGTTTTTAGTTATTTTTGGTATCGAGTTGCTCCGTCTTTTTTTAATGGTGTTTTTGGTAAGGCTACAATAGAGCAGTCTCTTATACAAATTTGTATGTAATAATGCTTGCAAATGCTTATTGCTCCTCGGAGCGCGACCTGTAATCGGAGACCAATGCTTAATGCTTTCTTATATAAATTTATATACGAATATGTCCATAACACGTTAATAGACTTAATGCTAGCTGCGCGAAGACTAACCCAGCTAACTCAGTCAGACCAACTAACCTAGCTAACCTAGCTAATATATAGCCGATTAGCCAATTGCTCCCTTACGAATATACCTACGAGCAGCCCTCCATACAAATATACATACAAGTCTGCTTATGGCTGTATACCTTCTGGGAAGCCTAGTTTGCTGTTGATTAGTTCGTTTATATGTCTGTACGACTAACTAAGCTAATTGCTATACGTGATGATCAGCTAGTCTTTTGTTTTAGTGGCTATATGTTCAGTCCCTATGTTTTATAGCTATACGAGCAGATCCCTATATAATTTGTATGTAAATATACTTTTATACCTATGGTCCAAAGAAAACTATTGTTTATTAGCTAATTGACGGACTGCTACGCTGCCGATCGGCTAATTTAGTTATATATATGTTAATTAGTTATATATGTGTTAGCTAGTTCAGGTATTATACGTATGCGCTACTGATTAGCTAGTTTGGCTGTTATATATATGATTAATTAGCGACTTAGCTATTATATATATGTATAAGCAGCCATTTATATTAATTTATATGTGTGTATGCTTGTATTCATTTGTTATACTTTGTCCGTTATTAATTAGCGATTTTGTTATATATATATTAATAAGCGAGTTTATACTAGTTTTATATATATACGAGCAAGTCCACGTACTGTTTTATATAGACAAGTATTTTTATTAATATTATGTTTGCTATTAATTAGCGATTTTTAGTTATATTATTATATATATATTAATTAGCGAGTTTATTATGTTTTATGCGATTTTTAGTTATATTTACTATTGATTAGCAAGTTTACGATGTTTTTAGTTATGTATAAACAAGCGTACATATAATTTCTTATATAAACCTGCTTATATATATATTAATCATTTATATAAAGGCTTTCTAATTAGCCCTACACTTTTTGTACCGATTAGTTATTTATTTGCTATACCGATCAATTAGTTTATATAAAGGATATAAGCGTATAAATAATTGCTTATATAATTTGTATAGTAATCTACTTATATTTATATAACTTATATATCCTATGCTTTATATATATATATAGCAATATATATATAGTGCAGTACTGCGATAATTAGTTAGCTAAATTATTATTGCTGTATTAATTAGTTATTTAGTTATATATAAGCAATTTTTTATATTATTTTGTATGTGAACTTGTTTGCATTATATATATTTAATAGTTATTATAGTACTGCTAATTAGTTAATTTATTATTGCTACGTTAATTAATTAGTTTATTATTACGTGTATAGCATAGTATTGACGAATTATTATTGCTGCGTTAATTAGTTATTTAGTTGCGTATAAACAACTTTTTATACTATTTATATATAAACTTGTTTATAATATATATATTATATAGTTATTATAGTACTATTAATTAGTTAATGCGTTATTACTGCGCTGCTAATTTATAATTTTTTTTTTATGTACGAGCGGTTACTTATACTAATTTATATAGGACCGCGCTTATATTTACAATTTTTAGAGTTATTTACTAAGTTAGTCTATTTATTTATAAAGCTAATTAAAGCTTATTCTATAAACTCCGACCTATATATATACTATTAAAAAACGTTACTGCAGTTATATAGAGATTTGTATGTATAGAGAGTAGTAAAGGCTATAGCGTAACTTCTTGCACGGAGATTTAGCTTGGGTTCGAAGTGGTAGCTAACTGTAGCACCTATCTAAGTTCTAACATAAAATATTAGTAGATACTGCTATATATGTTAGGTCTGGATAGAATTGCATACGTTTTATATAGGAATATATTAAAGGAATACGAGAGAATGGGGTATTTGAAGGGCTGAAGGGTTATGCCAAGGGGTTATGCTAGAGGGCATACCGGAGGGCATACGGACTAAGGGAAGATCTTTGGACCAAGGGAAGTCTATTGGTATAAATTGTGACTGGTTTAGCAATCGGCTGATTAAGGGCCTGGTGGCCTAGTGGGTTAGGGCTGATTTTTTTTTTTTTTTTTTAGGCCGTTGAGGCCTAGGGGTTCGAGTGGGTGATGTGTTATGTTGTTTTATTTTGGTGCTTTTAGCTCTGTAGTTGGATTCGAAGCTATCTAGAGAATAAGGCTTCGAATAAAGGAAGTTTATAGCAGGGCTAGTGCTAGCGGCCCGCTGGCAGCTGCGAATGTGGCTGTACGTTAATTGTTAGCTGTATTCGGGCCGCCCGCGGCCCGAACCGGCTGATCTTCGGCTGCATTCGGGGGTTTGAATAGCTATAAAAGCTTTTGAACTTTTTAGAGCAACACTTACTTTATACGTATAGCATTTATACTAGTTTTCTAGTAGTAGGTACTCTAGTTTGTTTTTGTTGTTTTTAGTTGTTTTTAGTGTTGAGTTGCCCTGTCTTTCTTTAATAATAACTAAAAATAACTATACTAAGCTATTTAAAAAAAAATTTAAAATAATTAATATTTTATAAAAAAAATAAACTTAGATTAATTAAATAATATTATAAAAAACTTTTAATAATAAACTAATTTTATTTTAAAAAAAAAAAACTTTAAATATATAAAATTAATATAAAGCTTTTTGTTTTTTTAGCTATTATATTTAAAAAAATTCTTTTTAAAAAAAAAATCTAAAATATTATTATTATTATAACTAGGATTTAATATAATACTAGAACTTAATAATAAAAAATATACTTTTAAATTTTATTAATATTAAATATTTATATAGTTTATTTTATTTAAAAAAAAGTTTATAAATAAATTATTAGCTATAAATTTTATTAAATAAAATATAAACTTAAATATTATTTTTGTTTTATTTATATTTAAACTTAAATTAATTAAATATAAATTTATAATTAATTATTAATAAAAAAATATATATTTAAAAAATTAAATTATATTAGTTCTAAATATTAATAATACTATATTTAATTATTATAATATTATTTATTTTATAAAACTAAATATTATTAAAGCTTTTTATTAATTATTATTAATTATAAAATTATATTATTTTAGTTTTTTCTAAATTTATAAAAAAATATTTTAATAAAAAGTTTTATTATTTAGTTTAAAAATAAAATTTGTTTAATAGCAAGCTTTTATTAATATATAAATTTAAAAACTTTTAAATAAATTTATAAGTATTTATATAAATAATATCTTAATTTATTTTAAAACTAAAAAATAATATTAAACTTTGTTAGGTGGCTAGGGGGTATAATATTATACATAACAAAAAAGTAAGATAAATAACTATATATATCGATCTATCTCTCTAACTATCCGTACAAAGGTAAGACTTTCGTACAGAAGATTTTCATATAGTAAAGGAATTCTATATATATATACCGCTTACATAATTAGACCAACAGCTAATTGCTAGTATTATACAAATAGTCTTATACGTAGTTGGTAGTAGCTTTATATATAATTAACACTATTATTATAATATTAGTTTTTTTCTTTTTTAACTGTAGCGCACCTCTATATAACTACCAAAAAAATAAGAAATTCTAAACGCAAAAAAAATATAAACTATAGCGTACAGCCAATCTATAACTAATAAAATTGTCTAATAATATATTAAATTGCTGTTTTTTCGAAAAGCTTTTTATAGTTTGCTTATCGTACATAACTGCTTTCTATATATAACTGCTTTCCGTACATAACTGCTTTCCGTGCACTATTTAAAAATGCTTAAAATTAAATAAAGCGTAACATTTGCAGCTATTATATATAAAACAAGCCACTCTTATACTACTTTTCTTTTTTTTTTCCTTTTTTTTTTCTTTAAGCGCACACACACACACACATATACACACACACACACACGCATACACACACATTATACGTATGCTCTAGCTATTATTCCAAAGTTATATTAACTTAAAAATAATAGCTATTATATAATAGCAGTAGTAATAATAATAGCAGTAGTAATAATAATAGCAGTAGCAGCAATAGTAGTATTATTAGTAGCAGTAGTACTACTATTACTACTGCTACTACTAGTTACGGCTGGCTGGCTGGCTAGCCCACTGACCCCTTATCGATAAGGGAACCCATGGGTGGCACGGGCCACCCATTGCGCACACAACCATCCAACCGTACATACATAAATCTCTCCACATATTATTTGTACTTAGTTTCCTCCTTCTTTCTTTATCTCACGATTAATATACATTTGGAACCCTAACTAGGAGCCTTGCCTCTTAAAAGGACACCTACCGTGACACTACTACTATTATTATTATATATAAAGCTTTTTTGTTATTTTAAATATTGTACTAATAGCAATCTAAGCAGTACTGTTAGTAGTAGCAGTAATAGCAATATATCTGCCGCTGCTCCTGCCCGCCCGTATCTAGCGCTGCCCGCCCTAAGTAGCGTTTTGTAGTTTTAAAATTTTGTCTATACAAAGGATAATAGCTACGTAAAAATATATAGCTTTTTTATAAAAAGTTAGGCCTGCTAAGCTTTTATATAAACTTTTTATATAAATATATATATATTTTTAATCTTTATTTTTGTACGAATAATTTTTAATATATTTAATAGCTAATATATTTTATTATATAATAAAATTAAAAAAATACTATTACTACTACTCTATTTGTTAATATTATGTTCTAAGTATTATTATTAAACATTTTTACAAATATTTAAACTAAGTTTATCCGCTAGAAAAGCTATTTTTAAGCTATTTTAATCCAAAATTAAGAAGTAGTATTTTTGCTTTATACGGACGGTTTATATAATAGCTACCGCTACTACACTAAAGTACTATTCTTAGCGTATTGTTAAGTTTTTAGTTTTTAAGAAAATATATGTAACGCTTGTATTTAGCGCTTGTACGGAGCGCAATATTCCAACTATAGTTAAAAAAAAAAAAAAAGTTTTATTTGGGAAAAAAAAGGGGATAGTTATATATTAGCCCTTCGGAATATAAATAAATTTTTATTATTTTTTTTATATTTTTTTATTTTTTCTAATACTTATATGTAATATTTGCTTTTTTATATATAGCCTAATTATTAATTATTTTTTATTATATAAGCATACCTTTTATAATTTTTTAATAAATATTTTAATTTATACAAACAACTTATTAATAAAAACCAAAGTTTCTAATACTTAGTTTAAAATATACTTAATAAATATATTTACTAAATTATTTTTACTATTAATTTATTATATTTTAAAAATCTTTTTTTTTTATATAATTTCTAAAAAAATATAATATTAATTATTAGTTTTTTTTTTTTTATTATTCCTAGCTTAACTAAACAATTATATAATAATTTTAAGTTTAAATATAAAATAGAAAATATTAAAAATAAATTAAATATTTTTATAATTTTTTAAAAAGTTATATAAAAAGCAATAGTACTATTAAAGCTATTTATTATATTATATAATTTGCTAGCTAAAATATTTTATATAACTTGTTTATATTTATTTAAATTCTAATATATAATATTTTTTTTAATTTTAAAGTTTAAGTTTGTTATATTTTTTATATAAATTTTAATTACTAATATAATAATAAAGCCAAACTAAAAAGTTATATTTATATTATTTATAAACAAGCTATTTATAAAAATAAATAGCTTTATATAATAAAAATCAAATAAAATAAATATAAATTTTTAAATCAAGTTATTTTTTTGCTATTTAATCTGTTTATTTAATGCTTTAATATTATATAATTATAGCTTAGTTACTTAAACTATAATAATAAAATTATATATAGCTTCTAATTAATATATACTACTAATATATATTCTTTAGGCTTATTAGAAAATATAAACTTAAACAAACCTTTTTATATAAAGGTCAATCTTAGCTAAATTTTTAGTTTAGTTTTTTTAAATTATTATAATATTATATTTATATAAAAAAATCTTTTTACTATTAAACTTGATTAAGTAGTTAAAAAATAAAGTTTTTTTTAGTTTTATATAAAGTTTTATTTATTAAAGTTTTTCTTTTTTATATATTAAGAAGTTCGGAGTTATAAAACTTAAAATATTATTTGTTTATATTTTAATTATTTTAAAAATATCCGGACTATTATATATAAATAATAAACATAAATTATATATAAATATTTATATTTTAAGTTTTTTCTAGTAGTATTAATAATAAGTTTTAAATTAATATAGCCTAGATTTAGCTAAACTATATAAAAGTTATATAATTTATAAAATAGTCCTTAAAAAATATTTATTTTTTAGTTTTAAAAATAAACAAGTATAAATATTATATAATAGTTTATTTTTTAACTAAATATAAGTTTAAGTAATATTTCTAAGTTTATATAATATTTTAAAATTATATATAAAAATAAATCTAAAAGCTAAAATTAGCTATTAGCTTATTTATTAAATTATTAGTAATTAAATTAGAACTATGCTTTTTTTAATATTATTATACTTTTATATAACT
Organism: Ustulina deusta; assembly: GCA_023159155.1. Taxonomy (NCBI): domain Eukaryota; kingdom Fungi; phylum Ascomycota; class Sordariomycetes; order Xylariales; family Xylariaceae; genus Ustulina; species Ustulina deusta. The sequence goes on along the minus strand of JAJNNX010000047.1, from coordinate 419,232 downwards.
AGCTTTAATTTTTTATATAGCTTAATATTTTTATTTTTTATTTTTTATATAAAACAAGATTTAAAAATATACTTTTTTTTATATATATTTAGGTTATATATAATAAACTTAAAAATATTTTATATAATAAGTTTATTAATTTTTATTATATCTAATTTTTTAAATAGTTTTTTAAAAGTTATAATAATCTTATTTATACAAAGCTTAGTTATTAGTTCAAAAGCTTAATATTTCTTTATAATTAAAAAGGTCTATAGTGTTTAAGCGTTATATAATAAATATATAACAGGTTTTTTTTTTAGCTAGCTATATTTTTTTTATATTATTATTAGCTATACTAATTATATATTATTATTTTTTATATTTTTAGTTTAAGCATTTTTTATATAGTAGTATAGTTTAACTTATATATAATAAAAATATATTAGCACGTTTATTAAAATAATAATTATATTTAATTTTTTAATTACTTTAATTTTATATAAGCTTTTCTTTTTTTTTTTTTTTTTTATACTAGAACTTCGCTATAAAAAGGAAATATAAATATATTATACAAAAATAGTCTATTTTATTCTTTAATTGTATAGTTAATTTTAATTTTTATATAGTTTTTATATAATATTTTTATTGCGTTTTAAATAGCTGCTACCCTTTATATAAGGGCTAAAAAAAAAGAAAATCTTTATTAATATATAAGTATGCTTTAAAAATAAAAAAAATTAGTATAAAACTGTTTAGTCCAGCTATATTGTTTAATGCTTTAATTACTATTTATAAAATTGATTTATTGTTTATTTATATATTAATTTCTTTTTTTAATTGCTTAATATGCTTTAATAAATATTTTGTAGTATTATATGCTTATTATCTTTATATACTTTTTAAATTTATTTAATAAAAAATTTATTCTTAAATTATATATAATATTATTAGAAAGTTTTTAATAAATATTAATCTAATATTTATATAATATTTTTTATATGTTTTGTATAAATATAGATTTTAAAAAAATAGCTATTTAAAATAATATTATAATATTAATTATATATAGTACGTTTTAGTTCTTTATTTATATAATATTTATAACTACTTTATAGTTAAATTTATAGTTATTTTTAATTATAAACTTAAAGCAGTATAAAGCTTTATTATATGTTTAGCAATAATAATAAAACTTTTAGATTCTTTTTTAAAATTAGCTGCTTAATTTTATATTTTATACAAATTAATATTTTACATAGTCTTTTTATATAAAAGTGCTTAAAATATTTATATAAACGCTATAGTTTAATTTTAGTAAAATAGCTAGCTATTTCGTATAAATAAATATTAAAAAAAAATAACTTTATTTATATATAACAAAAAAAATACTTTTGTTTTTTTATATAATAATATTTTTTATATTATTAAAATAAGCTTTTAAGCAGTTTATATTTTTTAATAAAAATAAAAACAAAATAAAAATATTTAATATATAAAAAATCGTATAACTAATCTTATTATTAATTTTTACTAAAGCTTACTTTAGCTATTTTAAATATTTATATAATTTTTATATTAGAGTTTTTTTATATATATACTTTTATTTGCAGCTTTTTTATAATTAAAAACTTTAAAGCATTTATATCCTAAATAATACTTTAATACTTTATATAATACTAATTATTTAATATAAATTAGTTTAAAAGCTAGTTTATTATTATTACTTAAATATTTTTTTAAATTATATAATATATATTAGAATATTTTTTTATTTTATTATATAAGTTTAAATAACCTTTATATTTAATAAAATAAATAAAAAATTCTGCTAAAATTAGTTTATTATTAAACATTATTTTATATATATTAAAATATTAGCTTTTTATATAAGTTTTTTTTTTAAAAATATAGTTTATTAATGTTTGAATGGAGTGTACTGCATATTTCCAAGGCAGCAGTACATGCCTGCAAGGTTGGTGGAATACAGTCTATTCACTATATGCCACACTCAAAGGAAGAAGAGAAAGGAAGGAAATGGGTAGGTGGGAGCCCCCTATATACCCTTCCGTACGGAAAGGTCTGTAGGTGGGTCCTAGCCGGACCCCTTGGCCTAGACCCCCCTTGGCTAGACCCCTTCGTACGAAGGGGTCCGTAAGTGCCCTAGCTAATTGCGTACGATTAATCCAACAATTAACTAATATTTTTTTTTTTAGCAAACAAAATATTTTTTGTTTATATAAACATTTTTTTAAGAATAGATATTTATATAATTTTAGCTAGAATATTATTTTTAAGAATTATAAAAGTATTATCTAATACTTTTATATTATACAAAGTAGTAATTAATATAGTTATATTGCCTGTTTATATAATAAATATTTTTTACTTTTTATATAAAATATTTGTTTAATAGGTTGCTTTTAATTTAAAAACACAAACAAAAATAAGAAAAAAAACCTTTAAATATAAGTTTTTAAAAAATAAATATTGTTTCAAATTTTAGTATATTTTTGTATATTTATATAATAGTTATACTAAAATATTTTTTTTTTAAATATTTTGCTTTAAATATTCTTTATATTTTTAATAGCTTATTAATTATAACTTTTAATACTTTATATAAAAAAAGGTTTTTTTTTTGTTTATATATTTATATAAAAATAATATTAGTTTAATCTATTTAATACTAGTTATAATTTATAACTATATTAAAATATAAGTCTATAGTATTATATATATATTTTTTATATATAATTAGAACTAATATAATATATATAGTAATTTTTTATATAATTAGTTAAAATAACTAGAAATATTATATAGAACTATTTTTTTATAATTTTTATTTTATAGCAAAAATTAATAAATTGTTATGCTTTGTTATAAAATAGATTGTATAGCTTTTTAAAATAGTTTTTTTTTTTTTGCTAAATCTTTAGAAATATTTAATATTTTACTACTAAAATAATCCTATTCTAGATATTATATATAAATAAAATCTAAATATAAAATATAAATATTTTTATATTTAGTATTATATAAAACATTAATTACTTAAAAGTTTATAAAAAGTATTATAAAACTAGGTATTTTATTATATATTAAAAATATAGCATATTTCCGGCTTATATAGCTAGATTATTAATTAGTACAAAAAATAAGTAGCGTTTTATAATTAAGAATATTTTTTAAAAATATACTTTTAATGCTTTATTATTATATAATAATATATTATTTTAAATTAAAGGTCTTTTTTAATTTTATATATAGAGGTTTTTTTAAAATTATGCCCTAGTTTTAAAAATAAATACTGCAGGACTATTCTATTATATAAAAAAGTTTTTATTATTATAGTTTTAACTAAAGAGTTGCTAACTTAAAATAAAAAACATTAATAATATTTAAAATTATTATATAAAAAATTAAAGTTTATATACTAGAATATATCTGCTTTTTATAAATTATATAATATAGTTTTTTTTTAAACGCTTTACTAGCTTTTAGTTTAAAATATCTTTTATATAAAATATATTATATATCTTTATAATAATTTTATTATTAATTATTTATAATATTTATAGTTTAGCTAACTTAATATTTTTTATTAATACTTTTTAAAAGTTTTTTAGTTTATATAAAGTTTAGCTATACTTAATATATAAATATATAGTTTATATATTAATTTTTTTTCTAGTTATTATATAAAAATTATATAAAATATTATTATATATATAAAAATTAATTATTTTTTATATAGCAGCTAAAAAAATATTAATATATTTAATAATTTTTTTAGTTATAAATTTGTATAAAAAGTTGGTTAAAAATATTAAGGGTTATTTTTTAGAAGCTTTAGCGATTTTATATATTTGTTTTTAATAGCTTTTATATAATTAGCTATTGTTTAATATATTTATAAATATAAAAAATAAAAAATAAAAAGTTTAATTATAATACAAACTTTTATATAGTTTATATAATAATAATCAAAAAATAGCATAATTGCGCGCTATTAATTATATTTTTATATAAAAGCTAAGCCAAAGTATAAATAAGTAATTAATTTTTTTTTTCTGTTAGCTTACTACTAAAAGAACTAAAATATAATATAAAATATACGGTCTATATAACCAGGTTAGGATTCCGTTTTTATTTTTGCTAATTTATGTTTTTTAGCCAAAAACACCAATTAGTATTAGGTAGCCAGGGGGTACAATATTATACGTAACAAAAAGGTAAGATAAATAACTATATATATTGATCTATTTTTTTAATTATCCGTATAAAAGTAAGACTTTCGTACGGAGGATTCTTATATAGTAAGGGAATTCTGCATACATATACCGCCTACGCAATTGGACCAACAGCTAATTGCTAGTATTGTACGAATAGTCTTATACGCAGTCGGCAGTAGCCTCATGCGCAGTTAACACTATTATTACAACAAACTTATTATAAAAAAATAATTTATTATTTATATTAAACTAAATATTAAAAAAATATTAAAAAATTTTATTTTAATATATTTATTATTAATTATTTAAAAATAATTATAAAAGCTAGAATTAAAATTAAAATTAACTTTATAAAAATTTAAGCAATCTTAAATTAGGATTTTAATAATTTTAAAAGTACTAAATTAATCTAGTTATTTTTTAGGCTTTATAATTATGTTTATATATTTATTTATTATATTAATAAAATTACTACTTTTTTAAATTAATTATTAAAAAAAAATAAACTATTTATAATAGGACTAGAACAAAAATAAGTTTTTAAATATATAAAACTGCTAATATATAAAATATTTGTTTTAGCTTTTTTTAGGCCCGGCTAACTAATATAAATAAAAATAAATATTTTATATAATATAATAAGAAAAGTTATTTAGTAGTAACAAGAAAATATAACCTAAAAACTTATAAAATATTTTTTTAAAATAATAATACTAATTAAATAAACTTATTTAATTTAAGATTATAAACTTTTAGTAGTAATATAAATTCTGAAATATTATTGCCTGGAGCTTTTTAAAACTAAGTTCTTTATAATAACTAATTATTAAGTTTTATTATATTTTTTAAATAAATAGATTTTATTAATATAATAAATATATTAGGCCGACTTTTTATTAAATTTTAATATTATTTTTTAATACTAACTAAAAAAAAAAAAAAAAATAACTAATATTTTATTAAAAAAAATAGCTAAGCTTTTTATAATTAAAACTAGAAAAACTAAAAAAAAAAAAAAATAATATTAATTGTAGACCTTTTATTTAATACTTCCTAAAGAGCTAACTTAGTAAACCTAATTAAATAAAAAAACTAGCTACAAAATTTAAGAAATAAAAACAAAAAACTATATATACTTAAAGTTATTTTAAATAGAACTATTTTTTTTTATATAGCTTTAATTTAAAAAGTTTATATATTTTTAATTATTATATATTAAAATTAATATAAAACAATTAAAATATTAAAACGAAAATACTATTAGTTTTATTTAAAATATAATTATAAAAAAAATAAAATATTATAAAATAAAACTTTTAGTTTTTTTTATTTATTATTTATATTAATTATAATATAATAATATATAATAATAAATAATAAAAATATATTATTTAATTAATAAAATTATAACTATATATAGATATTTATTAATAAGTTTAGCTATTTAATTATAACTTTACTTAGTAAAAAAATAAATACTATAGAGTCCCTAGCTATATAATACTATAAAAGTTTATATAGATTTTTTAGCATATTAGATATATAAATATTAAATAATATAGAACTATTTATTTTTAAGTTTATAATAATAATTAATAATTTTATAAGTATTAAATATTGCTTTAATAGTTTTTATTATTTTTAAACCTAAAAAGCAATAAAATTAATTAATTAAAAATTAGACTAATAATTTTATTTTTATATTAATAAATATTAAAATAATTAGAATATTTATTTTTTTGTTTTAGATTTTATATATAATTTTTTATAATATTTATTAATTAATATATTATTACTAAAAGTAATAATAAAAATTAAAACATAAAACTTTTTAATAATAAATATTAATAAAATTGTTATAAATTTTAATACTAAACAGTAAATATTTAAACTGGTTTGCTAAACTTAAAACGTTTAAAAAATAGTATATAATATAGTAATTTTTATGCAAAAATAATATAAGCTATAAACTAATAAAAAAAAATATTTAATAGATTTTAAAATAGAAAATAAAGTTTTTTAAAAAAAAAAAAGGCTTTATAATATAAATATTAATTATTAGACTGAACTTTTAGTTAGTTAAACTTTTTAAGATTTTAAAAAAATAAAAATTTAGCTATATTTTTAATTTGTTTAATTTTTATAAAATAAAAAACTTATTTTATATTAACTAATTATAAAAAATAAATAATAACTTTTTATTTTAATAAATTTAATTATTGCTTTTAGTTAAAAATATTAATAGCAAAACAAAATTTGAAATTAAATAGATTAAATAATTAAAAGTATATAAAAAAAACAAAGAACTATAATATTAAATTGCTTAAAAAAGCTGTAATTTTAATAATATTTAATATATAGCTTAGAATTTTAAAAATATATTAATTAAGTTTGATTAATTTTATAAAATTTATAAAAAAGTTTTTAGACTTTTTATAAAATTATAAAAATAAATATATATAGCAATAATTAATAAATTTATAAACAATTATAAAAATAATAATAAAGCAATATAATATAAAAAAACTATATAAACTTAATATTATTAATAATTTTAAATTAAAACTATGTTTAAACTTTTAGTTTTAAAAAGAAGTAGTATAATAGTTAGTATAGTTTTAGCGAGACCTGTAAGAACTTTAGACTTATATAGCAATAAGATAGGAAATCTATGTACGGACCAACCTATAACTCTATAGCTACACATATAGAGTTTATATCTATTTATTTTATAAACTCTGACTTTTTTTCTTTTTTTTTTTAGCTTAAAGTCTTTGTCTATAGTATTAATAAACTAGCTATGGAAGCTTTACTTAATTAATCGTGACATTTACTAAGGTTATAAAAATAAAAGAAATTGCCCCGGATATATTTAAACAGCTATATATAATAAAAAGCAAAAACAGTTATAAAAGCAAGAATAGCAACAATATTACAAGTTTAATCATTTTACTACTACACTATAGAAGCATTATAATTACAGTCATATTTACGAACGCATAAAACAACCAGCTATTTTGCTATATATAGCTAAGTTTATATCGCAATCTTTATAGCTAGGTTAGTCTATATAAGTAGGTCAGTCTGTATAGCTTGGTCAGTCTATATAGCTAGGTCAGTCTATATAGCTAAGTCAGCTAATATAGGTAGGTCAGTCTGTATGGCTAGGTCCACCAATATATAGGGCTAGGTCAGTCTATATAAGTAGGTCTGTCTGTATAGGTAGGTCAGTCAGTATAGGTGGGGCAGTCAGTATAGGTAGGTCAGTCTATATAAGTAGGTCCGTTAATATTATAAGAAGCAGGTTAAATAGGTTATTAGCGGTATATTTTATTTAGAAATACTTTGTCATATAAATTATATAGAGTAGTATATCTAAAAGTATAGAAATGTTCTTTAATACAGAACTATTGTTTAGCACAGAACTCTTCTTTTGCTTGCCAAGGCCTAACAACACTTCTTTACCTGCTGATTTTCCCACTACGGTAAACATCTGACCTCCACCGTGGGTTACTAAAAATAACAGGCTAGGTCCACAATATCTCTTATCAAGTTAAAGAGTTACAAGGGTAAAGTTGAAGGATTCTCGGCATTTAAAAGTCCTGCGAACGAGAGTAACTGTGTCTTTAGCAGAAGGACTGCTTAATGGCTCAACTAACTAGATTCTTGATCGTCCCTCTCCTACATTTATCGCAACAATAATCTGCAGCTAGGTTATAGTGGCTTAGGTATACCTTAGCTGTATCCACCTGCAATTGAGTGGGTTCCACTCAACCGACAACTGAATAATTTCTGCAGATTTAGTGTTGGACCTGCTATAGATTCAGCCCTGGTAAGAAAGTGAGGCTTCGTTCTCACCACTAATAATTATCCTATGGGCCTTGATAGCAAGACGCACTCCTTACCATGCTCCGATTCCTGCGATCTTCATCTTGACCACCCGACGGAAGATGAATGTGTCAAAATCTGGACCAACACCTTTGCATCATGGGGAGATTCGTTGGATCTCCCCAAGTATCTAGAGGAGTCACGGTTCTTGACGACGATACCATTGGCAAAGGATGGTGGGATGGCTACTTGGATTCTCGTCGATAAAACTCTTGCTCGCAACCAGCGCCCGATTCTCTGTTCCTGCGAAAGTTTCTATAAGCACTCATTGACAAGTGACTCCGATGGCAACGTCGAAGAAGCAACAGTTCACGGCATTGCTAGCGTTTTTTGTCATGAAGACTACCGTCGCCGGGGCTACGCTGCACGTCACATGAAGGAACTTGCCAGAACTCTACACACCTCGCAGTCGGACTCTCATCAGCCGAAGGTCGCTGGCAGCGTGCTGTATTCGGATATCGGGAAAGTCTACTACGCGAAGTTAGGATGGATACCCAATGCTACCAACATGCATATCGAATTCCCAGCAATGAGGGTCCCAAAGTCATCCTTAGTTCGAGACGTACCAGAAAGTGAGCTTTCTGAACTTTGCAAAAGGGACCAAGCAGTGATCCGGGAAGCTATGGCGACTCCAGCGCCAGGGGTACAACAGCGCATCGTCATTCTACCTGATCTTGACCATATGCTTTGGCATATCCGCAAGGAAGACTTCGCGACGAACCACCTGTTCAAGAAAATAGCACCAGGAAAAGGAGCAATTGCTGGATCACCAGGGAAACAAGTCTGGGCGATTTGGACACGCCGATACTATGGACGCCACGATGCAGAATCTCCCGACAATGTTCTTTATATCTTGCGTCTCGTTGTCGAAGGCGACCCAACTGCCAACCAACCCCGGCCGGTCAATGCAAAAGAGCAAGGGGGGCTGCCCGACGACCAGGTTGTCTACCTGGAAGCTGTGCTCCAGGCCGCTCAGGCCGAGGCAGCTGAATGGCACCTCGATCACGTCGAGCTGTGGGAGCCTTCCCCGTACGTGCAACAAGTAATCTCGAAAGGGCAAATCACACATACTGTAATGGAGCGTCAAGATGGCAGTGTTGCCAGTGGGTTATGGGTTGGTGAAGATGGTCATGCTGGCAAGCCGCCAGTATGGATTAACAATGAGCATTACGCATGGTGCTAAAATGGGGTTATGGTATAGCTTGACAAGAAAAGAGCAGAATGTCTTAGCGAGTATGATGTACTGAACAATCTAGCAGTGAATTTGTTTTTCCCCTTCCCCAATCCCGCCTCATTTTCCGCAAAGAAACAACCGGCCGGAATTATCAGACGAAAGCCCCGGTAAACCCGATAAAATCAAAGCATACTTTCTAGCTCATTCTAGCCCTTTCAAGGAAACAATCAGGCGCCAGTACAAAGGAAAAGATGGGTGGCCTTTGCAAATCTATTCAACGTGTAGGTATTTGGCCGATCCAGAGCCAGCCAAGCAAACGAAATGTGTCGACCCGACTCCGTTCGGTGGATATGCTGCCCCGGCTTTGGAGGTGTCCATTTTCGATTGGGAGCTCTAACTGGGACGGGTGGAAGGAAATGTCGATATTAGGAAAAGATGAAACGTCGCCGTGAAACTAATAATGTGTAAAGACAAAGGCCGATGTTGCTGTTTGCTGTGGCACCCGACGGCTCGGACAACTCGAGTGCCCCATTCATCTTGCAAGCTACGCATGATGATCCACCGTCTCGCCTCTCGAGATGCGGACCTCCTCTCCCGTGGCGGCGGCAGCACCGCTTCAGAACAGCACTTCAACGTTTCAAGTCAGCGAGTGTCTCTCGTTCAGTGAGTGTACTGTTGGACGACAGTCGGTTGAAGGGATGCGGTCAGCCTAGCCACTTCGGGAGAAAATGATCCCGGTCATGGCAAATCAGAGGACACGCCATGGATTGCTCACAACACTTCTTCCCCGGCTGGAAGCCACCAGGCAGAGGATCGGGGTAGTTGATCTCGGTTGGTGTGCTGCGCCTAGATGCAGATGTGGCTGCAGCTCTCGCTGCGTACCGTTTGGTGGTTTGGGCCGGCGAAGACGTCGCCTGGTTTTTTTCCGGCGTGGCGGCACCAGGATTCGAAGCCGGTTGATTGGGGGAAGACATGGTTTTGATGCTGCACAGGCCGAATATCGCTTGAAACATTCGGGAGGTGTGTATGTGTCTACTTGAAAATGTATGTGTGTGCGCACGTGTGTGTGGATGTGGATGTATGTTCAACTTGTTTGTCGACGGCAGCCAAAGATTGGATTGTTCACTCGAGAATCTTACATCGCAGTCTGGGCTGTGACTATATATACCTACCTAGGTATGTATATCTATATATATATCCACGAGCACCGCTCTCTGTGTGTATTCGTACATCTACCTACTGCAGGTAGCAGCATAGTGAGACCGCAAGGTCCCTGCCTCTCAGTTGCACGACAGCAGGCTCTCCGTTCCACACCGAGATGACTTGCGTGTATAGTGTCCTGCAGTGCAACACACCGCGCAAGTCGTGGATCACTGGTTCGGAATGAGCTTCTCGGGCATTTCTGCCTGAAGACGAAGACGACTGAACAGAGCAGGGTAGGAGAATGCGATTCCGTGGCTTCGCATCTCACTCGCCGCTTGTCGCCTGTCTTGACGGCCGATGTCGAGAGTAAAAGGCACGGGTACATATCCCTTCTTCTATGCGCCGTAAGCATCGGCGTGTGGCGTTACAGGGCTCCGTAATCTGTCTGAGACGATTGGTGTGATGGAAAAATTTTGGCAGGTGGCTCGATGGTCCCTGTGATGGTCATTGCAGACGGTTGCAAGCAGTAAGATTCTACTTGGGGTGGCTGACAACATTGATTGATTACCTGTCTAGGGACGGGAATTCCACGTCTCTGTACGGAGTTACGGAGTACTGTATGGTAGATCAACATGGCTGGATGGGGATAACCCGGAGAGGTGAGACGACGACCTCCTCTACCGCCTCCCCTACCTAGAGCCATCTGCCCAGGAGGTACATACCTAGCAAATCTAGGCAGCTACATACTTACTTGGGCATCCATGCGCATCACATGCAGATGAGACGAGTGGCAGTGTACCTAGGCGCTATGACCACACTACATGCGGAGGAAGCTAGCTCGACAGGTACCCATCGCTACCAATCCACTGTAAGCCCACTGAGCACTCTGCACAGCTGTAATCCCGGCCAGGACCCGGTCCCAGCCTTGTCCCCATGAATGACGTGCAGCGGCAACCCTTACACAACAGTCCAACCAGCAACCAACTCGATGGTGTGTCCATTGAAGCCTTGTTTGCGCATCCCTCACACCGCCATTCCGCACATCGAGTCCGACAATCCAAGACGAATGCGCCTACCAGCCTTGTGACTCACGTAGACGTGGGCTTACGTCCCCTTCGTCCCCTTTGTCCCCTCCTCCCGCCCGCCCGCCTCCTCGTCTCCGTCGCGACGCCTCGGCTTGCGTAGAATGGCGGACTCGATCGACTCCATCGTCAAGGGCGCACCGCAGCCCGGCCACGAAATCAAGTCCCACCCAGTCGGTACCAGCGGCGTGGGTACTGGGAAGCCCACCGATCCTTTGCACCATGCACCCAGCTCGCCGTCCATGATCTACCTCAACATGCTCATCCTCGAAGCCTCCCTGCGCGCCCAGTACCTGGAACTGCGAGCCCGCCGGCGCAAACATACCTTCTTCCTCAGCCTTCTCTGCGTCTGGTTGGCCGGCTTTGGATATGCGCTCTTCTTGGCCCCACGCGAGGACGGCAGCGGTGTTGGGGGTTCGGTCTACTGGGTGGTAGACATGACGGAGAAAGTGTGCTTCATCAGCGGCATTGTCACGGGAATCCTGGTGTGGGCTACGGGGATATGGGATCGCGGCATCCGATGGCCCCGGAGGTGGTTCGCAATATCGAACAGGGGTCTGCGTGGCTTCAATTGCAAACTCGTCATCATGAAGAGACCGTGGCTGGTTGAGATCATGTCGACAATCACTTTCTTCTTCACGTACGGCGCATTCTCCAATACGGCGGGACAGTATCGATTTGTGGATCCCTCTGTTCTACGGGAAGTGGACAGAGAGCTAAACCTCGGCGGCAAGGAGCACCCTCAGCTGCCGTTCATGAGTGGGGATGAGGAGAGGGGAGGTCACGAAGAGGATCTTGCGCCCGGCGGTGACTATGTTAAGCTTCTCCTATGGCCCAAGCCATTTTCACCCAACTTCCGGGAGAATTGGGAGATATACAGGAATGAATACTGGGAAAGAGAGAATGAGCGGCGTGCTCTGCTAAGAAAAAAGCTACAGGCGAGAGACAAGCAGAACGCTAGACAACAAAGCAGGTGGTTCTGGTGGTTCCCCGGTCGTCGTCGGATGGAAGAGAAGATACAGCAGCATGGCACGGGTACCGACTTCGAGAAGAACCATTACCGCCGCACGTCGGCGATAATAAAGGAGAACAAGCGCACTCGAAGCGGCAGTGTCCGGCGAGCTAGTACCTCGGCGGGGTCTTCGCGGAGTCCAACGCCTCCAGTGGAGTCAGAGGAGGCGGGCGTCAACAGAAAAGCCAGCACGGGCTCGAATGCGTCGGACAAGAGACGCAAGAAACATATCTCTACAGGGTCGAGGTCCAAGCGAGCAGGAATGGATTCCCAATCTGTCGCGCCTGAAAACCCGTCGCCTCTGGCTAGGGGAAGCAGCGTCGATAGCGAGGAGTTAGATACGATAGCCGGAAAATGAGGCTTGTGCAGATACTTAGACATTCGATTTCGAGGCATATTACTATATTATGGGGTGCCATTCCTCGGAGTGCATGTTGACTTATGTATGAGACGGTAATTGTGCACCGCAGAAGGTGTGTAGCAGGATTAGGTATGATTCCAGACGGAGATGGAACTCGAATTTTGAAGGGTGTATACGGCGAGTGCACGTGTATTGAAATATCTAGAGACGACCTATTTAGTAGTATACATGTCGGCATAGGTAGGTCGGTGGCACCTTGTGGGCTTGTCGGAGATATTAATAGAATCAGGGGTATCTGGTACCCAGGAGTTGGGGATAGATACATCAAGACCGGTACCTAGCCTATTCTAGAGTCTAGACTAGGTATCTCCTGTCCGTCTCAGTAAGGTCAAGTGTTTAGGGATAGGATATTACGCTTACTTAAGCAATGTACCGTCGATTTCAAATCGACCTAAAGTAAGTAAGTACTAAGAAACTACCATTGCTGAATTGCCTGGATGCTGCTGTTGCCTGTATCGTCCTACCTGCTATCTACTCTGTATATCTACACGTACTAGGGACTGTCTATACCGCAGGACCGAGGATTACCGAAAGGTAGGTGTCACCAGCCCGCCAACATTGACCCGGCCGATCGAACCTACCTCCATGTACCTCACCTATCGCCTCCCATTGGGAAGTATCTTCATCTGCATCGCTTGGTCTCCCACTCCCCTCCCATTGCCATGTCCTGCCTCGGCACTTCCCTCGCTGTCTAGCCGACTGGTTGACCTGTCAGACGCCGTCGAAACCCCTACACATACACACTACAGCTTTCTCATCTGATCCTTGCAGCCCCCCCAACATCCTACTGCGCCAGGTATTTGCTTCTGTATACCTAGTCTAATCCATACATCCTTTGCGACAGCTCCCGCGGCAGTGCAATTCATACGCCTATAGGTTACCGCCCACCCCGGCTTCGTCTGACCGAGTCCGTCTCGTGCATCCTCCCGCGCAGCGTGCCGTGTAACCTGGCGTCGCAGCCGGGTCCCGACCCCCAGCTTCGGAATCTCTCGCTGCCAAGTGAGCAAGGTACTTAGCCAACCCCACGCGCACCCCCCCGCGATGCCGCGACATGCGAGATGCGAGATGCGAGACGGCCGCGTGATGCTAATCGTGGGCAACAGCACCGTCGACTCGATGCCTTCCTCCTTCTACCACCAGACGGCCAAGCCCGCCGCTCGATACACCAAGCGAGCTCCCAGCCCGCCACCCGTCCTCATCCCGCCCACCAATTGGGCCGTCCCCATGAAGGTCCTGCCCTGCTACGACAATGTCGACCCGTCGTCGTTGAGCAAGGAAGACCTCGCCATCATCACCCAGAACGGTCTCGAGCAGGTTGCACAAGACTCGGCCGCCCATTGGACCTACGAAAGCCGTCGCGTTGCCCAGCCCATCCTCGACTACGTCTATCTCGGGCCCTCGAGCGTCGTGCGCAATCGCCAATGGCTCCGCGACGAAGGCATCACTATGATCCTGGCCGCCCGCGATGCCCGACAGGCCGGCTTGAACATCATGGTGTTCGACAAGCTGGCGCAAGAGATGGGCATCGAGCTTCAGTACGTCGACGTTTCCGGGTACCAAGAGCTGATCCGCGCTTTCCCTTCTGCTGTCCGAATGATCAACGACCACATGCTTCGCATTTACCACGAACAGGCGGTGGAGCCGTCGCACATGAATGTTCAGGACGGCGCCATGGTCATCCATGAACCCACTTTCAAAAGAGGCAAGGTTCTGGTCTTCTGCGAGACCGGTAACGATCGCTCCGCTAGCGTCGTGAGCGCCTATCTAATGGCCGTCCTCGGCATGAGCACCGTTCAGGTGTGCCAATTCATCAACTACAAGCGATTCTGTGTCAGCATGGACGAAGACCTCAAGCATACCCTGAGAGCGTACGAAGATATCCTGGTGGCCGAGCGCACCGTGCACCAGCACGAGCTCGCATCCAACATCGGTCCTGCCCAGAAGAAGGCCAAGAGAGGAATCGACGAAACTGTTGATGACGATGGCGATGACGGAATGACGGGCATGCATCAGTATCAGAGCTCAGACCGAGATCGCTTCCTTGGTCGTGACAAGTTTACGCCTTTCACCGATAGTTGACGCGCCAGGTCGTCGCACTCGGCTCCCCTCCCACCTACGCTGTTGTCTTGGTGTCTTTTCTAAACTAGGATGGCTTGGTCCCTTATACCTTGCGTTATAACTGCATAAAATGGAGTTCCGGATGTAATGGTAGCAATTGTCTCGTCCCGGTTAATAGGGGCACAAAACCTGGAGTGTACACCCTACCTCACAACGGGTAGGGTGTGGGTAGGTGACACGGAGGCTTCTGTATGGACGGACATGTGATCCGATCTATTGGGCGTTATGGTCTGGCTGCATTCAATATACCCCATGTGAGTTTTGTTTCGTCTTTTTGCTTTTCCTGGTTTTTTTTCTTTTTTTTTTCTTTTGGTTCTGTTCATGAGGACTCCTTATTAAATGCAGTGGAGAGAGGATGACACCCAAAGCCCATCCTACACCTATATGTATGATATGACGATTTGCAGACTTTGCGTACGTTCCGCTGCACCGCTGTAATAGAGACGAACGTTTGTATCAAGTACGCTCTTTCATTCATCGAATATCGTACTTGCAATTCCCCGTGCGTTAGTGCTGTGCTCCCGTCGCATGTTTCCACACCTCAAAAGAAATAATAATGAGCCTGTCCGCGCAACTTACCTGAGACAATTAACGAGGATATTACTCGGGTAACAATATATTAATCACACCAATTCGGGCAGGGGATTGCTCTATCGGCGGGTGAGATTCTTCCCGCATGTGACCCCACTGTAATTGTAGCTTGACTAAATAAATAGGATAACGGACATCCGGAAAAGTGGGGGGGGATCTCATTTAATGGCTTGCGGATCACGGCTCCGGGAGACGGAGTGGCTTGATTGGACCGCTAGAGTCGGGGAGGTTCCGCTTTACCTCGATACGTGGATCGAGCACCTATCTCTACGCATGAATGAATGAATTACCTTGACACTGGCAACGCCGTATTGCATGTAGAAACGGAGAGATCGTCCGAACATGAGAAAGTAAGTGTCTTGGGGGCCTCGATGATAGAATGACAGGCGACGTGCTGGTTTGCGCTAGGTGTGCGTGCACAAGTCGATTTCTCGGGGCTCTTCCGAATAGCGCAGACCTTGATTTGACGTCACTTGGGGGCTGCTAATGTTGATAATTCGGATGGAGAGTTGGTCTAGCCAGTCGATATTCTTCGACGATTCGAAGGCTGTCTTGGTTGGGGTTCTTTGACTGCTAGAAAGGAGGTGCCCCGATGTGAATTCAGGGGCTAGAAAGTTTCCCTTGGACCAAAGATTTGAATTGTCCTTGGAGTTGCCGTAGGTGATTGTTGTGTCTCTGGTCCGTTGGGGAACTTCATATGAAAGGCGAATTTGTATAGGGACCTGGGGGATACGCACGTATATAATTACTGCTTGCATTCTACCTTAAATTAAATTCAGTTATCTATTTCGTAAGTAAATCGGCTATGACCGCAACCCCTTATTATATTTGACAGGTTGTATAGAAATGAGGGTCAGTCGAAAAGGACTCACCAAACAAGTTCTCCAATACGGTCTTTCTGTCCATTTCGAATGTGAGCTTGTGAGGATTAGAGATGTTTATGATTATTTTGTGCCTCAAGATCGATAACGAGAATAAGAACGTTAGCCCCCTTTTAAGTAGAAGTTCAAGGATCATCTTTTCGAACATAAATCTACCCTGAAGACAGAGTAATTGTAATTGCAGTGTTAGATAACTGGGGAATTTGAGAATGGGTTGAATGTTCATTTGCGTCTGCTGTTTGGGTCATCGTTGAACAGCAGCGGTAGATAAGCACCTTCTGACTAGTGCTTAGTAGGGCTGGTAAGTGACCTCTGGAGTCCCATATCCCTAATATTAGGTGTTGATTGAGGCTGGTTTGTATCGCTGTGATACTGGAGTATATCAGGGCTAGAGCGTGACCTCTGCAGTCCCACGGCTCTAAAATCAGGCGTTGATTGAAGATGGTTTGTAATATCGCTGTGATACTTGGCTCCGGGTGTCAGCAATACTGTTAAGTGAATAGCGAAGACCAACTGCCCAATAGAGTACTTGGATACGAAGGTGATCCCTTGCTCATAATTAATAAGGAGGTCCGATTTGTCTGCGTTGCGAAGATTCTCCAGTGCAAGTTTGAGGTATTGTATGTTTTTCTTCTGTTGCACACCAAGTTTTTGCTGATCCAAATATCTTGTCAGCCATTTGAATGGATGCTCACGAAGGATGTGCGCAGCCACCATGCATTGAGATGTACGAATCCAGAAGCGGGAGATGACATAAAGCAACATTTCTTCGTCGACTACCACGACTCGAACAAGTAACCGCGTGGCTTCAGTCATTGATTGGTTCCGGGTTCACATCATATGCACAATCATTTCAATTAAAAGTGAAGTCTTGCTACTTTCATCCCTCTTTAAAAGGCGCCCAAGGTCTCTGCGAATACTCGGCAACACTTCTACTCTGTCGTCAAGTCCTTCTATATAATATCTATGGTTGCGTCCAGGGTGCGGCATACCTATAGCGTAAGGCCTAGTCTATTCTCAGCAGCTTTAATTCTAGTAAGGACATTACGGCGGACTAAGACGAGTCTTGTAGCGTTTTATACTGTACTATCGTAGAATTTGTAGAGAGGCCCTGAAATCTAGTAGGTCTTACTCAAAAGAAAACACGTTGAAGTGGGGAAAACTTTCTGTTTTCCTTAACGGGCTTTGGAATTTTGGAGCCTATTTATGTCAGATGATCTGACAACTTTTATGGCGAGCGATTCGTAAGCAATAGCACCTTTTTCGAGCAGCATCTGGACAATCTCCTCGTGCCCTCTAGATGAAGCGGCTTGAAAGGCGTTGTCGTACCCTCCACCTTCAGCATTAAGATTGGCTAGGTCTGTATGGCAGTCTGTATAGGGCGATGGGGGCGAGGGTCTGGACAAGTGAGGACAGGTGCCTAGCACAGACTCACTTCTCGAAGTACCTTGCCATATAAAATTGCCTGTCTGCTACTTAAGATCTCACAATCATTGTGTCAAAACAATCATGGTTGCTATGGTAGCGTTTATTACTTCATTAGGCAGTGTCTCACATATGAGGCGCTCTCACTGCTGTATTTGATAGGTTGATTTCATGTTTGTCCGCTAATAACTTGGCCATCCTTACATTATCCCCTGGAGAGGTCATACAAGGCCACGATAAGTTCAATAAAGCAATCACAGGCCGAGCACTCAATTGACAGGCCAGTTTATATTATCTGATACTTATATAAGAGAGATGTTTTACTTTGTTGTACCCCCTGCCTATCCAGCACCTCATCACGATCCACAGACCAATAAACCGCCGTCGTAGACGATTGCTCCATGCACTTAAACACCATGAACATCACATCCGACCCCTCATCGGCAGCTGCTCGACACCACAAGCTGGCGTTCCAAGATAAGGACGAGGTTCAGAATACCATCTCCTCCAGCAGTGGTCCTACAAAGCCTATAAAACAATCTCGCTATAAGAGCATTCTGGCAAGCCTCAGGAATAGCCGCGAGCGCCGAGACGCGCGTGCTGGCCGCGTCGATCGTCTCATCAGCCTCATTGAGAAGGTCCAACATGGAGCATATGTAGGAAGCAAAGAAGTTATCTCGACGCAATTGTTTCCAAAAGACTATATCGAGCTCCTCATCGAAGTTGACGAGCGCGATCGAGATTTTCAGCTCTTTTTTCACCACGGGCTTCGGTATGTTGATCGATGAGACAGGTCCCTTGGTGAAATAGACACTCACCAGGTTCTAGATACGAGTACAGAGAATCTATCCACGGGAAGGAGCAGTTCAAAATTCTCATCCTTTCGGCGTTTCACATTAGCATCCAGAAATCAATAGACCACAAGCTCTTGTGTTGGAGAGATGGCTTGGTAAGCAATAAAGATTATGGTACTGAATCGAGAACCGCTGCAGGGAAAATAGACTCCACACGGGATCAAAAAATGAGATTCGAGTCGAAAAAAAAACTACGTGGAGATTGTGCTTTTACATACCAAGAATACCATTACACACATCCACCGTTAATATTTGAGATAGCATGGTCTCAGTCCACAGACAATTTGGAAGCAAGGGCAATGGAGCTTATTGAAGAGGGTGCAGGTCAAATCCGTACAGTAATTGGCCTAGATTTCTATGAGACGTGGAGAATCTGGGACACAATTCGTGACCAGGTCGGGAACAGCCTGGATCCGAAACGCGGGCCCTTTACGGCGTTTGTCTGGCGTGTTGCGTTCGATAGAAGCGGCCAACAAATTTTCAACGCAAACGGTCAACCCAGAGTACGGAAAAGCAAATACATTTTCTGTAACGACGAGGGGACAGCAAACCCGACTGAAAGATTGCAGTTGAAATTACGCGACTTTGTATCCGCGCGAGTTATCAAAGCGGAAGGATGGGACAAGGTCACAGACCTGGATGATGCGAAGTTGGAGCTTGATGCGTCGACGATGTTGGAATATTTCGACAGCGCGTTGAAGAAACAGAAATGGGAAGATGAGAATAACGAACCCGAGAAGCAGGAGGTAGAACAAGAGAAAAGGAAACTGAAAGAAGAACGGGCGGCAAAGCGGAGGGCGAATGCAGAGGAAGAGCACAGACGATGGGGTATCTC
Source organism: Ustulina deusta (assembly GCA_023159155.1). NCBI lineage: Eukaryota > Fungi > Ascomycota > Sordariomycetes > Xylariales > Xylariaceae > Ustulina > Ustulina deusta. The sequence goes on along the minus strand of JAJNNX010000047.1, from coordinate 399,591 downwards.
CAGTCTGCTTTCGTTTCCAATCGGTGGAGACAGCCTACGAAAATTGCCAGGGAGAGGTTGAAATTCGGCATGGACGGTCAGGACACAGTTGGAAATTTCGAATCTACTTGGTAGAGAAAACTAAAGTGATATACCGTTGAAGACATACCCACATAGATATACGAATATATCTATTCTCCTATCTCTGAACGGGCAACCCAGTATTTCCGCAACACGGCTTGGTGACCATGTTTGTTTATTTGAGTTAGAGAGTATCTTTAGACATTGCGAAAATGTCCCTGCTTGTCCGGGCATTTCTTGAAAATGGCTTCGTCTTCAAGGTCCTGGATCGCTGAGGGCACAGTGATGAAGGATGGTCGCTGGTGGAAGGCATTGCGCTAGTGCTGTGACCGCAATACTTCAGGCGTCGCCCCTATTGCCCACAATGTTGGTCGTGATGAGGGCCTTTCATCGGGTCAGTGGGCGCCTCAGTACCTGTAAGAATGATTGGCGGGAAGTCGTACACCCATGTGACACTCTATGGTAAAGTCACACGTTCTCATTGATGTTTTTAAGTACTCTTCCGTTGTCTTCGCACTTTCTGCGCCCAGATTTTCTGCGTGGACGATACCAGGTGTCCTAACTGGATCGATGACATAAATAGCTGATTGTAGCTTCTTGATTATCAGTTGACTGTTCACAAGTTGTATGCCACACTGTGGCGGAATATAAAAGTTTGCGGTCTTCTGAAGGTGATAAAGAGTTGCAATACTCTCAGGCATGATCGTCAATACTTCCCATCACTTAGAGATATTTATACTGATGATGTGCTTCTGGCCGAAAGTATGTCCCAGGGTCACCGGGCGTTGACCTTCAAGTAAGACAATATACATGCAAAAGGTATAGCGGCGGTCGCCAGCTTACAACCTCTGCGGAGATACTAGCCGCTTGTGTCATCATTTACATTGGGCCGGACGATCCGGCAATCCCTCCACCTAGCATTGACTCCCATTGCTCCTCCAAGTCGGGGGAAAACAAACTCATCTAGTCAGGAGTCATCTTTTTGTCCCGTGTCTTCTAAACCGGAACCGAGCCAGACCCGGCATAGATTTTCGCCTGGCGGCGGCCAACGGCGGGCATTTCCCGACCATTCCATCCCATGCCGCCCAAGTATGCGGTCAATAATACAAGGCACGCATGAAACGGCGCGACAAGGTACTGCCCGCTTGTGGTTACTGCGACCGGTAAGCGCATCAAGCCAAGACGCAAGACTCGACTCGAGCCAAAAGTTGTTTCTTAACAAGGAGTTGTTGAGCTAGCAAGAATCCTCTACAGCAGAAATCACTGTCTGCCATCACGTGGTAAGTCTTATCCGCGAGACAGGTCAGTTCGTTAACCTCATCAGCTCCTGTTATATCATTAGGAAGATTTGCCATTTTGATGTTTGTGTTACCCATGGTATCAATAGTGTCAAACTGAGTGCTGTCGAAGGTGTTAGAGTATTTTCTTAGAGGACCTGTTGTTAAGTTTAAGAGAAGGAATCTAGAAGGCTCCTGACCCAACTGGTTAGATAACCACCAAGGCTTCACAGGATATGCAATTTTCTCGCCCTTTTGCCTGAAATTTTCTAAAGCGCAACTTGTAAAAAATGCCCTTTTTCTCTTCCTGTCTTCTGCTCTTACCATACCTAGTTTTATCGGTTTGTCTAACCCTATGTTGAAGCCATATCTGTCGTTGAACCAAGTTCAATCCCAGCCCAAATCTTTTATTGCCATCCCACAATGATCCCAATTAACCCTCACTTCTAATATTTTAATTTCACGCAACCCAAGGATGCCCAGATACCGCCACACCATGTGAAAATACAACATGTACCTCTCGCCACTATTCACCGTTCCTTGACGGGATGGAGTAACATAGGCGGCAACTGCGCACCCTTAACATATTCTTCCCACACCTTCTGGGCACCACGGCCAGTAAACCAATAGCTGGCCTCCACCCAAGGCCCGTCGATCCACCCCTTGCTAGTATACAGCAGAGAGGGCCGCGAACCCCCAGCTCTGTTACTCGGCGGCCCCCTGTGGATATTCGCCTCCAGATCTTTCACCCCCATCCTCTCATTGAACGAAATGGGATGTGGCACCGTCACGGCCTTCAGCCCATGCAGGAGCGCAAACGTCTCCAACGTCGCCTCGCTGACGAGCCACTGCCCGCGATTTCGCTGCGCCTCGTGTACGAGTCGCAGGAGCCGCCGCGACGCCCGCGTGATGCTGATGATGGACAGGCGCCGCGGTGTTGCCTGCTGTGCGGAGAATCCGTGGATCTCGTGCTCGTAGACCCAGTCCGTGCCGATTGGGTCGATCGTGGGCATGAAATTAATCAAGTCGGCTTCTTCGCCGACGCCCCAGTCTGTTTTGGATCGAGGAGGCGGCTGCGGCCCCCGGGGCTCGAAGTCCTGGGTCGACACTGGGCCCCAAATACCCGTCTCGCCGATTTCGGCGTCGATGCCTTGGGTCATGTTCTCGTACGAGTTATTGTGGAGGGCGGGGATATAGAAGCGGCCGTTGCGCTCCCAGAGATTGCGCCGGCTTTGCGCCCGGGCAAAGGCGGTGGCTGACTCTAGGGTGTCGTGGACGTGGCTTGTGAAGCGCAGGTCCATCTCCAGCTGCCAGATATAACCGTACTCGGGGAATTTGTGAGAGAATATCTGGAGAGCTTGATACATTTGATCTTGCGCTCTGGAGCAGAAAAGACTTGTTAGCCTTCCTACTTCTACTTCAACTCTGTTCAGTGTCGACTTACCCATGCTCTTGTACAGCCGGGTACCATGCTTTCAGGGTTCTCTCGTTGAATAAGAACGCTGTGTCACGGAATTCGCTCGGCACCCACTTGCGCATCATCTCATTATATGCGACATCGTCCTCTTCCAGGCGGACATTAGGGTCCTTGATATTAACGAGGAAGAACACCCTGTACTTGTCGTTCCGTTGAAGCGAAGCCTCTGCAATGAGCGCACGAAGCCATGCCAATCTATTCTCGGTATATTCGTAATTGTCCCATGTTCTTAGTACAATGGCAACTGTCTCTCCGTCTGTTTGTGATTCGGGTCCTTGTCTGTTCTCCGAATCCGGACTTAAACGCCATTTCTGGCGCACATTCTCTTCGTATGGAGATAGTTCTTCTTTTCTTGAAGCACATCTGCTTTGTACTTGGCCTAGCGAAAAGCACGTCAGAATACTTGACGGTTATATGACCAAGAAATAATGACATACCCCATCTCACCTCGGACCAATTTCGACTGCCTAATGTCTGGTATTGATCTAGCCGAGTGCTAGCTCGTAAACATTCGTGCGGGTTACCCAAGACAGTCGTATCTCCAACATGCGCGGTACTTATGGTGCCATGACAGGCTTCATGTTGTTGGAATTCTAATCTGGTAGGAGGGTCTGACCAAATATCGCACGTCGTGGATCCAGTTACAGGGAGCGGGACCGCTCCAACGCTCCTTGAGATAAGTAAATATTGGTATGTAAGCGAAGCAACCACTAGAAAACTAATAGTTGTAGTTAATATGGTACGTCGTGTGATAGGTAGATGATGCATGACACAACAGGGTGTGAGACCAGTTGGAAGAGACCCGGGAGGCACTCAGGGGGGAGATGGCTAAGAATAATTTGGTGATATTACCGCTTCACCCAGGTTAGGAACTATCATGGCGGAGGTGCGATAATCCAAGCAAAATAAAAAAATATAGGGATATCAAATGCCAAGCATATACGAAGTTGGATTCTCTCATGGGGTTATTCACCATTCAAGAAAAACAAAATACCTAGGGAGAAAAGAAAAAGGAAAAAATGTTTCGTTGTCGACCGCGAAGGGCCGATATATCTATCTATCTACACCACAGAATAGATCGTGGTGTACGCGCGTTGTCTAGACTAAAGCTACTGACAGGGGTATAATGTTTAAAATAGGTATAGAGTTGGGGTGTTGATTTTTAGTTGTTCCTAACTCGCATGAACGACGTGCTGAATTTACACGTCTACCCACCTCGGTAATAAAGACCATTTCACTCAGGCTTCATTGAATTGCAGAGTCCTATTCCTGTATTACCCCCTATTACCCCTCAGTGTTATCCCAGGGCTTAGAAACACCCACCCAATAGATAGCAGCTCAAAGAGCATGTGCGGCATTAGCGGCCCCCAACGTCGCTCATGGGGGCCATATGCCTTAACATGGAAGGCTATGCTACATAATATTGGTCTGTCTTGATTTATCTTGCACTGCCTCGCATTTTATTACTGGGCTTATTTTCAAGTCATTGCAACGGCGGTGAGCGTCCTCAGGAGCGTTCAATCACTTTATTCTATCCATAACCATAATCCTGTTATCATACCCTGATGACGACGAATCTCGCGCCACTGTCGATGGCTTTTACTCCTGTCCACGGTTGCTCATCTCCTTTCATTGGCCTTACACACGATAATACATGCGTCCTATCACAGGATTTCTTTGTTGTGAAGAGCGCTGTGTTGCGACAGTAGGCTAGGTAGATAAAATGTGACTCAATACCTACGCTCCCACGCACCAACAAAAAATTTTCATAGGAATTCTGATATATCAGGATATGGCCACTAAGGAACTGCTCATTGTTTAAATTATGTACGAATTGTTGACTTGTTTTTCTACATACGATCTCAATGACGTAGGTCCGTAGCAACATCCATGATGTATTCGTGAATTGTCATTTCGTTTTGTGAAAAAGCTGCAACATGTTGAAGTAGATATCCTTACATCTGGTCGTAGATGCATATAAACATAAATATATACCTAGTGTGTGATCGACGGTGGTAACGTGACGAGAAGAGCGTCCGAGTAACACGCGAGTAAGGATAGGAGCGAGCCGTGTTGACGTTGTTTTATAGTTCTCAAAGCTTTATTTTATTTCCATATCCATGTTTGACACCTTTTCAAGCGACAGACTAATGCAACTCTTGTAGAATAACCTTCAATTAGGGCACGAGAAATAAGGAACATCGGTTTGTGCAGGTACACTGACTGCCAAAGCATCGCAAGAGGTACTTACAAAGAATGCCCCGCCAGCTTCGTCATATGCCACGTGGAGTGGGCAGTTGTTTCATGTTTCAGCCGCAAGGACCAGCTGTACCATGTACCTAGGTACCTCGTGCATTTTTCACCCCACCTGTGCGTATCCCATCCAATCCTGCAACCGACCCCACCAACCAGCTTCTTTTGGTAACCATTAACGCGTTTTCGACCGAGAGCGCGTCTCGAAATACATATCGAGTCAATTCACCAACGAACGCCGTCATCAGCATTGGCACCAGGCTACCATTCGCACCTGTCAATGAGTCGAGGTGTTACCACGTTTGACATACCTTGTTGAAAAGAAAAAGAAAGGAAATAATAGATTGAGTTACAACTTGACAGTGCCAGTCTATCATGGACGAGGATCAGGATGAACTCCACGGCGAGTACAACGATGGGAACCGGGCATTTCTGCAGGCCTTTCTGGCCAGGGGAACAATGACGTTCGAAGAATCACGGCACATACTAGCCGCCATCTTCAGAGCACAAGAAGACGAGGCTGCAGGGCCCAATCAGATCACGCACGAAGACTTCGACTCGTACGTCTCGGCAGCCTCGGCCGCCGTCTCCCCCTTCGACCTGGAGATCCGGAGCACCATGCACCAGACCCGCAAGGAGCGCATCTACGCCATTGTGAACACCACGTCAGACCCCATGACGCAGCTGGCCACGCTGCACTCGGCCGACGAGATCGCCTTCGTCAAGCGGGTCATCGACGCCATGTTCGAGAAGTACAACACACCGCGCATAGAGGCGCTGTGTCTGGACGAGATGCAAGCGAACAAGCTCCGGGTGCCGCCGCGGCCGGAGAACGAGGACGAGGACGTGGAGAACGGCGAGACGCAGAACCAGGCTCCCAAGGGCCTCAAGTCCAGCGAGGTCGAGACCGTGATGCGCAGCATGGTCGACGAGGGCTGGTTCGAGCGCAGCCGCGACGGCTTCTACTGTCTCAGCCCGCGGGCGCTGCTCGAGCTGCGGTCGTGGCTGCTCGAGTCGTACAACGACCCCGACGCCGAGGGGGACGAGTGGCAGCGCGTCAAGTTTTGTGAGGCCTGTAAGGATGTCGTCACGATTGGACAGCGGTGCGCGGAGCGGGATTGTCTCATTCGCTTACACGATAATTGCGCCGATGCCTTCTTCAGGACGAGGCGGGAGCGGGCATGTCCCAAGTGCAAGGAGGAGTGGACGGGGAGACACTTTGTGGGAGAGAGAGCCGTCACGGAGACGGAGGCGTATCAGCGGGGCAGGAGACGTAGTGGCAAAGGCTCGCGGCATAGTAATTTGGTGGAGGAGATTATGCGTGATGATGATGATGATGATGAAGAAGCAGACGAAGTTGAGGCATGAAGGAACGAAGACATGGAAGGGATGTGACGACGCCCAGGAAACGAAAAAAATAAAAAACAAAGAGAGAAAATGCCTTCACGATACTCACGAATATGGGCGGACATAGCCTGATACGGTTCGAGACACCTACTGCGGTTTGATGGCTTTGGCTTTTCTGCAAGGCACTGAAGACTCTGAGTAAGGGATGGATGGAGGGATGGATGGAGATGTACGATGCGAATTCTACGATTGTACAATACCTACGCTGGCTTTCTACTCGTGCTACTGTACGTTTTTGATACCCCAAAAATGGAATGCATCTTTCTTGTTTCTATGTTTTCTTGTTTTACGCTTTTTTTGCATTATTCAGTACTAAGGAGACCCGGGACTCTGCTCAGATGCTTACAAGAGGTTTCGGGGGAACAGGAGCTTTCGCCACACCCCAGCCACAAAAGCTCTTTGTGGCGGTGCGATTACTGACGTAGGCGGCAAGATACCGACGGCCTCCCACCACTTCCTCTACGACGAACGTTGTCTTTACCATCCTATAGCAAGCACCGTACTTACAGACACCCTCAATTGGATTTTCCTGTTTTTCCATCACAATTATCACCGTGGTGGTCAGTTGCGTCCCGGAACCCGCGCCATTAAACCCGCAATCTTGTCCTTTCCTAGAATCCATTCCTCACCACCCGGCACGCTAGGATGCTGGAATACTTCACGTTGAAGAAGGTGAAGAAGCACCGGGAACAGAAGGCTGCCGAAAAGGACAAGTCGGAGAAGGAGAAGGGGAAGGAGAAGCAAGCCGCGCCAGAAATTGTCAAGGACGGCATACCTCTGCCAACAGCAGACACGGCGTCCGGAGTGCCCGCTGCATCGCCCTCACCCTCTTTCGAGATCGTGTCTTCCAACCCCGGGGATGGCGATGGCGACGACGTCTCGATAGACGGCACGCCCGTCCTCGACCACGAAGACGAGAAGTTCCTCGAGCGCCTCACCGCGTCCGATGCGAGCCTCGCCCACTCCGACGCGAACGAAGACGAGAACCCGCCCCCTCTCCCGCCCCGCGTCAAGACACCCGTCATCGACATCGACAGCGACGATGCATCCAGCATATCCAGCAGAGACGCCAAATCCAAGAAATCCAAGGGGAAAGGCAAGCACGAATCGTCGTCATCTACAGGCGACGACCACAAACCGAAGCGCTTCAGCTTTGTGACGAACCTGTCGCGCAACATCTCGCTGCGTCGCAAGCCCGCCCCAGATCTCCACCCAGACCATCTAGCCGTGCCCTCGACGTCGGGAGCATCCAAGGAGGAGACCGAGCTGGCCCGCGTCCTCGACGACCTGGACCTATCGGCGAAGAACAACCGCGCCTTCTCGCTGTCGTCCGAATCGGCCGACATGGCGCGCAGGTTCACGCAGGTGCTCAAGGACCTCGTGAACGGCGTGCCGACGGCCTACGGCGACCTCGTGGCCCTCCTCGACGACCGCGACGGCGTGCTCGCCCGCACCTACGAGAAGCTCCCCTCGAGCCTCAAGAAGCTCGTCGCCCACCTCCCCGAGAAGCTCACCTCGAGCCTGGCGCCCGAGCTCCTCGCCGCCGCGGCCGAGGCGCAGGGCTTGAAGCCCGGGGAGGGCAAGGACGGCGGGCTCAAAGGCGCGGCCAAGACGTTCCTCACGCCCGCCAACTTGCACGACCTCGTCACGAAGCCGGGCGCCCTCGTCGGCCTGCTCAAGGGCATCGTCAACGCCCTCAAGACCCGCTTCCCCGCCTTCGTCGGCACCAACGTCCTCTGGAGCCTCGCCGTCTTCCTGCTGCTTTCCATGCTCTGGTATTGCTATAAGCGCGGCCGCGAGGTCCGGCTCGAGCGCGAGGCTTCGGATGCTGCTGCTGCTGCTGCTGCTGCTGCCGAGGCGAACCCGGATGACGATGAGATCGAGGGACGACCCCGTGTCGAGGAGTTGCCGGATGACCCCATGTTGGCTGCTGCTACTGCTGCGCCGGCAGCTCCTCCCGCAACGGACGCCGCCCGAGAGGCGGCGAATACTACTTAAGGAGTAGGGAGTGAGTGGGTGGGTACTAGCTAGGCGTCTGGTGTAAGGAGGCTAGAGTCGGCTTCGTTATGATGGACTGATTTTGGTTTTATGGCGACATAACGATGATATGATACCCGGAATTCCATTCTTTCTCTCCCTCTCTCGGCTCCTACTTTTTGATTTAAATGCCAACAAATCCTTGGGAAGAAGAAGTACTAATATAACCCTGATTATTTTTTCGAGATGAGTTGAAAATGGTTGGGACCGGCAGGTATATAGCTTCAAAAAGACAGACGAAACGATACTGATGAATTATGTATATGATAGACGGTTCATTCTAGAAAGCAAAATAAGCATGCCAACTCTGCTAAACCTTTTTTTTGTATTCACTTGCACGCAGGAAAATAGTCAAGCACCGCGAGTCAACAGGGAGGGGGTTGCCTATTCTTTCATATAACTTTATCTGGGGTATTATTTACCTACTTCAAGTAGGAGGTTGTTCGGAGAGAACCAACCGAATGGCCTTTCACGAGGCCACTTGCCGCAGCCTCCGCAATTGCAGATATGGCACGCCTCGTCCCTCCGGAATCTATCTCGTAGGTCGATCGTAACGGCACGCGGCTTGCGACCTCTCTTCATTACACTAATCCGACTTGGTATGTTTCTTCGAGTGGTAAGATATAATGATAAGATAGGAATTGAACTGCTTATACCTCGGTAAGAGATGCAAGAGCCGGAATGTTGTTGTTATTGTTGCTGTTATTGTTGTTTAGCGAGCGAGGTGCCGCGTGTGCGTGGTTGATGAAATCGCCAAAACATTGGCGGGACACAACTACTAATAAGAGTGACATGGCACTGTAGCCCGTCTCCACTTTTCTCTGTGCATGCATTTCCCTGAACAACATCATGGGCGAGGGGTAGATCCCAAGCCATAGAACCGGAGAAACGGAAGAATGATGCTGGCATTAATCATCTTGGACTAATTCTTTGATCTCTTCACTCGCGGGCGCAATGCCCACTGGCTCGGCCTTCTCATCACGCCCACCAGTGCGATCAAGCACGCGCGCACCATCTTGCATCCAGAAGTCGACCTCATCGACGATATCCGCGACGACGTCCTCGACAATCTGCTCATCGTAGCGGTCTGCGATAGCCCGCATCTTCTCCAGCTTTTTCTGCTGCGGCGTACCCACGCGCACCGTGTCCTCGTCCACATCCACCATCTCCACATCGCTCTGGGGGAGGGCATATCCAGGGGGTGGATACCAGAAGTCAGGCCCAAAGTTGGTCTCGACCGCACCACCCCGGAATACGCTGATAGCGGGGTAGTATCCGAGCATGCCATCATCTTTGCCCTCTCGAGCACCGACTTGTAGCTGGGGTTTCGAAGCCGGTGGGAGGAAAGCAAGCAGATCAGTGAACGGGGTGCCCATCAGTACTCCGTTCTTGTACACCTTGATGTAGGAACTCGGTAGTGTCCGTAGAGAAGGAACGGCATGGTTCGGATTCGGCTTGTCATTCGACCTATTACCTGCCTGGCCGGATGTTCCCACCGGCGATGGGTTCATCAAGTCCTCGAGCTCTTTCGTTGTGTGGTAATCTATCTTCTCGAAGTAAATATGAGCTTTGAATCTGATGGGTATCCGATCTCGAATGATGTTAGCTGCCTCTAGAGTGGGCTCATCCTCTTCGTGCAGGTCCACGGCCGGGTTATACTGTCCCTGGGCGATCTTCCTGTGTAGGTGCTCGGATGGCAGTCGAATCTCGAGGCCTATCACATCACCTTCTCTCATATCCTCGCCGGGGGGGAAGAAATCTTTGGGTCGGGACATGTGCACCTTCTGGCCGGTGACGTCTCTCAGGCCGTAGCTATACGCATCGAATCCGACGGGCGCATCTAGCGACGCTTCCCGTCTGGCGAAACCTACGCGCACATGACCGTGCGACTCGGGTTGGTAGGCTGCATCCTTGCCACTGGTCGCGTTCCTCGTTCCGCCTTCGGCTTTCAGAATTCCTCTGGTGATCTTGCATTCCCAGTACCACGTCCCCTCGCGCACGGCCACATTCGCTCTCGCCATCCGAAACCCCTTGTCTGTCGTCACATGGCGTCCCGACTGGTCGAGATACATGTGTGTGGAGGCATCTTCGAAACTGATGTGAGGGCCGTAGGGCTCAGGTTCGGTCTGACGATAGTAGAAGGAGGAGGGGAAGGCGGGGTCGGCAATGCAGTGCAGGTAGTGATAGCTCTTCTTATTATACACGCTTGCCATGTAGGTTAGCGGGGCTTTGTCGACGGTCTGCCCTAGGCATGGCATGGCATGGCATCGTTATGGGGAGCAACAACTTACTGTTCCGAGGTCTCGAAGAACTGGAGGATAGAGCCGTCAGGGGCGGGAACGTGGTGATGGTGAGTGAATACAGGACCCCGTGCGGGATCAAAGTCGGAGGGCTTGGGAGGGGCCAGCTTGTATCGCAAGGGCGACGACTCGCTGGGTATGGGATCCTTGGTTTTGGGATCGGGCGTCGCTCTCGAGCTGTCAGTACTGCCACCACCGCCGCCGCCGCCGGTACTGCCACCGGCACCACCACCGACCTTGGACTCTCGCTTCTTCAGGGTGTCCTTCTTAGCTCTCGCTGGCTTCTCGCGAGCCATGGCTACCAGGTCGTCGTGCGGCTGTGGGTTGAAAGTCATATTTGCATTCGGGTTCAGGTTCGAGTTCGCGTTCGCGCTCGGGTTTGGGCTTGGGTTTGGGTTCAGCGGCGACGAGATGGGCGGCGCATGGTCGTCTTCCAGGACTCTCTTTTGGGGGATGCAGGGTATTGAAAGCACGGGAGCCGGGATAGGTGTTATCTGCCTCTTCGGCAGCTCGTCGTTGGTAGCCATGGTGATGTGATGGCGCGATGAGAGCTCAAGGGGCTATCATGATAGGTATCATCTGGCAATAGACATATTTCAGTTCTGCAGTACAGCCACCAGGATGAAGATGAGCCGATGAAGCGGTTGTTCGTGATGGAATGCGATTGGAGACTGGTCCCTTGGATATGGCAGCCGTCCACAGGAAGTGAGAAGTGTCAAGAGGTCGAATTGTTTGGGAGACGCGTCGCAGGAAAAGAGGCAGGTGAAAAAGAAGGACGGTAGAGAGACAGGTCGCAGTATAAGTAAGAATGCTGTTGGCAACGGTGAATGCGACAGGAAGCTTTGGTTAGCGCGTTCGCGTGCTGTATGTAAGTACTTTACCTATCTCGCCAGCCTTATCGTGTTAATCGACCTGGCACCGCCCCACAATGATGCTCCGAACCCCACCAAGTATTAGGTAAGCTGTGACTTTGCACAGCTTTTAAGCTACCTATCTACACATGTTGTTTGAGAGTTATAGTTCATTAGGTAACCTGCTTAGTTAAGAATATAGTTTTCCAGAGTCAAGAATGATGACTTACCACCCAAGGCAACAAAAAGTCCTCCGGGGACAGCATCAAGACCAAACTTGAGTATGAACAATATAGGGACGGAGGGAAAAAAAGAGCGACCAGCACGGGACTCGAACCCGCAACCCTAGACTGACCTCTACATACCAGAGACTAGTATTTGAGTAGGAGGTCTATACGCCTGAAAATTAGAGTTAGTCATTGGACCAGTTGCATAAAGCGGGTCGGGTTATAACATACTACCATTGCGCCAACCGGTCATGCCATGCAAGCCAGCTTTTGACAGCAGCTTAAGTATCTAACATGGCGCCTGTGGGACTTTTCAATTTCGTCAAGTTCTGTGTACTGTCACGGTCCTCCGCCGGTTCATTCGACGCCTCAGTTCTATCGAGATTAGATAGAAGGAGTTACAGCAGCCTCGTCAAGAAGTCTGCCTAAAGCTTGATTTCATAATACCTAACTTAACCGGAAGATCCACTTGCACCGTGCGCAAAGAAGAAAGACAGCGACAGGGGTGCTGGCTGGACCAGAATATCGACTGGACGCCCGATGGATGCAACATCGACGAACCCAGCAGTGTCTCTGTTCCCTCGATTCCAGACATAATTACGCTGCCTCCAATTCACCGGCTGTTCCATTTTATGTACGATATAAAGCAATGAGGCAGTCTTCTGATATGTCTGCGGTTGTTAGAGAGCCTTTTATTGCTGGTTCGGCTAGAAAATAGATGCTCGAAGGGAGCCATGCCGTGAATGAACTTGTGCCGGCACTTCCAGTCACTTCAAGAGAATAGCATTTCGAGTATTCCGAATCGTTAGGTTTTTTAGTTAACCCTGGAACTGTTCTTGATACGGATACGTAGGGATACCGCACTGGAGTGGCTAGTGCTACACCTGTAAGTGCACCCTCATAACGGGTAGTAAGGTGGTCCTTACAACGCACACCTAGAGAGGCCAAGATTAAATTTCAGAAAAGAACTATAAACTTATACAGTTATTCAATATCGATAAGACCTGCGAATCAGCGTCACGGACGTTGTTCAATGCGGACGCCTATTCTGAGTCGGGGCAGCACATTATTCCGAATATGCCCCAAGCAGGGAGTCGGGCTTCGCCACGTACCCACTCGGTATGCGGAGCGAGAAGCGAGGATACGCGGAAGGGGATGCGAGAATACGCGGAAGGAGATGTGACAATACGCGAAAGAAGATAGCTGCTGGCGCAATACGAGGAAAGCTGACAGGCCGAACAGCCGACAACCTCGTCCACCTACAATGTAAGCTAACACCCCCCCTTGCGAACCACCCCATCGCGACCCAGCTAAAAACGCGCTACTAACCCTAACTACCTCAATTAAAAATTGTTAAATAACGCAACTGCGTTTAGTTCTTATATTCTTTTTTTACCCTTATTTTTTTTAGAATTAACTCTTTTTTATTGCAATACTTTTATATAGCAACTAATAGCGTGTAGCAGCTATAGTTTGTACTGCTTAACTTGGTACTTTGTAAAAATAAGCAGCTATTTAATAGGGTATTAATTAGTTATATATATGCTGCTGCTTTAATAGCATTCCAACTAAAAAACAGTCATACTAATACTTTTAGATCTTATTTTTATACTTTAAAACTAAACTAGCTAATTAAGCTATAGGTTAGGCCAAGCTAAGCTTTATATTTTTGATAGTTAAATTTAAATATATAGCTGAACGTATACTATTAGTTTTTAGAGACCCTAAAATACTTGGAAAGTTATAGCATATATGTTTTTTTTTTTGTAATCTTAAGCTAAAAACTGCTAGATTAATGTTTATTAGCTATTTGCGCGTTAACGAAGCAACTATAGCTAATATTAAGCTATTTTTTAAATGTTTTAAAGCTTTTAAACTAATAAATATATTTTTAGAATAATTTTTTAATGCCAACAAAATAGGTATTGGCTAAGGCATAAAAAAAGGTTATTAAGTTGTTTATAAAGCTTTAATATATATAGCTTTAAAAAAAAATATTAAAAAAAGCAAATAAATAATATTTCTTAAGTATATTAGTAGCAAAAGTATTGCTTTATTATTGCTATTTATTTTTAAAAAAATTAATGTTTAAAATTAATAGTTTTTAAATATAAATTATAGTTTATTTAAAAACTAGCAGTTTAGAACTTTGCTTAATAAATAGACCTATAACTTTATTATTATTAATTAATTTATTAATATTTTTATTTTATTTGTTTAAAGCTATTTTAATAATATATAGGTTGTGCTAATATATAATAGCTATAACTTATATATAAATAACAACTTTTTATAGCTCTATTTTTTAAATAAAATATAATTTGTTTTTTATAAACTATATTATAACTATATTATATAAGCGTTAAACGTTAGAGTTTTTGGTTTATTAAAAAAAAAGTTTAAAAATAAAGTTAAAAAAACATTTAAAAGCTGCTTTAGCGTTATACTTTTAAAAAAAAACATAATTATAATATATAAATAGGCTTGCAATACTATTTTATTGCTAAAAACTATTAAAAAAACATAAATAATAACTAAAATATAACTAAAAAATATTTAATTGCTATTATTTTTGAAATATATTATGTTTAAAAATAAAAATATTGCTTATAAAGTTTAGCTAATATTTATATTAACCGATTAATTTAAAACATTTAAATATTAGCTTAAACCAAGCTAAATAAAAATTATAATATTTATAAAAAGCTAAAATTTGCAGTATATAACTTAGAAATTAGCTAAGCACTACTTTTTTTTTAATAATTTACTACAAAAGCTATTTTTTATAAAAGCTAGTAAAGCCCTTAACTAGAAAGCTAAAAAAATTGCGATTTTAAAAGTATACGTTAAGCTATTAAAAGCTAAACTAGCTAAAAAGACTATATTAAAGCATAAGTTAGTTAAATTGCTACTTGGTTATTGTTTTATTTATATAACCTATATATAGCAAGTCAAGCAAAAATTGCAATAGCGAACGCTATATATAGATAAAGCTAGGGACAAGGACGTACTAGAAGCGGAGGAAACAGAAACTAAAAATGTAATTAAGGTTAGAACGTTTTAATATTTAATAAAAACACTAAGGTTGGCTATAAATACTATGTTGTGCTATGAATAATGGTTTCGAAAGTTGGTGGGTGGCTATTTTGGTGGCTGGGTTGCGATGGGGTGGTTTGCAAGGGGGGGTGTTAGCTTATTTCCTAATGATGGTCAAGTCGCATTAGACGTAGACCCCTTAAGGTGTGCTGCCTGCGGACTGAACCGAGTCTGTGGCCTCCCCCTTGATGGACCGCTGAGTACTTATAGAAGGCACACGCACGAACAACGCAAAACTGAAGTGGTCTCTATCTTTCACACATTCACCTTCGTCGCACGATAGCATACGTCTTATTTAACTTTCACGTCTGGAGGCTATCCAGCGGTTCGTTGTGGTGGACGAGCCAACTTGTCTCTGGCGGGGCGAAATTGAAGAGCATTGCCACGTTACGACATTCGCCTATTCTCTCGGAGCTCAAGATGCGCTTCGTCGAGTTCACAGCCGTCTCTGCGCTTAGCGTGTTGCATGCACGGCCTGCAACAGCCGCAGTCCCTGATCCTCCAGCTCCGGAGCCAGTCGAGGTCGTCGAGCTGCCAATGCCTCCAGTCGCTACTGGGTCTTGTACACCAGATATAAACCCAAGGGGAACAGGATGTATCAGCCAGGGGATGTACGGTGAAGGGTTTCAGTCTGGCAGCTTTCTGCCTGACGGCGGCCATATCGTGGCCTACGTCACGTTTACTGGCGCACCAGAGGTACCCGATCCTGCGAGCATTTATAATGGTTCTCAAATCATCTTGATCAAGACAGACGGCACATTGTTCCCCAACGGCGATCCGTGGAAATGTGTCACATGTGGTGTTCCTGCCGAAAATTCGCTCGGCATAAGCGACACATGGGACTATCCTCACGCCTTTCAAGACGGCCGACGTCTCCTCGTCGGGACCAACATTGTCGACTGTGGCGAGTTCTCTCTCACAGACTCGGACTGCACCCCAGAGCGCACATTCATCTATCCCATCCGATGGAATGTCACACCCGACGGCTCAGGCGCTGGCGGCGCTATTCGTGAGCTGCGGCTCCACCCCGACAACGTTCATCTTGGCTTTAACTCCTTTGTAATTGCTGATGGGGTGATATCCCAGTTTGCCTATTTTTCGCGTCTCCAATTCAACCCATCGCCAACTACTGGCGAACCTCTCGTCGCCAGATATGACCTGCTGAATGTCTCGAGGCTCTATAGCCCTAACAATACCCCGCCCTGGACCGTCGATGGGGACCAGATAGTGTTCCATCCTCTGCCGATCGAAGTCGGTGAGTTACGAGGTTTCAGCGGCCGCGGAGGAGAGATTTCATTTATCGGCTATTCGACCGAGTCATGCAATGTCGACCTTTACGCGGTCGAGCTGGCCACAGGCTCCGTTCGTCGGCTCACAGCTCACCCCGAGTACGCCGATCCCGTGGATATCTCGCCTGACGACCAGTGGACCGCAGTCATGGACACGCGAGGTACCGACCGTCAGATGTTCATGGCAGCTATGCGTGGCGTCCCGCCCTTGATTGACTTGATCGCCACGACAGTGACCTCATCGATTCGGAACAATCACCAGCGACGCTTTTTCGAGCTGTATCTGATTGATCGCTACGGCGACCGCGGTGAGTATTTCGGCCAGAAGATCAATGAGGCAGGCAGCGGCGTGGCGGGGAGTGGTGCAATCAACGACCCCGAATGGAATGGGAGAGCGGACCCAAGATGGTCGCCTGATGGCACGAAAATCGCGTATTGGCAGGACATGACAGCCTCACCTGCCTGTGGCGGGGTGAATCCCCTCCCATGCCCCAACTCGACCGAGCCCGGGGGCCGATTTGTGCGTTTCATGCTCGCGACGCTCACGAGCCGTGAACCCTATACTTTACCGAGCGTGGAGCCAGTGTCCGATGTCGTACCTTGGGCCACACCCTACGTTCCTGGCGAAACGACGCCTACTCTTCCTAGTATTGCAGAGGGAACATACACCCTTCTGGGTAATGCTTCAGGGTCCGCTACGGTGACGATCACGGAGAACACCGACAGCGCATCGATCAAGAGCGTAGCGGTTCAATATAATAACTATTCTGATGACGGTATCAACTTCATCAACGGATACGAAAACTATACACGCACGAACCCATCGCCCACGCTCGAAGTCGCTGATTGGTACTCCGACCTCGTGCGAACCGGCGAGACCTATAGCACAAAGAAAACGAGTCCGGACGGGTTTCATCTTTCCGTCGATGCACTTGTTAATGTATTTGAGGCGAATGGGACGTTGACAACAACCGTTGACGACAGCGTATATGTACAGCCTTTGAATTACTCATGATCTCGTTTGGATCGCGGATTCTGCAGTCCCCGGGCCCACGACCTCTTGACTCCCGACTCGATTGGTTGTTCTGCGGTCGTCGGCGGTCCCTGCAGTGGCATGAGCGAGACACGGCTTCCGAGCATTCCCTCGATAGTTATTTGCGGCCCGTAAGTTTTGCGCGGTTTTGGCGATGAATGAGTCCGCAGCCGAGACAAACAGTAGTATTTTTATCTTCGTTTATATAGTTTTACGTTGCGTGGATTGAAGTTAAAGGGATGGCTAGCGTGGATCTGGCTAAGTTGCTTGCCACCCCGGTGAAGAAATAGGAGTGATTTATATAAACAACGAGGACGATAGTGATGACACTACAGATATCTGATGATGGCCTCTACCTTCAAGAACAACCCAGAAATTCCATCCTCGTTCCTAATAGACAGCTAAGACCTTGCACCGAAGTTCTTTGGCAACGTCACATCTGTGCTTCAGATCCGGTTGTGTGATTATTCCCACTTATTCCAATAGAGAGAGAGAGAGAGAGAGAGAGAACGATGAATAGACAGAGGTGAGAACTAACTAGACATGAAAGTCTATTGTTCCTCTTTGCAGAGTCCTATGGAAGTATTTCTTCACAGACACATGCTTATGTGTAACCAAAACAGTGCCGATGCCCTTCAGGGTGATTCGCGCGCCATGATTTCTCCCATATATCGTTCGTGTTCGAACTGCCACAACTGACCCTCTGGTGTGAGCACAACTCCATCGACGTCATCGCCTCTGAAAGGAGATACGACGACTTTGCAATCGCGCCCAGAAACTCTGGCTTCCTCATGACCGCATCGTCGTCGTTGTTCGACTTCTGTCCGACACACCAATCGCCCTTGATCATCCCTTGTAGAGTACCCGACTGTAACGGAAACCGTGCCGTCCACATCTTCCACGGACGGATGGCTATGCGTAAGACACCAGTCGAAGCAAGAGCGAGCGAAGCATGACTTGCTGCAGACTGACTCGTCGCAGCGTTCATTTGGACTGTGAGGGAGTCTCTCAGTTGCCGGCAAAGGGACATTATAGTGGTCTTCTGACGTACCATTTGAAATCCTCGCCAACAGCTTCGATATCATCCAGAGTTAGTTCGAGGTCCTCGCGCTCTTCGCGCTGTTCTTCCAACATACTCTCCATCATTTGATGCTTAAAGTACCCCATGGCTTGATGTCAAAATCGGGAGGAAAAACTGAAAAATAAATTTTTTTTAATTTTTGAAAAATTTGAAAAATTTGAAAAAAGAAAAATAGAAAGAGAAAAAGAAATGGTCGGTGGTTGGTAACAGATCAGGCTTAAATAATGACCTTATAGAAAGTGGTGCCCAATAATACAGACACGGGATCCCGTGTAGATTCTATTAAGTCGGCTGTGATGGCCACACTTGGGAGCATCTGCTAACAGTTGCTAATTAAAGCGTATAGGCGACACGTCGGATTTTTCGCATAAATAAACTCTTGGTTTTTTAGTACATATAGCTAAATTGGACTTCAGTTAGCAATATTAACCTTAGTATGTCAGAGTACAACATAGAATAGCCCTTGAAATATAAAGCAATTCCAGCACCATTTCAGAGGGGCCCGCACATTCTACCGATCTGCGGCGATGCTATTCCCCCTAGTTTTGCCTGATAACATACTTTCATTTCGGCGAAGGACTCCTCAATTGGATGGAGGTCTGGCGAGTAAGGGGGGTAGATAAAGCAACTTAACCCTAGCGGCAGCAGCCCGCCACCCGCGACCTATCGGATAGCGAATCGACATTTCCCCAATGATATACTCTGTCACATCTGAAGCGTGGGTTCGCGGTTGTCGTACACCCACTCATCCCAGACTTGCAGCGGTGGTCTCCGTCTACGAAGAGAGACCGACTACTGTTAAGTCCGTTTACCCACACCGTCTGATACGCCTCTACTGTTTCAGCACAAGGGCTAGAAGTTCTACCCTTATGTTTATGTTAACTACGTACAGTATAGAGAGTACCTAGGTAGTTGTAGGTAATGGAATATATCGGATGAGCCCCAACACCCGAGCTTTGCCACTTAGCAGCCTGTAAGTTCAGTAGATCTACTTGTAATAGGCGAGTCGTTACAGACGATGTATTGAAGGGCCATTGCGACGCAAGGTAGTGGTCCTCCTAGAAGCTACCCCGCCAACAACCGGTAGGTTCTGCCTCGGCTTTTTACGCCGTTCTTCCCACGACGTGTTGTAAGTAATATTGGGGGGGGATACAGCCGGGCGTATGCGGTCTTCTGGAGGATGGACCGTCGCGGTAAACCACTATATACTTTAAAAGCATTGAAGACGATACCCTAACCTCTGCCCCCCAGTCTGAAATACGTGATGCCGAATGCCTTGACATTTTCTTCGATGGTAGGGCATTGCTACCCTGAATTCTCCTCCTCGATGTGGACTTCTTGGTGGATGTGAATATCTTAACCCCTAGGTAATACGGTCGCGTCCATGTACTGTTAGATGGATAGCTGGTCGAAAGGTATCCGCCTCCGCAGACAACTGAGCCGCAGTGGAAGTTATATAAACTTCGGGCGCTTTTGGTAATCCGGGGCGAGCGCATTAGTGCGTATACTAGGTATTTTAAACGCAATCCTATTCGAGAGTCTCTTGCTAAGCAGGAAATTACCCTGTTGCTCTTATCCACTTCCGACCTTAGCTCCAAATAATTTGATCGCCTTAGCCTCATAGGCCACTTTCATCTCGACGGGGCACAACGTTGTTGCATTAGACGTTCCCATAATGAACGAGGGCGGAATGGTCGCAACAAAGCTAGTCTCTATGGGATGCCTTTTCTCTATTGGTTA
This sequence comes from Ustulina deusta, assembly GCA_023159155.1. Taxonomy (NCBI): domain Eukaryota; kingdom Fungi; phylum Ascomycota; class Sordariomycetes; order Xylariales; family Xylariaceae; genus Ustulina; species Ustulina deusta. The sequence continues at coordinate 379,463 of JAJNNX010000047.1, read as the reverse complement.
GGCACATATGACTACCCAAGAGCTCATTACCATGATATATTATCACTGCTGCCATCTGGGCAAGGATGAAACAAGCACTGCCGAGAGTGCGGTCGTTGTTCCGAGACTCTGGCTCCCTGTTACGGAACAGAACTGCAGCACTATACCGCAACACTACTAAAAGTAGAACGTAGTCAAGTCGGGCGTTTGACCTGTCTGCAGCTATTGTATATACTGTACCAGTACTTTCTTCTTTAATGTGCAATTGTTCCTAATTATAGCTTAAACAAGCATATAATTGTTTACTGAAAACTAACTCGGTGTAATTAGCACCACTCTATAATCGGTGTCTAAGAAAGCAACCTGCTTAACAAAAAAGAAAAATGTGTTACATTAGCTATTCCCTTATCAACATCGCCTCCTGTTGATGAAGGCTTCCCCTCCCAGGCTGAATGCAGGTGAGGCTCCTTTCTATTTTTGGTATTGTTTAAGCAGACGAGCGAATGCTTGAATAGCTTGTTTCCGCCACCATAGTTAGCCTAGGCAGTCCACATAAAGAGCAGCTAACTTCGCATTAATAGTCAGTGTCAGCACACGCGTTGATGGCTCTTAAATCTAAGCACATATATATTTTTGCTCTGTTGTCTTAAGCCTTTCTAGTCAGTATGAACATCGGTTCAAATGCAACTACCTAGTATCCTGTGTACCTTGGGACCTGGATCAATTGGTCCCGTGGACGGGTTTTAGGAGCTACTCTGACAGTAGGTCGACGAGAATCCGATCTGCTAGTTGCGTTCACGGCGTTCTTTATTGAATTTGTGGCAACACGTGTTTGGAGAATCATATGCTTCGCTCTCCACCGATCCTATTCCAAGGAAACTCCACAAAATGCTGTATACAACCAATATCAGGTGAAATTCAATGGTTCTCGGCTGTCCTCTTTCTTTGTTCTTTGTTATTGTTGGGGAAGTAGTTACTGCTTAGAACCTCGCGCCGCAGTATAACTCCAATCAAGCTTGTACTAACTTATGGACTACGATGAGGTCGTCCTACGAAATTCGTCTACCCCTGAAGACGGTATACGGTTGCTCGCCGATGTCGTACGGGTTGGTAAAAACTCAACAGGACAATTCCGCCCACTGGGTACGGCCGCCGTAGCGACTGCCTGTATTTTTTCCTTCACTATTGCAGGTGGCTTTTCTTCTTATATCTTTACTCCAAGTGGAGATGAAGTTTTGGTTAAAAGCATGAACTGCGGACAGACGGTTTTAGGATCACGGCTTCTCTCCCTCCAAAATCTCCATGCTGGCGCTTACCATGGCGAACAAATCAAAAGTGCAGCAAACTACGCTCAGCAATGCTACTCAAGCGGCGGCGGAGGTTTGCTAGACTGTGGTCGGTTTGTCACGAAGCAAATCGTTAGCAATATCGATAGAAACGCAGAGTGTCCTTTCCATAATGATGTCTGTCGAAACCGCTATTCGAATCTACGCATTGATTCGGGCTATTTAAGTAGTCATAATCACTTTGGGCTTAATTCACCACCGAATCAACGGATTTTATGGAGGAACGTCTATCACTGTGCACCAATGGTTACAAAGGGCTATACCAGCCAAAGTAACACATCTTTTGGAGAGGCGACTCTATATTACTACGGCAATGCCACCAGCCCTACTGGAGTCCAGGACTATGTTTGGGCAGCCAAATCTATCGAAGATCAGTACTCATTCGTGCTTTCTAACAGTTCTGGTTCGGCTTACTTAAATTTTGATCTACAGTAAGTTAAGCACAGCTCGACATGTGTTGACATCTCTACATTCATTGAATCTTTCCTGAGTTAATGCCCACAGATCAGCTAGTGCCCTTGTTGAGGACAGAAAGATCTGAAACGACTCTAATTTCCTACCAATCAACTCCATCTTTCGAGATGATGCGGATATCACTATATATTTCCTCTCTGGGAACGGAGTTACTGTCGAAGAGCCATCGGATGATGCATGGTATCGAGTAATAGCCATACCTAGAAATACGAGCCTGGTTAGTGGAAGCCAATCAGAAAGTGCTCCCCAGTATTTTCCGTCAGAGCCATCATCTCCACTAGGTTGCATCGATCAATACCAATTCTGCAATTTTATGTCCGGGAATCGATCATGTGGCCCTCTAGCTAGTCTATGCAATACTACTGCTAGCGTTGCTGGCCTCTTTGATATGAACTATGCTGATGTTGCAGTCGGCAACGCCGCGACCTGGACAGCAGCTCGCTTCACCTATTTTGCTGACGCTACTTCCGATCTGATTATTTACCATTTAATAGTCCAGCTTGGGCCAGCAAGTCTATTCTCACAGAGATATTTGGCCGGTGGGATTCAACATCTCTTAGAAACGGATCAATGGCAACTTGATGTGGCTCATTGGTGGGACATATCGATGGCAGCCCGCCAAGCATCATTTTTAAGCCATGCCTACGGCCCAACTGATTCAGCCATATTAAGTCAACGTGTCAACTATACCACACCAGAATTGAGAAAGGTGTGTGACAGTCAGGTAAGTGCAAAATGTTCTCCTTTGCACTTCAACTCCCGCAATAGCGGTTGCTAATCAGTAACAGAAAATGCGCACTTCTGCTTATGGGTCTTTTAGTCTTTTTGGTCTTGTCTTTACCTTTTCAGTCAGTAGTTCTTTAATCGTAACGTCTTATTTAATAGGGCTGGTATCTACATGTTTATATGAGAAAAGGGGATACAAAAAATACGAACATCTAGAATGGACCAGCAATTCTACTCTACAACTACAACGTTTGGCGCAGGAGGAAGCTGGATTCGGTACCTGGTCTAACTGCACTAGCACGGTCCCAAGCACGAAGGCAAATGAATTGCTAGGGCCTTTGGACATTACAAATCCGGATCATCCCATTTTCCAACCATCAAGTCCAGAGAACGGGGTTCTCAACGATCCCCAGAGCTCTATCGAGGTACCGAATACCGTGCAAAGCCCTATACAGACAAAAGGTGCATCGAGTCCGACTGTTACGTCCAGTACCCGATCACTACAGCCCTCTCAGTCAACTGCTTCCCACCAAGGGAGCGACCAGTTGCTCTAAGCCTACAATTGTTTGCCTCAAGACACAGATCTAGCAGAAGGGGAGGAGGAAGGGCATCAAGGTAGATCGCACCCCTGATAATGTAAAGTGAGATGTCTGATTAGATCCTAGAGCAGAATTCCGAGCCTCAACAGTCCGGCAATGACAACGCCCAAAATGCTATGAAATGAGAGTTCATGCATACATGTAGTATTACGGGTAAATTGCAAGTAATGAGGACCAATTAATACTGGTCGTGGACGTTTGAGGGAGGCCATGATGGTAAAATGTTTTCCTGTAATAGTCTACGGAAAGCGGGTGATGGGTTATATGTTATCTCTTATATACAAACGTTATAATCAGCGACTTTATATGCAGCGGCTTGTAGCGATTCAACTGAATCCCCCGAGAATGACATGGCAGCTTCCTGCCTTTCGCATAGATCGCCAGTCGCGATTCGCCCCTTCAGGTAGAGTAGCTAAGGTGCGCAACGAGATGCACGCCTAATGATCCTTTCCTACCCGTCACAGCACCCAGGTTCGCTACAGACGTCGCGAGTTACCGACTTGCATAAACGCTATATCTGCTCACAAACTCAACCCTACCGCAACGAGGGCGAAGCAGACGGCGAAGGCGAAGCCGTAGTAGTAATAGTAGTATTATCGTAACACATGGCATCGATATAGCAATGGCAGCCCTCGGAGCACATGGCGCAGTATGCCGGGTCGGGCGGGTCCTCAGACCACGAGCCGCCGATGTCCACGAAGCCGCACGACGACGACTCCCGCCGGCAGTACAGACACCGGTTACACTCGGTGAGGTCGAGCGGCGCCGTGCATCCCTCGTTGCAGTACAGGCCGCACAACTTGCAGCTTGGGTCACACGATGGGAAGGAGAGCGCCGTCGGGAGGATTGCTAGCGCGAGGGCTAGGACGGTTGGTGTGCGCATTGTATTATATCGAAGATGAGTGGTTGTTGTGGGTAATTGGCGTCGGTATGGCGCGCTTATGGTAGAGAGGTAAATTGAATGGAAGTTTGGAGGGCTTCTGTTCTGCGCAATGCGTTTGTTTGGAGGTTTGTTAGCGAGTAAACAGATTATCGTATCTCGCAGGTTTGAAGCCGCGGTTGATTAAATAGTCAATTGAGTAAAGCAAATCATCCCCTACCTTCACCAGGTAGGTATTTATACTATGAAACTCCGTCCCTCATTTAGGGTATTAATCCCGAGAAATTAAAGGCTCATACTCTCCAAATACTTTATACCCGGATCCTTCAGATCTCCCAAATCCGGCTCCCAGGCTCATGACCCTTTCACAAATCGCCTGTCTAATTCTTCCCGTAATTGGTCCAATAAGTCGGTCAGCATCTAGGAGGGAGTTAGTTCGTATTTATCCAGGCCCGCTTTTTTGTTGTTGAATACGGGTTTGCTAACGTCAGCTTGTCATAGTATGGAAGATAGATTAGCAGTCGGTGGGCGACCTAGACGATTCTTGGCGTAGCATCTGCACCATGACGATCACCCGATACGATATCAACAATAAACCCTCCGCCTAGATCTTAGTCGCATATCTTGTGCTATTCCATCTCAATGGTTCCAGTCAGTGTGGTGTTGGTGGCCTGATGCTATGGCTCTACTCTCGTTCGTTTAGGGCAATGCGTAGTTGTGTTAAGAGCCGTGTAACCATTCCAGAGGTATACAGCAATATCAGCTTAGTCTTTCGTGTCATCTTCCCAACCATCTCGACCATAATGAAATTCAAGCCAGCTGACAATATCCCATGGGACCTCCCTGTCCTTGTTCGATATGTTTCTGCACGCCGCGCGGTAGACATTGCCCCATTTCCCTCCTCGGGCTCTCACGTCTGCGCCGTTCTCCACGAGCCATTTCAGCGCCTCCAAGTTACCACCCACTACCGCTGCTTGGATAGCTGAACCATCTAGGCTCCAGTTAGAAGTGAAGCCCCATCGGTCAGGAACTACGCACTGGGCGTGCGGTCCTACGAATTTACTTACATCTAGGTATCGAGTTAGCATAAATATGTTCCTGAGAAACATGATCGAGGTGAGTGCTTGAAATTGACATACTCTCCACATTGGAAATTTACGTCTGCACCTGCTTCCAACAATAGATCCAAGATTTGCCTATGATGTTTCGAGGAAAACGGCGACGGACAACGATATACTGCAGAGTGCAACACAGATCCGTGCCTGTGACAAAGTATCAAAATCGACGAGCCAAGAATTTGACAACCAGAGATCTTTCTTTCACATACTTCCCAGCAATAATGCGCGCATCGGCACCGTGAGATAGCAACACTTTCACAGCTTCAAATTTGCCCCGGAAGGCGGCAGCGTGTAGAGCAGTGCCAAATGCACCACCAACCGCGTTAATATCCGCGCCAGCATCCAAAATATATTCCAGCATGCAAGGATGAAAACGTGCTGCCACTTGTAAAGGTGCATGATACTCGCCTCCGGTAAGGTTGATGTCTGCGCCGTGCGCCAAAAGCATAGAGACAAGATATTTCGCCTTGGGGGTATGCTGAATCATCAGCGCTTGTGATATGGGAGAAGTGTGGGTCAATAAAGTCAGCTTGGGCTCTGACAAATCGTCACCTTCGAGCTCTTCGTCCATTGAAGGAGGATTGGCGTTAGCGCCTCGGGATAGTAGCATCTCAATAAGGACTTCATTCTCATCGAAGTGACGAGATGCCGCGCTCTCCAAGGCCGCTTGGAGTGCTGTTCCGTGAAGAGCGCCACCGTAATTGACATCTGCTCCACAGTCATCTATTAGCCACTTGCATACGGAATGGTGCCGTACATATGCCGCCGACTGAAGGGCCCTTCCCAGATATTCCCTTCTCTGTGACGACGTCATGGGTAAATCAAGGAGGAGACTTAGCATCTCGGCGCCTGCGTTTATTGCATTTGCGAAGCAGTCACTGCTAACGTTCGCTCCTCTCTCAAGAAGCATTTTGACGATCTTGTAGTTGTTAGCCACTCCGACAGCCGCCGCGAGAGCGCTGGAAGGCTCAAAGTCGCAACTGTTATCGAGCAGAATTGCCGCCACCTTCATATCACCACTCTGACAGACCTGTTGTAGTAGGTACTGGTGCCTCTTTTTATAGATATTTGCCCCCACTTCTATCAAGAGCTCAAGGGCTTCCTTGTTCCCTGTCAAAATAGCTTCCTAATAAAATGGTCAGCGATAGATGATATCTTGTCATAATACGTTAAAGGAAGCGGAGCGATCTAAAACACGAGATAGTCCTCCTTACGACAATACAAGCCTGAGTATAGCTTACCGCGATGCCGCAATTGTGGCTGTCGGAGGCATCTGGACTAAGTCCCATATGAAAGAGTTTTTTCAAGTCTTCAATCGTCCCATGTCGTATAGTATCACAGAGTATTCGTTGGTCACTCAATAAAAAGTGCGCACCGAGCTTCATTAGTAGCGGAGCCAGGAGGTCGTCTTTAGCCCTAACAGCGGCGGCAAGGGGGCTTTCTCCCATCTCGTTAGCATTCACATCCGCACCATGCCTCAGCAGTACAGGGACCAAAGTCGAGAAGCCCCTCGTGATCGCGATATGAAGAGCGCTGTGACCATCTGCAGTGTCTGGAATGGCGCCATGATCTAATAGAAATTCGGCTGCTAACGGGTTGTTGGATCTTAAACTGTGTATAAGCGCTGTTTCCTGTCCTCCTAGGGGTCCGTGGAGGCTAGCGTCAAGGTTGAATAGAAATTCGATAGTTTTCAAATCGCCCTTCAAGGCTGCGTATTGCATAGGTGTCAGAGCTGGAACATCCGACTAAGGAAGCGAGACGTGAGTATATAGATACCGTTAGCCAAGGGCAAGAGGGGATCTTAGAAATAATAAAATGTAGCGATGGCAACAGGGCCTATTTCGGGTTGCAGCTCCTCCCAGCGCCATTGAAAGGGGGCTCAGAATAGCAGGAAATTTCTCACGTCGGGTATGGAATGCGCCGGCCGCGTCCTCATGACTTGGTTTAGGTCCATCCCTCGACTAACTAGATATTCCATGATGGAATATTTATTCATCTGAAGTGGCCACCATACACTTCGCGTAAACTGATCAGAAAATTCAACATAATTAGCCGGGGTGGGGGCATTGAACTTACGCATTCTCGTTACCCTCATTTATTTTAACTCCTCGGTCAAGGAGAAGGTTGGCCATACTGAGTGATCCGTCTGTACTAACACAAGCGTGTCGCACAGCCATCTCAAATGGAGACCAAGAAGAATTTTGATTTATATCTGCCCCCCGCCGGATGAGCTCCTCGGCAATATCCGACATGCCGCGCGAAATGGCTAGAGAAAGGGGGGTTAACCCGCTTTCCCGCTGGATTATATTCACATCAGGGTTTCTTCGAAGAATTGCCCAGATGGCATTTTCGTCCTCTTCTTCAATGGCGATATGGAGGGGTGAACCAAATTCGTGCCGAAAATATCTCGCCTGAGCATTGATGTCGATATTACTATCCTGAAGAATATCTTCCAGGAAATACGGCTGTGCTTTGTGGATCTTAGTTGCGGCGACCACAGCAAGAGCGTCGTAATCAACAATACCACGCTCCATGAGAGTTCTTGCAATGGAAAATTCCTCGAAGAGTAGTGCTGTAGCGAGAAGCCCTTCGTATTTTCTGCCCACCTCATTAGTATCAGCGGCTGCGTCCAGTAAAATATGGAAAATGGCTGTGTGCCGTTTCTCGATTGATATCTCAAGAGCCCTCCGTGAAATATGGTATGAGGTATGATAATTTGCGCCTGCTTCCAGCAGCGCCTGGACCATCTCTACATGTCCGATTTCGACAGCCTCAATAAATGGGCGTGTAAGGATGTTACGAGGCTTATTAACATCTGCACCCTTCTGGATCAAAGCCCTGACCAACGCAATAGACCCAGATTGTACCGCTCCGGAGAGGGGGGTCCTACGAAAGTCATCGTCCGCATTATTGACATTAGCGCCGGCCTCGAGTAACTTAGCTACTAACGAGGAATCGCCCACGGATGCGGCGTGGTACAGGGGAATATCTGTAGATGGGGAGATCGGTCCTACATCCGCACCTTGAGATAGGAGCAGATTAACGATGTCATGGCGCTGTTTAAGGATTGCTTCTATCAAGGGTGTTTTACGTTCTTCGCTCGGCGGGTTGATATCCACACCCCTCTCGATGATGAGGTACTTGATAACTTCATAGTGCCCCCCTAAAACCGCAATCTGCAACACACCGCCTACGCTAGGCACGTGCAAGCTTAGATTTGCCCCCCTCTGGAGGAAGAAATCTACGATGCTGAGATGTCCATGAAAGACAGAAGCTCCGAATGCAGATCCATAGTAACCTTCGGCCTTATTGATCTCAGCCCCCTTTTCGACCAAAAGTTTGACGAGAGCCATGTGGCCTAAAGAGCTGGCCCAGTACAGCGTTTGCGGGCACAAATCCACGGAATTGGCGAGGGGCGCTAGAGATCTCCTGTTTCCACACGAATCCCAAACGTTGACCCAGTTTGCATATGCCTCAGGCGCATCTAACTGGAATAGGTTTTCGACAAGTGTCTGCAAGAGCGGGTCTTCTTCGCCCGCGCTTGCATTTTCCCAGTGAGTCATCCAATATCGACAAGCGTATTGAAGGAGAGGGTATTCATGGAAGACATCAGGGGTGAAGGCTCTAGTAAAAGTGCCACCATTGAAACCTAGGATGTATGTAAGACAGCATTGAGAGACATATGAATTGCATAAGAGGATCGATGTGCAGAAGCTTGACAAGGCCCCACATTGGAGGGATCTAGATGTCAAATACTCCTTGACAGAATAGTGACTTAGCGTTATAACGACATATGTAGCTTCCATGCATTCGTAGTACCCTCTGTTCTCACAGGAACTTTTATCTCCAAGCCATTGGATCCTATACTGGCTGGTGGTGGATGAACTGACGAGCACACCACAAAGATCGATGATCATGTTCTGGCTCAACAGCCGGGATGAGTCGGGGTCAAAGGGCTCACCGGGTTGAATGACAGTAGCCTCGGCCAATTCTTCGAGAAGTAAGGGACGTGCAGAGAATACTAGCCAGCGCAGTGCCGACTGCACAAAGGGCCGATGGGAGGCGGGAATACCATGAAGTATACGATCATATGTTTGATCAAGATCTTTAGGCATTGTCTTCAACCTCTCTCGAACCATTGCTGGTGTAAGACACTCCTTGATAACCTCAAGCTGACAGACAGCCCATCGAAACCTCAAAGCTACTGTCAGCACGACCATCTCGGTGTTAGGTAGTAGAAGGCGAAGACAATGCTCACATTCCATGTGCCCCAGCCGCTATGCCATCAAGAATCTCAGCTTGAAGAGATGGTTTCATTGCTTGAAACTTGGGCTCTTGGGAAATTACGCTGTGAGCATGTGCTCGGACGTCTGCGTCAACATTTTCGTTTTGGATGCAGATCTCGTAGGACGATATACTCCGTACATGATGCTCTATGTCAGGTTCCTTACGGCTCGATACCATGAGGTTGATCTTGGCGGCTAGTATCGAACCCAATGCTTTGTCGTAAAATGCTTTTCGCTCCTTTCTAGGACATTCGTCGAGGGCATCGACTAATAGATACACATTCCCTGTGCACGATGACGCCACAGAGGTCAATGCGTCGATCAGCTCCTTAATAGAGGGCTCGTTCAATCCATGGTTTTTGCTGTCATATAGAGCGGCTGCAGCATCGGGCAGTCCTTCGTTGTCGGCGATAAGTTGATAGATTGCAAACTTTAACAGATTTGCTAGGCTTTGTTTGCTCTCATCGGAAAAGGTGAAGTAGTAGTACAGGACATGATAACGAACGGAACCTCTCCCGCGAGGTGCCGATGAAGAACGTTCCTGGAGATGATTGATGATAGTGGAACATAGTATGGTCTTGCCGGCGCCCGGGATGCCGTGCAACCAGAGCAGACTACCGCTATCGTTAACCCAGGTTTTGAAAGCTTCGTTCTCAAATATCCATTGTCCGGTCCCAGGCTCATGGCTCTCCCTCGAGGTAAGGTGATTTTGCTCCGGATTGCTCGTTTTGAACCATCGTAGCAACGCCCCTCTCTTCTCTTTCAAGTAGCGGTCTTCTGTCTTACGGGATTGGGTGGCAATTAATCTTGTCTGGTACGTCGACAAAGCCAATTCCAGCGTCAACTTCTGGTTTCGGATGAACTCGATCTTCTTGGCTATATTCCCGGAGTTGAATGGCCACTTCAATTTATCCCTGAAGCATGCCCGCCTCAAAGGAGTGAGCTTATTGGAGAGGTCCTCCAACACAGGCGCACAGGCTTCCAAGACTGAGCGGCAAGCTGTCAATGCCGAGCTGTGGCCTTTGCTCGCAGTCCCCGGCGGCAGGGAAAGCTGACTTAGCGCTTTTTGGCCATCGGCATCATCGACGATCTCCTGCAGCTCCTCGGATATGTCGGACAGCCTCTCGACTTCGGATATCAGCTCGGATATATCCTTTTCGTAATCTTTCCATTGCCCACGCAGTCGATAACAAGCGACCAGGAGTTTTTGTGAGACATCGATGAAGGTAATGATGGCACTTGCGGCACCAAGAGCTTCCATAACAGGACTTGATTCGCATCAGAACCTTTGAGCGATTACGAAGAACCAGATAACCAAAGAATCAAAAAGAAATCGGAGAATCAGAGAACTAGAGACAGCTAAGATTTCGACGAGATAAACGCAGGGAAGAGAGGTACGGACTGAGCTGCAGGAAGCAAGATGGCGAAGTAAGTGGGAAATTCAGCCACACCGACCTGTTTTAGCCCATGGTTAGGCAGCGACGAGGCGAATTGGAGGGGTGCGTCGCGTTCTCCTGCATGCGGCCGATTGGGGCCGAGATGATGTGTTATGATCAGTTAATCCATCTTGCCTATCACATGACCCACAGGTCAGGGCCCTACGATAAGTCGCTACTTCGTACATAGTAGTAGTAGGATTAGATCTCTGTTTTATTTACAACTTAATATACTAAAACTAGTGTTGGGTTTACTGATATAGAGCGTGCCGTGTACTGCCTGACAGCATACCTGAATGCGGTTATCGTGTTGCTTGCTCGTTCGTGTCCTGTCTCTGTAATCAAAACACACGCGCCTGTAGTTCGGGCAAGGTGCACGCATACTGTGTCGGAGCGCGGTATCCGTTACAAAAAGAAATCTGGTTTGGCACCTACCGTTAGACTCCATACCCTTGATATCGCCTAACACGACGACTCCCTTAGTCAGGACGCGCATTTCGCATTGTCCTACCTAAACCTCATCAGTCACGATCATCGTGGCGACCGCCAAGACGAGCCAGATTTCCAGCCCCTCTCGCCATGTCTTCTTCGCCAACATGTTCATCTGCAGGCGCGCGGGACATGCCTGTCTCCATACAGCCTCTTGACGAGCCCGACATCCCGGCCTGTGCCAGGCTCTCCGCTGCTGCCTTTGCCACGGACCCGCATACGATTGTGAAACAGCTAGGCCGGCAGCCATACGACATGTTCGCTATGGCACGCTCGGGCCTGGAGGAGAACCTCAAGCGGCAAAACTTTGTCTGCGTGAAAGCGGTGGACAACCAGGGCATCGTCGTCGGGCATGCGAGCTGGGTGTTCTCGGGCGGCGGTCAGAGGCGCGCTTCGTCCAGGGGCACTGGCGACGGAGAGTTGGCGGCGGCGGCGGGAGAGGACAAGGCAGCAGAACTGGACAGGCCGCGAGCGCGTGGCGACGAGGCGGAAGAGGGGGACCCCATCGGGCGCCTCCACGCGCTCGAGGAGGCCGACACGCAGTACTGGCTGCAGAACCTGGTCCCCGCAGACACGCCGTGCATGTTCGTCGTCGGGCTCGCGGTGTCGCCAAGCCACGAGGGGCGGGGCATCGGGAGAGTGCTGCTGGGCCATGGCAACACCATCGCGGACGAACGGCGCTTGGCGATCTGGGTGCACTCATCGCACCAGGCCTATGCTGCGTACAGCAAGGCAGGGTTCGAGATGCGGCGCGAGCTCAGGATCGACCTCGACGACTATGCGCCGCGGCCGCCGCGCGACGGCGAAGCGACCATGGCGGTGGCGGGCCAGGATGACGACGGCCGGTGGGGGCAGTACGTGATCCGGTATATGGAGAGAAAGCTGGGCGGGAACTGACACAGCTCAGGTTGTTCCCGAGTTGAACTAGTTTTTGTATTATGGGCTCTGCCTTACATATACGGGCCCCAGGCATATACTGAGTGGCTACTATACTGGGAGATTGAGGGGGCCCGGAAGCCTAACCTACACTTCCGGAATAGCAACTATGCTTCCGAAATCGACTAGTGGGCTCGTCGGGGCCCATCTATCCCGTGCAATTCCAAGCGGGTTTTAATAGATACCCGTAAAAACCCTAGCATGGCTAGTCTGACGGAGACATTGAGAAGCCGAGGGCGAGCGACATATAGAATCGACTGTGTTAATGGAGGATACTCAATAGCGCATGGTCGTCCTTCTTGTCCGAGTGATGCAAATACTGTGTCTACTCTGGGGTCCTTCTTGCGCATGACTATTGACCAAGATGGTCGGGGCGCTTTGTTAGCCCTTGGTGTAGTGGGCTGGGGAGAAGGAGGGAAGTGTGGGGGAGGGCAGGGGGGCAGGGGGCGTTGACCCCGAAAAATGAGGCTCTGTCACCTAGAACCAATATACCCTCCTAGAGGCCAAAGGATCAGTGGCAACCGCTGTCATCTTATACCTTGCTACTCCACTCACTAAGGGTGGTATAGGATTCTCACGCATGTGAGATGGTTAGTGTTACACGCCTTCGTACGCCCTTGTACGCGGTCATCTGCCCGCTTCGGTCGAACAACGAACAGGGTATAAGACAGTCTCACTCGTATTGACGATGAAGCTATTCAGCCCTCGCTTATATGAGACATATTGACCGACCTCAGAGGCTAGGAAGGCCGTCCCAATTATATATTGAGTCAAGGTCAGCCACCAAGGCCAAGGAAGTTTTGCAGGTATGTTGCAAATTAATACTTTACGATATTTACCCTTAGCTGAGAATCTGAAAAAATGTCCATACTTCAAGCCACAACACCAGCTCCCCTGACAACCGACGTGTGATTCCCCGGGCCAGCACTAAAAAATCGCGACATCCACGTCTACACACACCTCCAGCAACGTTGTTTCCACATTGTAACATATCTTAGGATACCCTATGCTGTGCTTCTACCATGACCTGGTTCTCATTGCCCCTCTCGTTGAACATGGTGGAATCTGACCCATACCTGTGGGCGTTTCCACATGGCATAGAGGCGGAAGTCACCATCAAAAGATGACTCCATTCCTTTCACCGCCTCGATGTCGAATGTCCACAGCACTTTAGCCAGAAAGAGCTTGACCTGTTGCCAGGCAATTTCGCGGCCCGTGCACATCCTGGGACCTACGCCAAACGGGTGCAGGCTTTTAATCTGATCGTCCGCATATCGTGGATTATACTCAGGGTGGTGAGCTGGTAGTCAGCGCTCCGGGCGGAACTCGAGCGGGTCACGGAAGTAATCCGGACTTCTGGCGGCTGCGAAACTCGACATCTGACATACAATCTGGGGGAGGGGGAGGGGGGGATTAGTACTGACGAAAGCTTATGTGAAAGGGGAAGAGCCGGGTTCTAAAGAAATGGGCCGGGGCGCCTGTGCTTACTCCTTTCGGGATGTAGACACCATCCACGACTGCACCGGGACTAATTCGCGGCATGCCTGTGGCGTTGGTGATATGGACGCGCATTGTCTCGGAAATAACAGCGTGGAGGTACTTAAGCTCGACTAGTGCGTCCGCGTTGATGCTATCGTAGGCTTGGAAAGCGTCCCTAATTTCGCGAACAAGAATCTTGTATGCGTTTGGTTCCTTCACCAAAAAGAAAAATACAGCATTGAGCGAGATCTGAATGGGATCGTACCCGGCTACAAACAGTTGGAGTGCAACCTGTTCCAGATGAATCTTCTCTTTTTTGGTCGTGGGAGGGGCCGCATCGGCCGGAAGCATATAATCGACGAAGTCTGGGTGTGGCGTAGTGCCTCTGATGTCGATGCGCCTTTGAACTGCCTCGCTATTCATTTTGAAGACACCTGGCAGTGAGCGCAGAACTGAAGGCGAAACGAAGAAGAGGGCAAAAATGTTAACTATCGGAAGCTTCTTTGACACCTGTGAAAGAGTCCCGTACAAGCTAGTTCCGAGCAAGGTGTCAAGAAATTCGGAGCTACGCTCTGTGTCGTGAATGAAATGATTAGTAGAGGGGACTCCTAGCGCCTCCTACTTGTATAAATCATTTTGGATTCAACGTACGATCTCTCATATGGTTCAATTCACGGTTGTACGCTAGGTCTGCAGAAAGGTCTGCAGCAAACCACGTTGTCCACTTTACGAGACAGGGCAGTCAGATTTCGACCTTGATCGACCCTCAGGTGTGGAGGAGCTAGAGTAGGAGTACTTACTTTCGTAATTTCGATCCCATCTCCTTTAGATCCAATTTCCTTCATTCTTTCAATGAATAGGTCGATGTAGTAATGTACTGTGGGCTCCTTAGCCTTGGTCGCCTTTGGTGCGAAGGCTGGGAGAAGCCGTTTTGCAACCTCTTTGCGCTTGACAGGATCTGCCTCCCAGATGAAGCCTCGGTCTCCTGCGCCAAAGTCCATGAGGTCGGTTTTCAGGAACGTCTCGTAACCATTCTGTGTAGAGCCGAGAATATCTCCACGTAGACTGTTAGTCAAACGACTTCCCAGTGAAAGGATCGAGACTATTTTTGGAGTGCACTCACCAACCTTGGCCTGTGGGGTAATGAATGCGAGTTCATTTGGGGCGACACGGACGATCTTGCCTGCAACTCCATGTCACTACTACGCGAACAAGCCTACTCAAGTAATAAGGAGAGTCAGGGCCAGTACGCACCGTACTGCTTGAGCATGTCTTCTACAGCCCATGGCCACCGTCCACTAATCCTGATGATAGTCAATAACGAATCACTGGTATAAATCCCGCATTAGCAGCAAGGGACAGCGAGCACCAACCAGTGATAGGCGTAAGGGATGTTAGAGATGGCAGCAAGTTTTGGGCCGGGAAATTTAGATGCCGGATGGAATTTGAGCAGGTATATGGTGCGCGCTATTGCGCAGACAAATATCTATCCGAGACAGCTATGAGCGCGATGTGCTATTCAGATGTGGACAGGCCGCAAAGCGCTAGACGGTACTGGAGCAGGTGGGAGAATAACAAACACGTACGGCTGTGAAGACGAAAGAGAACCACTGGGACCATGTAGCATCTTTTAGTGATGACAGTAAAGGCTGTGAATTGAATTGGGACATGTTGAAACGACGGCGAAGCGGGCGCAACTTTCACGATAACGACCAGAGATTGTAGTAGTGGTGATTGAGTTTGGGTATAAAGTGGAAGGAAGCTGTCAAGGACTCTCTGATGAAGATGGGGGATAGACATGTGCAGCTTGAGGAAACTTGTAAATCCAGTCTATCTCACAAAATAGAGACCGTGCATTCGCCGCAACTAGGGATTGGAGCTTGACAAACCCAAAAATATCCAGTGTTGAACGGGAGCCTGACGGGAGCCTATAGGTACCTAAAGTACGTCAAAATACATTATGCTGAGTGTGCCAGGATTAATTAAGCTACTAGGTAAGTATAAGTAAGTACCTATGGTAAATAGGTAGCTGAAAGGGTCATAGCAGTGATTATTAGGTAAACCAATGCTATCTACTTAGTAGGTACTAAGTAGTTAGTGCCTACATGTACCGGAAATTTAGAGGTTTTGGTTTCGGTAAGAAAAAAAGAAAGAGAGAATGTATTAACGTTTATCTTAGGGAGCTAATACTAATTTATAGCGATTTAAGCGCTAGGCCTATATACCTAGTTAGTATTAGTTCTTTATATAACTTTATTAGATTTATGTTTAGATAAATAGCGGGGTCTTATATTTACTAATAAATAAAATAACTAAAGAAAAAATTAAGTAGTGTTTTAAGCTAGGTTTATAGAAATATTATATTACTTTTAAAAACTATAGTATTTTTTAACTGCTTTTATACTAAAAAAGGCTTGTTTAACTGCTATAACTAGTATTAAATATAAGCGGTTTAGTAGTTTATTATATTAAAAGTTATAGTTAAACATATAATTTTAGTTTATTTTTTTGTTATAAAAATAAGTTTTTATTTTATTAAAAAAATATTTAAATTTTTTATAGTAAGTAATAAAATACTTATAGCTAGTTTTTTTAGTAATAAGTTTATAATAAGATTTATAAAAAAAATCGAACTTTTTTATATTTTTAAAGCGCTTAAACTAATTAAAACTTAAAGTTTTATATAAGTTTAGTTAATTAATAAACTATTATATCTAGTTATACTAGTCCGTTTTTTTTTAAACTAAACGTTTAATATATATATATATATATTTATTATTTTAAAAAAAATATAAAAAAAAAAGTAATTAATATAATAAAAAGCTAGCTACTTTATTAGTTTTTTTATTATTTAGGATTTTATAATATTTAAAAAACTAGTAAAAATAAACTTTGTTTTAAATATTAGTTATAATATTATAAAACTTTTTAAATTTATAGTTTAAACTAATTAAAAAACTATTAAAAAAGCTTTTAAGTATTAAAATATTATTAAAATAAAAATATAAAAAATAAAAAATATAAATATAACAAAAATAGAACTATTTTAGAACTTATAGTATGCTTAAATATTTAGTATTAAATATTTTTTTGTAGTCTAGCTAGCTTGTTTTAATATATAACAAAGTAAAAAAACTAAAAAAGTATGTAATAAAACTTTATAATACTAAAATATTTTTAAAATTATTAAAATAAATAATAATAATATTAGCTTTAAAAGCTTAAGTTTAAAAAGTATTTATAAACTATTTTTTGTATAATTTGGCTTTTTTTTTTTTTTTTTTAAAAATAAGCATATAATATATAAAAAAATAAAAAAAAAGTAGTACAGTATAACTTAAGAAATAAAGCTAAAATAATTTAAAATATAGTTAGGTAGTATTTTTTAAGCTTTTAAGTACAAAAAACAAAAAAATAAGCATAGTCTAGCTAAATAAAGCATATTAAAGTTATAAGCTAGATCTAGTCTAAGTATAGGCTTTTAGCTAGAAGGCTTATTTTTTAAAAAGCAGTAGTATATAGGATAGTTTTTTATATAAATATAACAAACCTAGCAATTATATTTAAAGCGCTATATATTTTATAAATATGCTTTATAATATTAAAGCTTACTTATATATATTAGTATTAAAAAGATTATTTTTTTAGGCCGGGGTACTAAACTAAACTGCTATATATAGTAATAAATATAATTATAGCTTTAGTAACTATAAATATAATTTTAATAAAAAAGCCTCTAGTAGTATTGCTAAAGAATAAAAAAAAAATTCTTATATATGTAGCTTTCTTTGCTTAAATATCTATATAGTAGCAAAAGTATAATTATTTATTAAAATATATTTCTAGCTAACAAACTAACTTTATTAAAAATATAATTGTTATATTTTTAATAATTATAAAGTCTTTATAAAGTTTATTAGAACTATTAATATAAGTAAGCTTATATTTAAAAGGTTTAAAAACTATAATATTTTTTCTACTTTATTATATAGCTTAATAGGCCTTTAAACTAAATTTTATTATATTATTTATAAAATTCTTACTATATTTTATTATAGTAATATTATTAGTATAACTAAAATTATTTATTAGAAAACTTATAATATTTTTAAAAAAAAAAGCTATAAATAGCATAAAAAATATTAAAAAAATAAAAGATTTTTATAAAACTTTATAGTTTAAAGGTTTAAAAAATTACTAAAGAACTTAAGTTTTAAAAAAGCAATATAGTTTATTATAAAGAACTAGATCTATTAAGCTATTTTAATATTTTAGCCCTAGTCTAATATTTTTTAAATAAATTAGTTATAAAAAATAGTATTAAAAATACTTGCTATATTTAGAGTAAAAAAAATTAAAACTTTTTTTTTAGTAAAAATATATTTTTTTATATTATAAGCAAATATAAAAATAAAGTTTAGTGCTTTTTTATTAAGTAAAGCTTTAAAATATTAATTTAAAAGAATAGAACGTTAAATAGCTATAATAAAAATATAGCAGGCAAATAGTTTTTTTAAACTTTTGCTAAAAAAAAAAAAAAAAAATAGGTTACTATAATTTAACTAATATATAATTTTTCCGATTAAGTTTAAATAAAAAAACTATTTTAATTAAATAAAATATAATAAAATAGTACCTTAATAAAAAGCAAGTATTATATAAAGTTATAATAGCTCAAGCGATATATTACTAGGCCTAGCTAAAAAAAAACATATTAATTTTGTTTATGCTAAGCGCTATAATAAAAATACTATAGTAGGCCTATTTTATTTTATTTTTTATAACTTTTATATTAATAGAAAAAAACTTATAATAACTAGAAAAAATAAAGCTATATATTAAAAAAGGATTAAAAATATTATTTTTTACTGTTTTTATAAATAATATTTATAAAGCTAGTAGTTTTATCTTTTTAGTAGGTTTAATATAAACTTTTTTATTATGCTTAAAAAAAAAAGCGCTAAAAGTATTAAAAAGCTTATACTAGCTAGCTATTTTAAATAGCTTTAAAGCATTATTTAATAAATTAATGCAGTTTTTTTAGTAAGTTTTTTTTACTGCTTTAATATTCTTTTAATAGTTATATATATATTTTTTTTAATAAATATATTATTTTTTTATTCCTAAAAGATTTTTTTTTATATAGCAGCTAGCTTTAGTATTTACTAAAAAATCTTTTTTTAGCTATTTTTTGTTAGAACTAATATAATATAATAAATATTATAGAACGCCTAGTTAATAATAATATAAAAGTTTTCTATAGCTTTAATACTAATTATTTTATATAAAACCTTAATAGTATAAATTTATTACTTTATAGCTTTTTTTTAGAGTTTAAGGTTATTAAACAAAATATTATATTTAGAAAATTAAGTCTTTTTTTTCAAAAAAAATATAATAATTCTAATAATAAAATAGTTAAAAAAAGTATAAAAGTTATTATTAACTTATAAAGCTAAACCTAAAGTATTACTTATAGCTAGGTTAAAAACCCTGCTTTATTTATAAATAAAAGTATTTATAATAAACTAGTTAAAGCTTTTATTAATAGCTTAATTTGTTATTCTTTGTTTAAAGGCTTTATTATAGCTGTTTTATATTTTTAGTATTTATATCTAATATATTATATTAAAGTTGCTTGCTATAAAAATATTTTTAAAAATAAGAAAATTTTTAAAGCTAATAAATATAAAGTTTTTAGTTAGATAATAAAAAAAGTAATAAATATTATAAATAATAAGTCTATAAATATAAATATATATAATATATAAATAGATAGATTTTATTAAAATATATATATATATATTCTAGCATTTATATATATAAATTATTACTTTAAAGAAAATAAAAACCTAATTTTTTTTAAAAGTATAGTATTAATATATAAAGTATTTTTTATATATATATTTATTATTTTTAGTAAATACTTAAGATTTTTAAACTAAAATAATATTAGTTTTAATATTATTACTAACTATTAAAAATATATTATATATTTTTAAAAATTAGTTAATATTTATTTATATAATATTAAACACTTTTTATATATTTTTGCTTAATAAAAACAAAAATAAATATTTCTTAAATATCTAATCCTAATTTAGATTTATTATTATTAGAGTTTATTTTTTTTATTGCTCTAGTTTTTAAGCTAAGCTAATAAAAAAAAAGGTTATTATTTTTTAATAGCTAGTTATATAGCAAAAGCTACAAAAATATTTCTAAAGCTTTTAAAACTACAAAAAATAAATTATAAAGCTAGGGGTCCTATAAATAAGGACCCTTTATTTTTTATATTAAAATATATAGCAAAAGTATACTTATATATAAAATATTTTTTTTGCTAAAAAGATAATTTAAAAATAAAAAAATATTTTAGAATATTTAGTTTAATAGTTTTTATTCTAAACATATTTTTATTTTTTATATATAGGTCTATATTTATTTCTATAATAAAAATAGCCTACTTAGCAATATTATTATTTAAAAATAAAAGTTAGCAAAAAATAATAGGCAGTAAAATTAAAGTTTTTTTATATATTTAAAATATATTTACTACTTTTTTATAAGCTTTATAATTATAGTTGCCTAAAGTTCTAAAATATTATAGCTAATCTTTAGTAAAATATATTACTTTTTTTTTTTAATAACTAGCTTAATAAAACAAGCAAATAAAAAAGCAAAATATAAGCTATAATAATTAATATAATATTTTATGCTATTATATGCCTTAAGTATATATATATAGCTATATATAATATATATTCTTTTTTTAGTATAAGTTCTAAAGTTATAAAAACCTTAATAGTTATTGCACTAGCTAATATTAATTATTTTAAAAATAAGCTAAAAAAAGCAAAAACTAAACAATATAAAATTATATTTAATAGGTTTAAACAAAGAAATAACTTAGTTATTACTATTATACTAAAAATAAAAAATATAGTTAGATTATTGTTTAGTTTTTATAACAACTTTTTTAATTATAAAATTAATAATAGTTTAGTTTTTAAAAATAAAAATAAAAAATATTTCTAAAATAATATAAATAAACTAAGCTTTATTTATTTTTAGAATAATGCTTTATTTAGCAAGCTTAAAGCTAGCTTTAAAAAAATTAGCTATTATATTTTTATTAGCATAATAAATAAACTAGCTAATAATAATAAATATAGCTACTAAATAAATAGTTAGACTATATTTTATAAAAATATATAATTTAATTTAGAACTTAGTTTTATTAAAACTTTTAAATTTAAAATTTTCTAAAATATATAAAAAAACTTTAAAGCTATTATTTATATAAGTAGTTTTAAGTTTTTGCTTAAGGCAGCTTTTTATTGCTATTTAATTAAAATTACTAAAATAGCTTTTTATTTAGTTATTACTTAAAGCAGAAATATATAAACATATATATAACTTAAACCTAAAATATAACTATAAATATATTATTAGGCTATTATTATTAGTTTTTTTTATAAAAATACTTACTAAGCTATTTTAAAAAGTTTAATAATTCTTTTAAGCTAGCTAAATAATAATATTTATATATAATTGCTATATTATAAGCTTAGTATATATATATATTTATATAATTATAACTTTTTTATAAAAAAATATATTAATTAAAAAAAAAAAAAGTAGGGCGTTTATTAGTTGTGTTTTTTTTTATAAATTTAATAAAAACTGGAAAAAAAAATTTAAAGATTTTTTTGGCTTATTTTTTATATGCTAGTACTATAAAAGCTAAAAACATAAAAATAATATTAATAACTAGCATAGTAGCTAAAATAATATTTTTATATATAAAAAAGTTTTTGTTATAGTTCTTAAATAAAGCAAAAATTAAGTATAATTTTAAAAAATAAAACGTTTTAAAAAAAAAAGTGCTATAGGCAGCTCTTTTAATAGCTTTGTTATTTAATATCTTAGTAAATAACTTACTAAAAAAATATATATTATAAGTTAAGCTAAGCCTAAAAAGTTCAAATAAAACAAAAGTAAATATAGAATACTTTTTAACTAAAAAATAAGTAGGACCTTTTTAAGAACTTAAAAAGGTAGAAAAGAGAAAGTTGTTTTGGTTTCGGTAAGGCATGCAAGTAAACCCCTAGGGTGTCTTGTAGTTTTGGGTGATACAGAGCTCAGGGTTCTGCTCAATGTACTCGTAGGACAAGACCACCTTGTCAGGCGACTATAGCGTTGCATTCCGACATTGATTGGTATGCCTACCTTAATTTCGAGTAAGCTTACGACGGTAGATGAAACGTCCTGCTGAAAGTACACCCAACAACAGATGGTGCCTCTGAGGGCGGCGCACAATAGGCGTGAACAGAGGGTAATATGACGTGTATAGGTAAGTAGCCATCTAGCTAAGCGATGCGACAGTGGGGTACACCATAAGACGTCGGGATGACAGGCGCAGATTATTGGCTTCTCCGCCATCTAGCACATGTAGGCGGAGCAACATGCGTGTACGTTGGTATATCGTGCATAGTAGATATTGGGTTCCTAAAGCAGGCTGATAGCCTGCCTACCTAACCTAGGTACTTACTCCGTACTAAGTAAAGAAAAAAAAGTACTTAAGAATAAATATAAGATTATATTACATTAAAAAGCAACCAATATATATATATATTAGTATATTATACATA
Source organism: Ustulina deusta (assembly GCA_023159155.1). Taxonomy (NCBI): domain Eukaryota; kingdom Fungi; phylum Ascomycota; class Sordariomycetes; order Xylariales; family Xylariaceae; genus Ustulina; species Ustulina deusta. The sequence continues at coordinate 357,061 of JAJNNX010000047.1, read as the reverse complement.
ATAAATATTAGGGTCCTAAAGCAAACTAATAGCTTGCCTACCTAACTTAGGTACTTACTCCGTACTAAATAAAAAAAAAATACTTAAAAATAAATATAAGATTATACTATATTAGAAAGCAACCAATATATATATATGTTAATATATCGTATATAATAAATATTAAGGTCCTAAAGCAAACTAATAGCTAACTTAACCTACCTACTCTATACTATATATATAGATAAAAAAAAAAAGTATAGGATTACACTACACTAGAGAGCAACCACCATGTCTACAGGCTTTCGCTATCACCCCCAGCCCCACCCTTCACACTTAACTATGCCTAGAATGTCTAGCTACATAGAGTAAGTAGATTTAGGTACTAACTAAAAGTAGTCGAATGTATAGAACTTTTTCGGCCCGTTCCACCACGGCGGGAGCTTTGCCGCTTGAGCAGGACTCCTGACTAGGTACACTACGGTACCCACCACTTAAGTACCTAACAATGTACCTGCGAGATGCATGCATAGATGGACTGGGACGGGCGTGTCCGCAGTGAGATGGTACTACCGAGTATTTGTAGTGAACCTACTAGTAGCCAAGAGGATCTAAGATTCCTCACTCCTAGATTAAGTACTTATATCGAGTTGAAAACTTTAGCTGCTTTATTTTAAAGTGAAATTTGCACACTAAGCCAAGAGTGCGAAATGAACTAGTAAACTGCACACCAAAGATATAGGCCACAAATAATGAATAGTTCTACAGGGTTTAAGGACCCACTATATAACTTACTTTTTTATAACATTATAATCATAAGCGCACATACATAATAAATATATAGCAAATTTATATTAAATTATTATAACTTGTAATACTTTATTAAAGATTTATTATTTAATTAGTTTATTAATAAGTTATAAAAAAAATAGTGCTTTATATATATAATAAAAATATTCTAAAAAACTTTTTAGTTAACTTAATAAAAAATAAACCTTTAAAAATAACGTTTTTAGACTTTTTAATACTAATAAATACTATTGTTATTTTAAATATATTTCTAGTTTATATTTATATTAAACTAACTTTATAATCTAAAAAAAAATAATAGTATATAAATATAATAAATAACTTAATAACTTTAACCCTATTAAATATTAAAATAAAAAAACATAAATATACTATATATTTTTAAAACTTTTTAACTACAAAAAAAAAAACATAACGCTACGCTTTAACAAAAGCAATAATAATAATAAATATATTCTATATAAACAATATAAATAATAATAATAATTATTCTAAATTATATAAATTATTTTTATTTATTTAAATAGTAATAAATTAGTTCTATTGTTAAATGAGCTATGTATAATATTGTATATAAAAGCAAATAAACGTGCGTTGATAGAATGTACTGTATTGTACTATATTTAAATTTTGTACTAAAAAAGAAAAAAAAAAAATACTTTGTACGAAACAGAATTTTTTTTAAAAAAAGAATTCTGCTAGCGTACGAGCTAAAACAATAAAAAAAAATAAAGTTTTTATAGCTAATAGTCTTTATATAAAGATATTTGTTTATTTATATAATACGCGGGTGTACGATATAGTTATAACTAATATTAGTTATTCTAATACTAGCTATTGTTTTTTTTAATTATAACTATTTATTATATAAAAAAAAAAAAAAAAGTAATTATATATTATATAACTAACTAAAATATATATATAATATTTTATTTAATAAGCATATTAATTAGATTAATAATCTAGTTTTATATATAATAGCTAAGTTATTTAATTGTTTGTTTTAAATATAATTACAAATGGCAAGATTGCAAGGCTAATGTTCTAGCTATATAATTGGCTAAAAATATAGGCTAGAGGTTATTTAGTAGCTATTTAGGTTAAAGCTAAACCAAGTATTTTTGATCTATGCGCTAGTAAAGTTTATAATTAGCTAGCTTGTTTAGTTAATAGATTTTATATAGGTAATTATTAGTTAAAGCTTTTAGTATAGTATATATATAGCTGAGTTAATAAACATTTTTTATATAAAAGGAATATAAAAGTAAATAAGTATATATTATTTTATATAAAAAAAATATAGAAGTAGTAAATAAATATATATTGTTTTATATAAAAAGAATATAAAAGTAAGCAAATATATATTAGCTTATATATAAAAAAGCCCAAATATAAAAAGTATTTAAGTTTTTTGCTATTCTTTGTTCCTTATTGTTTTTATAATCTATTGCTTTATATATTAGTCCGTTCTTATATATATATACTTGTATAATAAACGCTATTTAGCTATTTAGTAATAGCAGTTGTGTATTTATTATTATTAGATAAAAGCCCAGATATAATGTTATATTACTGCTAACAAACAATCCGAATAATTATTGCTTTTTTGCTACGTTATGCGTTAATATAAATATTTGTTCTTGTTTTGTATGGTATATTTGTATATATTGCTAATATGTTAGTTTTTTGTATATAAGCTAATAAAGCTTAAGTTACTGCTTTACTTTTAATTAATATTTAGATTTAGGTATTATTGATTGAACTGCTTACGTTTGTAATTGTACGAATTTTTTGTTACAAGGGTTACTTTTGTGTAGTTTTTATTTAGTTGTGTAGTACTGCTATTGCTGCTTATATATAAAATGTTTGTATAGCTTGCAGTAGTTTCTTGTTTTATAGCTATTGCTAGATTGTTAGATTTTAGCGTAACGCTTGCGCTACGTACGTATGGCAATTATATAGTGCTTAATATAGTTATTATATATTAAAAAAAAAAGGTTTTATAGGGGGTTTTTAGTTATATAATAAAAAAATAAATATTTAGAAAAGAATAGAGTAGGGTTTGTATTGTTTTTATTTAGAGTTAATATATTATATGTTATTTTTATTATTTTAACTCTTTTTTTTTTTATAAATACTATGCTTATATAATAATTTTTTATGTTTGTTTAATAAATATTTTAATTTATATGGTTAGCTTGTTTATTAAAACAAAAGTTTTTAGTGCCTAGTTTAGCGTTTGTTTTATAAACGTATTAGCTAGGTTATTTTTTTTATTAATCTATTATATTTTAAAATTTTTTTTTTTTTTATATAACTTATAAAAAGATATAATATTAATTATTAACCGCTTTTTTTATATTATACCTAGTTTTACTAAGCAATTATATAATAATTTTAAATCTAAATATAAAATAGTTAAAATTAGAAATAATTCTAGTAAAGCTATAATTTTTTAAAATATTATATAAAAAATAATAGTACTATTAAATCTATTAATTATATTATATAATTTATTTATAAGTATGCTTCTAGTTACTTATTTATATTTATTTAAGTTTTAATATATAATATTATTTTTAATTTTAAAGCTTGAATTTTTTTTTATATAACGCTTTATATTTAGTATAATAATAAATCTAAGCTAAAAAGTTATATTTATATTATTTGCAAATAATTTGTCCGTAAAAATAAATAGTTTTGTATAGTATAAGTTAAGTAGTATAAACGTTAAGTTATAGTTATAATTATTTATTTGCTATTAAATCTTTTTATTTAAATTTTTAATATTATATAGTATAAAGTTTATTATTTAAACAATAATATATAGGTTATATATTGTTTTTAGCTAGTAAATACTACTAATATATGCTTTTTTTGCTTGTTATAAAATATATTACTAAGCAAAGTTAGTTATATAAGAGTTAACTAGGTTTAGTTAGTTTGTTTGGCCTTTTTAAGTTAAAATAATTTTTTTTTTAAATAATAGCATAATTTATTTATTATTAAACTTTATAAAGTAGTCTTACTAGAGTGCTTTTTTTAGTTTTATATAAAACTTAGCTTATTAAAATTTATGTTTTTTTTTTTTTAAAAAGCCTAAAATTGCAAAACTAAACATATTATCTGTTTATAAGCTAGTAATACTAAAATTATACAATAGATTTTTTATAAACAAAAAATATAAGTTATATATAAAAATAATTATTTTTAGTTTTTTATAATAGTACTAATAATATATTTTAAACTAATATAGCTTTAATTTTATAAGTCCGTATAGTAGTTATATAATTTAAAGAATTATTTTATTAAAATATTTTAATTTTAGTTCGGACAGCAGTTATATAATAATTTTTTTAGCTAGCTTGTCTTTTGATTATATATATATCTATATAATATTTTAGAACTTGCCTAAAGTATTAAAATTGCAGATTAAAAAAAGGCCTAGTGCAAAAAATAGTTGCTAGTTTATTTGCTAGATTATAAATAATTAAGTAAAAACTATTTTTTTGTTTTTATTGTTATAGCTTTATATAACAAATTAAGATTTTTTATATAGCTTAGTTATTTTTTTTTTGATTTTTTATATAAGCTAGGACTTAAAAATCTAAGTATTGTTATGTTTAGCTAGGTTATATTTTACGAATTAAAATATGCTTTGTGCGATAAGGTTGTTAATTTTTATAGCATCCGATTTTTTGAACAGTCCGCTAGGTGTATTAATTATGCTGTTTTTATATAATTTAACAGCTAAAGCATAGCTCTATTTTTTTTTAAAAGTTAAGAATAGCTAGCTAATTTATTATATAAAAGTTATAAAAAATTATATAGCTTTTTAGGGACATTTTTGTTTTTTTTATATATTAGGTTTTTAAAAAAGTTATATATTTTCTGCTTTTTTGTTTTAATTATTTAAAGGTATTTTTTTGGTTGTATAATAATAAAGCTTAATTTAAATCTATTTAAACTATATTAAACTATTTGTTAAATTAATAATTATATTTAACTTTTTAATAAATTTTATTTTATATGGTCTGTTTTAGCTTTTTTTTTTTTGCTATACTAGGATTTTGCTTTAGAAAAAAAGCAATAATATATTATATAAAACTGGTCTGTTGCGTTAATTAATTGTATGGTTAATTTTAACTTTTGTTTTTTTTTTACGTAATATTTTTATAGCTTTTTTTATAGCTTTTGTTTTTTATATAATGTTAAGCAAAAAAAGTAAATTCTGGTTAATTTTAAAGTATGTTTTAAAAACTAAAAGGGTTAGTATAAAGCTATTTAGCTTAGCAGTATTATTTAAAGCTTTAATTACTATTTATAGAATTGATTTATTTTTTATATAATAACTAATTTTAGTTTTTAATATATTATATATATAGCGGAATAAGCTATATGCTTTTTTGATTTTATTTATTATTTAGTATGCTTTAATAAGTATTATATAATATTAAAAGTTTATAATTTTAGTTTAGTTCTAAAACTTTTTAAACAAAAAGTTTATATTTAGGTTATATATAATATTATTAGAAAGTTTTTAGTATATATTAATCTAATATTTATATAGCGTTTTTTAAGCGTTTTATATAAATATTAATTTAAAAAATATTATTGCTTGGAATAATATAATAGTATTAATTATATAAAAGATTTATTTGTTATTTATTTATATAGTATTAATTATTATTTTATAGTTAAAATTGTAATTGTTTTTAATTAAAAACTTAAAACATTAAAATGTTTGTTTATATAACTAGTAATAATAGCAGAACTTTTAGATTTTTTTTAAAATTAAGTAGTTAATATTATATCCTGTATAACTAAGCATTTTATATAGTCTTTTTATACAAAGGTATCTAAATTAGTAGTAAAACTATTGTAGTTCTATTTTTGTAAAGAATATGCTAGCTTTATATAGTCCAATATTAAAAAATAGATATTTTTATTTGTATATAACAAGGATAGTTTTGTTATTTTTTTATATAATAATATTTTTTATATTATTAAAGTATGCTTATAGGTAATTAGTATTTTTTTAAAAAAATAAAAATAGTGTTGGGCTGTTTAAAATATAATATATTGTTGTACTAAAGGTATTTTTTATTTGTATAGTACTTATAGCTAAGATTATATTATTACTGCTGAACTTAATATGTATAGTTTTTGGTATTTAGTTAACTTTTGTATAAGGATATAATTTAATATAGGTTTTTAGTTATATTTTTATTATTATTAAGTAGTTTGAAGCGTTTATATTTTATAGTTTGCTTTGGTATTCTATATAATACTAGTTATTTAAAGTAAACTAGTTAAATAGGATATTTGTTTTATAGTTTTAAATATTTTTTCTAGTTGTATAGTGCATAAATATATTATTTATTAGGAATTAGATAAACTAGCTTTTAAATTCTTTGTTTATATTTTTGTTGTTTTTGTTTAACTCCGGGTACTTTTTATATTCTGTTAAATATATTAAAAACTTTTTAAGTATAGGTTTAATATTATATATTATTTTGTACGAATTAAAATATTAGTTTTTTATACAAGCCTGTTTTTAGGAGGTATGTTTTATTGACTAATATTTTTTTTTTTAGCATATAAAGCATTTTTTGTTTGTATGGTTACTTTTAAAGTTCTGGTTTTTTAAGTAGTCTTATTATATGTTTAGCTTACTTAATAATTTAGGAAATCTAGGTTAGTAGTTTTTTGTACAATAACCTTGGTTATACCTCCTATTAATAAAATAAGCATTGTTGTCTTATATAAAATGCTTTGGCACATTGTCTGTTGCTACCCGAATATATGCTCGGAGGTTAGAAAAAAAACCTTTATATATTAGCTTCTAGAATATAAGTACTATAGCTAGTTTAAGTACTTCTTAATACGCTTGTGTAATAGTTATGCTTAGTTAGATTTCTTTTTGGTAGCTTGCGTTAAGTGCTTGTTATATTTTTGTAAGTTTGTTAATTATAAGTTCTAGTACTTTGTGCGGTGCTAATTTTAGGTTTTTTTTATTTATTTATATAAATATAATTAAAGTCCAGTTAGCCTAGTACTAGTTATAGTTTATATTATTATTAAAATAATTATTTATTATATAATAGATTTTATATTATATTTTTTCTAGTTTAATATAGTATATATAATACTTTTTTGCAAAGTTTTTTAAAATGCTCGGGAATATAGCATAGTATTAGTTTTTTGTTATTTTGAACTATTAATAAGCATTTATAAATAAGCGTACTTTGTTATAAAATAAATTATATAAATAGCTTATATAGTTCTTTTTTTTTTTTTTTTTTTTTAGAAAAACAGTATACTTTTTGGACAAAAGTGGTCTGTTTTATATATTTTTTATAAAAAATAAATCTAAAAAAAGGCTATTTAATATAAGTTTTAGTGTTATATAAAGGTATGCTTGTAGTATAGGGGTTTAAAAGAGGTTATAAATTATAAAATATTTATATATTAGTTAGAAGTTTGGTTTATAGCTTATTTTTAACATATAATTATATATTATTTCTAATATATGCTAGGTTTTTATAGTTAGTTATATATGCTTAAGGTTCTAGTTTTTATAGGGTTAAAATTATATATTTTAGATAAATATTAGTTTAGGCCGTATAAGTTCTAGTTATCTGATTTTTGGTCTTAGTTTTATTTATATAATAGGTTAAAGGGTTAAAGTAGGCTAAAAGGTCTTCTAAGGAGTAGCTCGGAGTTATTAACTAGGTGTAAAAAAGATTAATAGTTATTATACAATAAATATTTGGGCTATTTAGGTTAGAGATCTTAGAAATTTAATAATTTTAAATTTGCTTTATATAATTATAGTAAATTGTTTATAAGCTATATTTTTTTTAATTAGCTCTTATATGTTTTTTTTTTTAACTATTATTATAAACTTTATATATATATTTTAGTAAATCGTATAAAAATAATTTATTATTTATTTTTTAAAATTTTTTTTAAACGCTTTTTAGAATAGCTATCCGGACCTTTTTATATTTTAGTATTTAATAAATTAGTAGGCGAACTATATATTTATTATAATTTTATTTATATAAGATTTATTAAAGTTTTTGTTTTAAAAATTAAAATTAATATAGTTTTATATAGTTTTTATATTAATACTAATATTTTTGGCAAGTTTTTTATATATAAAGTTTAAGCGTAACTTAATAGATTTTGCTAAAATACTTAGTACTTTTTGCATTATAATAAAGTAAAAAGAGGGGAGAAAAAGTTAAAAAGTTTGTTTAGCTATTATATAACAATATAGTTAGAGGTAGCACAATTACGTGCTATTTTTTTTTTTTTTATATAATATTTTGTTAGTCCAAAGAAAAAGGTTGTATTGTGTGATAAAAAAATAGATCTTTTTGTTCTTTATACAACAAGCAAATATCCTATTAGTTCAAAAAAAAAGGTTATATTTGCTTTATTTTTAAATAATATATATTAACTAATTAAAAAAAATAATTGTTATATAATAAAAAAATAAAGTGCAATATAAAATCTTTTTTATTTATAAAAAGCTTAGCTTTATTTTTATTTTTATTAATTTGTAGTGCTTTTATAATTAAGTTAAAAATATTTTAGCAATTACTAATTAGTATTAAATAAGCTATATATAATATTGTATATAAAAATAAATAAATATATATTAATAGAATATATTATATTGTACTATATTTAAATTTTGTACCAAAAATGAAAAAAAAAAGAATGTTTTGTACAAAACAGAATTCTTTTTAAAGAAAAAATTCTATTAGCGTACAAGCTAAAACAATAAAAAGAAATAAAGTTTTTATAGCTAATAGTCTCCGTACAAAGATATCTGTTTACCTATGTGATACGCGGGTGTATAATATGGTTGTAACTAATGCCAATTATTCCAACATCTATAATATTAATTAGAAATAGATCGCAATAATTTATTAAAGCAATTTTAAACTAATAAACCTAATTAAACTATAAGCAAACAATAAATATATACTAAATATAACAATAATATTTTATACTAGCTAAAGTAATACTATTATAATATAGGTTGCTATTCTAAAACCTTAAATATATAAAAATAATATTATAATATAAGCATATTATTTTTTAATATTTATAGTAATATATTATTGCTTATTTAAAAAATATTAATATATTACTTTAGTAATAAATAATTTTATATATATTATATATAAATTAGTAATAATTTATAAACTAAAACAAATTATTAAGTTTATATTAGCTTAAATAAAATATTATTTATTAATTTTTTATATAGCTGCTTTATAAATAAAATAAAACTATAATTAAAAAAATATTTATTTAAACATTTTAATACTAAAACTATTTTATTATACTAAATATTTTACTAAAATATTAAAAACTAAATTATATTTATTAAAAAGCTATACTAAAAATAAAATATATAACTATTAGAACAACTTTATTTATAACTATACTTTAGGCCTTTTTTTATATTATTAAAAATATATTTATAAATATTATAATAAAATATATAAAAAACTAGCTTATACTAATAAAAAAATATAAAATAAAACAGCTATTTTGTAGTTATAAGTTAACTAGCTAGTTTTATTAGTTCTAAATTAAATATATTTTAATAATATAATAAATTTAAATATTTTAATTATTATTTAAATAATATAAAATATATTATTTTTTTTATTAAAACTATTAATAAATTTAGTTCTAACTTTTAATATATATAACTTAAATAGCCCTATTTTAATTATATTTTTGTTTTTTTTTTGCTTTAATTATTAATAGATAGCCTTTTAATAATACTTATATAACTTAAAAAATATACTTTTTAGAATATTATAATATAAAGCGTTTTTTAAATATTTAAAACTTTTAAAATTAAGCCGATTTAATAACTTTTGTTTTATAAACAAAAACTATTTTGTAATTAAAACTTAAATTATATTAGATTTAGTTTTAAACTAGATTTTAAAAATATTTAATTTTTTAGGCCTATTATACTTATTATTAGGCCTAATCTCTAAATTAAATAAAAGTTAGTAATAAATCTATTATTTTTTTTTTTTTAAAATTAGGTTAATAAATAATTTAATATACTCTAAATATATAACTTTTAAATATTTAATTATTTAATAAATATTTAAAATAGTTTAAATATTAAATAAAAAAATAATCCTAATTAAAAAAAATTTAAAAAAAAATTTTTGTTTAATCTTAGTAGTATATTTATACTGCTAGCTTTTTAGTTTTAAGTAAAAAAACTGCTTTTTTTTTAGTTTTTAGACTGCTTTTTTTATTTTTAACTTTTTTATAAAAAGTTTCTACTAGCTACTAAAAATAATTTTTTTTTTTATATATATTACATACTATTTAAACAATTTTATATTTGTAGTTTTTTTAGCTTAATAAAATTATATATAAATAGTTTATTAAAAATATAATTAGTTTTTAAATATATTAAATTTTATATTAAACAAAAAAAAAAATAGCAAAAATATATATTTTAAAATCTTTAGAATTAAAATTAATATAATTTTAATATAGGTTTAACTATTAAAAATAAAGCTAGCTAAAACTAATAAAATTATATCTAAAATATTTAAAAAATTATATCTTTTTTGTTATAAAATTAAATAAATTTTGGGCTATTTAAGCTTTTATTTATTAGTAGTTTTTTTAAAAAAATTGTTTTTTTTTATATATAAGGCTTATTTTTTATATTTTAAATATATATATTTTATATTTTTTTTATACTTATAAAACAAAACTTTAAATAATAATATAACTTATTAAATAATTTTAATAAAATTTATTTTTTAATAAATATAAACTATAAATATTTTTATTTATTTATAAATATATTAAAAATAAGGTTTAGTAGCTTTTAATATAAAAAAGGCCTAATAATAAAACTTTAGTACAAAAATTTCTTTATTTTAGAGTTATAAGCTTTTGCTTATTTTTGTTTTAATATTAAAATAAACTTAAATATTAATATATTTAAAATTATTATAATCTAACTAACGTTTATATATTAATATATATATTAAAAATTAAGTATAGTAGTAATTTATATTAATAATATAATAGCTTAATAAAAACTAATTAATATATTAATAAAAAATTTGCTTTTTTTATATTTGTTTTAAAAAATTTTTATATTTATAATATACTAAAATATCTATTTTTAAATCTACTAAATAACTTTTTTAAACAATAAACTAACAAATATTTTTTTAAGCTAATTTTGCTATAATTACTAACTTATATTTTAACTAGTAGAACTTATTAAAAATTAGCTAACTTTATATTTTTAAAACAAAATAAACTTATATAGCTAGTATTATAAGAACTTATATATTTGTTTAATATATGCTGGCCTAATAGAATTAATATAAAAAAACTATAAATTAATAATAAAAATATATAAAATATAGTGCTTAAGCTAGAATATAATAGCTTAGTTTATATTGTTTTAAATATTAGCTTTTTATATATATAATAAAACATATAGTTTTTTTTTTAAAATAATTTAAAGCTTATTAATAAGTTTATATATATTTATATTATATATAGTTTATATTAATTTTATATTAGATATATTAATATTTAAAAGTTTTTATATTTATTGTTTAATTTAAAATATAATATATTTATTTTTTTATAAATAAAAAACTTTAAAAAAAAACCTAGTTATAAAATTAATATTAATTAAACTTATATTAAAAATAGTTATAATTAATAAAAACTTATATAATATATTAATAATTAATATAATATTTATTATAATATAATATAGTTTTTTTTGCTTAAAAGAAATTATTTATAATAATTCTAACCTAAATAACCTTTAAAAATAGCATATATTAAGCTTTTTAAAATTAGTAATATAACTAGTATAAAATAGATTATATTTTTAAATATTTTTTTATAGTATAAAAATAAATAAAAATTATTTTAAAGTTTATATAGTATTAAGTATAATAAAAAAACTAGCTTGCTTAATAATTTATATAAGCAAACTATTAAATTAAAAAAATATATTAATTTATATTATAGATTATTTATTACTATTTTAATTTATATATAATATTTTTATAAAAACCCGGGCAAAAAATATACTTTAAAATAGGTTAATTTATTTAAATATTAATTATAATATATATATAAACTATAACTTTTGCTATAGTACTACTTAATATATTTATAATATAAAAATAAATAAAAAAAACTTAAAATTGTTAAATTATTAGTTTTTTAATATAATAAAACAATATTATAAAATATTAATAAATAAAAAGTTCTAAGTTTTAAAACGTTTTATTTTAAAATTAATTATAAAATATTTTAATATATTTATATATAAAATCTAGCTTAATAATTATATAAATATATTATATTTTAGTTATTATTATAATATTATATATATAGTAAAAATATATAATAGTTTATAATAATTTAGCAAAAAATTCTAGTTATAAAAAAGTTAAAGTTAAATTTAACTTAAATATAGTTTAAAAAAAGTTTATTTAAAAAGCTATAATTTAATTTAAAACTTATATATTATTTATTTTAAATTTATATTATATTTGCTTTATTTATGTTTTATTTTTTTTTTTGTATTTTTTTTTATTAGTAATATAATAAACTTATTTTTAAATATTACTAATTATTTTTAAAAAAAAAGTTATATAAATTAATATTAAATTTATTTTTAATTTATTTAGGATATTTATAGCTAGTAAAATAAAAAGCTTTAAAATTTTTTTTATTAATTTAGTTTAGGCGGGTGGCTTAGCAAGCCTATATAAACAAGTTCTACTGCTTATTAATATTATAATTATTTATATTAAATTTATATAATATACTTATAAAAATATAATTATTAAAATAATTATTTTTATAAATATAAATATAATAAATATATTTAAAAATATTTATATTTATATTATTATTATAATAAATATTAAAATTTTATATTAATTTAATATTAAATTTAATTTATATTTATATTATATATATTTTAGTTATATAATAAATATAATAAATATAATATATTTAGCGCTTTATTATAATTATAAACTTTTAATTTATATAAATTAGTTTTAAATTTGCTTTAAATTTATATAAAATTTATTTTTGCTATATAAATTAAAAAAAATAGAACTAATAAGCTATTTTTTTATAAAAGCTACTTTAAAAAATATAATAATAATAATAAATTAAAAATAATAAAATAAAATAAAACTATTTTAATATTAGTTCAAATTTAATATAAATTTATTATTATATAATATATATTAAAAATATATAATATTTAAAAAAAAAAAAAAACTTATAATATATAATAAAACTTTTTATATAATAAGCTATATTAGTTTTATTTATATAAACTAACTAATTAAAATATATTTTTTAATATATAAACTATTTTATTAAATTTAAATTAATTATTTATTATAATTTAAAATAATTATTTTAATATAATTTAAAATATAAGTTTAAATAATTTATAACTAGTTTTTAAAATAATAATATATTAAATTTTTTATTAGTGCTTTAATAATAGTTTTAATTTAAAAACTAACTAAAAAAAACTTATATTTTTTTTAATATATATATATTTTTTATTTATAAAATATTTTATTATATATTATAAATAAATAGTTTTATAAAATTTAAAAATTTATTATATAATTTATTTTTTTATAATATTATAATTATAAATATATATATATAATAAATATATAGCAAATTTATTTTATTTATTATTTTAATTATTAAAGTTTAAAAATTAAAAAAAATAATAATAAAAAATTATTAAAAGTTAAATTTTATTATTTTAATATATTATTTTTTATTTGTTTTATATTTTAGCAGTAGGCAGTTTATAACTAGTTTTTAAAATAGCAATATATCGAACTTTTTATTAGCGCTCTAATAGCAGCCTCGATCCGAAAGCTAGCCAAAAAAAGCTCACGCTCCCCCTAATACATATGTACCCCCTACTTGTGGAGTGCCCTATTATGTGCTGTAGATACGAAAATGAAGGCTTTAGCAACTTCTCCAGACAGAAAGGCGACTTCCTCAGCCGCGATGCTGGAAAATGATGCGACCATTTTCGAGCGCGACTTTCGTTTCTGGGCTGTTATCGTGGGCCTGGCCATTACTACCTTGCTCGCAGCCCTGGAGCATACAGTTGTCACCACCTCAGCGCCCGCTATTGTATCTGACCTTCGGATGGAAGAAAATTATATCTGGATTACCAACTCATTCTTCGTTTCCAGGTGCGTAATGTGCTCACCCCCTTCATTGACAGTACCTAAACTCTCCAAAGCACTGCCGTCCAGCCTCTCTTGGGCCAGTTATGTAATGTGTTCGGCCGCAGATGGGTCTTCATTAGTATCGTGGCCATCTTTACCTTAGGGAGCGGCATCTGCGGCGGTGCAGTGAACGGTGCTATGTTGATCGCTGGACGCGCTGTGCAGGGGGTCGGTTCCGGGGGCATCGTTCTTACAGTCAGTGAGTTTGCTCCTCAGCCTCTAAAAAATGAATCGCCAGCTTACCTTGTAAGCAGATATCATCGTGTCGGATTTAATACCGCTGCGTGAGCGCGGGAAATACATTGCGATCATACTTGCTGTCTTCGGCATTGGGACATCACTGGGCCCTTTCATTGGCGGTGCTATTGTTGAAGCTACTACATGGCGCTGGGTATTCTGGATTAACTTACCCATAGGTGGGATCTCCTTGATCATTATGTGGCTGTTCCTACATGTCCAATATGATAAAGACATGTCGTTCGCAAAGAAGATCAAGCGGATAGATTTGGTGGGTATCGGTATCACTGCGGCCGCTACGGTGGCGATCCTTTACGCCCTTACATATGCTGGAACCATTGAGCCGTGGTCATCTTGGAGAACTCTGACTCCGTTACTTGTTGGCTTTTTCGGGCTGGCTCTCTTTGCCAGTTATGAAATGAGCAGATTCGTAGTGGAGCCAGTGATACCTCCGCGCCTTTTCCATAATCGCACATCAGTCGTTGTTATCATTAATACTTTTATTTCTGCCATGGTCTTTTACTGGTTTCTTTACTTCCTACCCATATATTTCGAGGCCGTCTTGTTATATTCCCCCCGCCGAGCTGGTGTCTCATTATTACCCCAGTCTCTGGCTGGCATTCCTGGAGCAGCCATTGCCGCTGTATGCTTGAGCAAATGGGGAAAATTCAAAATTATCCATCTAGCTGGCTTTACCATTGCTACTCTTGGCCTTGGTTTATTTTCATTTCAAAATGAGTGGACACCAGTTGCTGAATGGGTTATTTTCCAAGCTATCTGCGCTCTGGGCGTTGGCATGGTCTTAGATACTTTGCTACCAGCTTTCCAAGCACCCGCTGCAGAGTCGGACCAGGCGGCCGCCACCTCTACATGGGCGTTTGTACGATCTTTCGGGGGTGTATGGGGTGTTGCAATCCCTGCTGCCGTTTTCAACAATCACGTGGATCAGAACCTCTACATGATACAGGATCCGGGAGTTCATAAACAGCTGATGGGTGGCGGCGCTTACCAGCACGCGTTGGCGAAGTTTGTGGAGTCTTTCCCCCCGCAGACGATGAGCGAGATTCGAGCTGTATATAGAATATCGCTTCAGCGTGTATTTCAGGTTGGGGTAGCCTTTTGCGGGTTCGCTGTGTTGCTTGTGTTAGTAGAGCGCAACATACCGCTGCGAAGGGAGATTGAGACTCAGTATGGGCTTGAGAAAGACACCAAGAATGACATGCAGCAGACGGCTAGTCAGCCGACTACGGAGATGAACACGGGAACCAACAAAGTAGAGGCACTTTGAGCTTAGCAGATATATTCTCTTATTACTTTGATTGTCTCTCGTACTTAATTATAAATATCAAGTTTAGACCAGCGCCACGAGTTTAACGCCAGATATATCACCGCGTTGTAACAAACCTAAACCTTCCATAATACCTTCAAAATCCCGCGGTAAAAGTTGAACAGGGTGAGGCTTGATCTCGCCAGCATCTAATAATTTCTGGAAAAGTCTGAACCAACGAACAGCTTCATTCTTCTTCTCGGTGCTTGATTGCCGTCCATATCCACCAGGAAGATCCACATCTTTTCCGAAGACCTCCAGCGCCATCACAAACTCCGCCTTGACAGCCCGTCGGGTCTGTAGCTCTGGAGCACAAAACTCCAAGCACGCATATCGTCCACCGATTCTTCGCACAGAAGCATAACAACAAGTAACGGATGCGAGATCTGTGATGCAGTCCAAAGCAAATCGAAGCTCGTTGTTGGTATGTTTGCGAATCTTCTCGGTGAGGTTTGGCTCAGAAATGTCAAACGCTGCTGTTGCGCCGTAATGGTAAACAAATTGAAAATTGTGCGACGAGCAAACTGCGATTGGTGCAAGGCCTGAGAGTCGCAGAAGTTGAAGTGCCATAGTGCCTGTTGCAGTGCTTGCACCATATACTAGCACGGGGACCCGAGGTCCCATGCAGGGCGCTTCGGGATTCCACTCCAGCCGCAGCGCAGTGCCCCAGAGTGCAAGACAGGTCGTAGCGAGACGCAAACCCAACCCGGCGGCCTGTTCAAGGGCCATATCGGCTGGAATATGTAGTAGAAGCCCCGGGGAGGCGCGCACATACTGTGCGAAGGCGCCGTTCGATCCATCGGCCGGGTTCGAGCCGTGCACAACACCGCAGACCCGGTCGCCAACGCGAAAATGAGTTTCAATGTCTGGGCTGATAGCAATGATGTAACCAGCAAAATCATGACCGACTACAGCACCGGGGCATGGAA
Source organism: Ustulina deusta (assembly GCA_023159155.1). Classification (NCBI taxonomy): domain Eukaryota; kingdom Fungi; phylum Ascomycota; class Sordariomycetes; order Xylariales; family Xylariaceae; genus Ustulina; species Ustulina deusta. The sequence goes on along the minus strand of JAJNNX010000047.1, from coordinate 340,445 downwards.
ACGCGCGCCCCATTTTGTAGTCAGATGGGTTAAGTGCCACAGCCTCTGTACGGACCAAAACGGTACCAGGTAAAAGTGAAGGAAGCTGTCCGCAGTCGGCGATCTCAGCAATCCCTTCTGGGCCTTGAATAATCATTCTTTGACTTAATGGGAGAGTCCGCGATACGACTTGGGGCATGGTGCACGTAGTTTGAAGAACACTGTCAAGCGATGTTTACTAATAGCTAACTAGCTATGAGATGACGATAAAAAGGAACATTAATCGATTGATAAACAAAATTTAACGAATGTTATCTTGGGCCCCGAAATTGCTCACTATCGTGATACTGTGGAGGTACTTCAAGGGATATATTGCATTTAATGCGCTGACATATTTTATCGCACTACATAGATAAGTTTGACGGGACGAAGTCAATTCAAGTCAATTCCTTCGTTAGCCCCTCTCCTTTGATGCTGAGGCTCAGCATAATCGGCCGCCCCAACCATGGACCCGAACCCCGTTGCCTAACCTGGAGCCATGTTGCGAATGGCGGGTACAAGTAGGTACTTGGTGAATACTTTTGTATTCACAATTTTTATTTTTTTTATTTTCCATTAATCTCTCCTGGTATGTTGGCTCCAATGCGCCCCTCCCTCGCATGTGTGGCCGATGTGGGGTCGGTGATGCCTAGGTACACCGTTTCACCGTGCTCTTCTATGAGAAGGTGGCTTGCAATGGCCTTGGCCATTGGCGGCCCATATGCTGTTGGCTCAGTGGCATGGCTTCTACTGCAGGTCAACGACATCTCCACCCAATCATATCTTAGCAGACGGTGGGAGACTGTAACCGGAGTCGAATGGGGTTGCATGCGAATGCCCTGACAGGATCGCGCATACATACGCGTGCCTAACAAATGCTGCGCCGCCGCCGCCCCCTCTCGTCACGGCGGGAGTACGAAGCCAACAGAGGGTTTATGGTCTGGTAATACTAGTTAGTGCATTAGATAGTCCTGCTTCAGTGACCGCTCTATCGTCTACTTTTAAGTGCAGTGCTCCGGTCAATCTAGTTTCCTATCTATACAGAAATCAACAGAGCACCAATACAAGGAATCGACACATCAAATTATAACATCTTTTTCTAGAAGAACACCGGCCGGGCGAGAGACGAGATGTCTAACTGGATATTCAATGTTGGCGTTCTCGGCCCCCTCTTTGTGCTAACGATTGTGACGACACCAATTGTCATTCTCGCTATTACCCTCCGCTTTATATCAACTGCTCGATCAGGGCGAAAGCTCGGTCGCGAAGATTGGCTTGCTTTCTCAGCGACTGTTGTTCATGTGATTTACTGCGCTTTAACTTTAACCAGCAAGTTTTCCCCTCCTTACCCCAGTAAACTCTATAATTTCCGCAAACGCTTACTTGAAACACTGCACAGTCGTCGCTATACTTAGAGGTCGGAATGTTGTAGTTCTGCCCATGGGTAAGGCCCTGATAGTAGGAAAGGTGAGATCGTCTTGTTCACATCATAGCTTGTCGTTCCTCTTAGCTGAGCTTTGTCATAGTTGGCATACGTCACAGCACCTCTTTTCGTCTTCAACCAATTCTTCGCCAAGTTCAGCATTCTGTTTCTATATTCCCGCATATTTGGTATCAACAGCATATATAGGCGATGGATATGGGCAATAAGCATCGTCCATATCGGCTATTGCATCTCGACACTATACATTTATTACTTCAGCTGTCGCCCAATTAGCAAAGCCTGGAACCCACTGGAACCCGGGCATTGTCTCAACTATCTTGCCACCGTTACAGGTGAGGAGTCAGTGAACTCCGGCGTTGACTTCTCCTTGGTCGTTCTTGCCATCTGGATGATACAAGACTTGCGAATGGACCGATCCACGAAGCTTCGACTGTCCCTGATTTTTGCATTGGGAGGCTTGTACGTATAGAGTAAACCTTGAAGCCCTGCGCATTAACCGGAAGCTGACAAGGAACATTTCCAGCGCCGGCATAGTGGGTTTTGTCAAGATTGGAGAGTCCTACAGAGGGGATGATAGTAAGTGCACCGATACTGACCGACTGTAGATGAGGAATCTGAGAATACTCGTTTGTTGCTGACGTTTTGATTGTCTAGCCATAAATTTCTTGACAGGCGCTTGGTCGATTGCTCAGATGGCCGCGAGTATAATCTGTTGTTGTGCTCCTGTCTATAAGCCCATATTACTGCCTGCCGAGGGTTTCGGTCGCCTCCTCTCTGCCGCTGCCAATTATACCTGGGGCAGAGTATCCGGGTCAATCCGATCGAAGGGCTCAAATGCATCGTTTCCTCAACACGAAAGAAGCTCTGACCAAGGAGTCGATGACCAGCAACAGTGTCTTACAAACTACCAGGTGCTCAACGGCTCCGGGGGAGACCACTGGTCTGAAATAGAGTATGACCCAAGAACCCCTGTGCCGGCCCAAGGCAGTCATCCGATGAAGACAGTCAGCGTGCAGCAAATCAGGTCACCAGCCTGAGAGATTGTGGTGATTGCCCAACTACAAGCGACGGCGAATCATTGAAGCAAATAGGGACTTTTCCACTACGATGCTTCTTACTAACTGATATGTTACTTCGCGAGTACAACACTCACACATGCAGTTTAAATTAAACTGGCAGATTGTATTACTAACATAAGAATGAGATGGAGTCATATTATTGCTACAAACAAGATTGATTGATTAATTAATTGATTTGTTTAATATTAGTGCAGGGTGCCTAGGCTCTATATCGCAGGACCTCCCTAGAGGTATTATAACGTAACAAGCTCTACCTATTTCTAAATATAGTAGGTGTTCTATATCTAGAAGTTTTAGGCAAAATGCAAGACTATGCTTTTATAGGCTTATTATTCTATTGCTTGTAATTATTATATTTTAATCTACTAAGCTAAGCCTATAAACTTTATATATTGCTAGTTTTTAGTAGTATTAGTTAGTTTGAACTTTTATTTTTATTATAGGTTTTTTTTTATTTGTATTAGCAAGCTTTAGAGCTATGCTATATAAATAGCTTTTTTATTATTTTTGGTATTTTTTAAATAAAATTTTTTTTTTCCTTTTTAGTATTTTTTTAGTAAACCAACATTCTTCCGCTTACTAGTTTAAGGCCTAAAAAATAACTATTTCTAGCTCCTTTTTTTTTTTCTAAAAAAACAGATATATTTTATTATAATAGCTTATTGTTTAATAAAAGTTTTATATTAGCTACTACTAATATTTTTATTTATTTATTATATATTATAAATTAAGTTTATATAGTTTTATTAGCTAGCTATTTTTAAACTATATTATATTATTATTTTTTATAGCTAGCTTAAGTAGTTTAAGCTATTCTAGCTTGTTTGTTTTAGTAGCTATATAATATATTATATATTTTAAGCTTTTTTTTTATTTTTTTTTCAAAATATAAAATATAAATATAATAAATTTTTGTTTTATAATAATTAAACTTTTTATAATACTAGTAATAATTTTTATAAACTAATATAATATTTAAATATTAGCTTAAATTTTTTTTAAGTAAGTATAATATTTCTAAATATTTTTTAAGCTTATATTTAATTTTTGTTATTTTAAAGCTACTTAAAATATTAATATTTTAATTTTTTTATTATTTTTTTATTATTTGTTTTATATTTTAATATATATATTTTTTAAAACTAGCTACTATAAAGCTTAATTTTAGGTTTAAAAGCTTTTTTTTTATTTTAAGCTTTATTATTTTATTTATTTATTTGTTTTTTTTTTAATTTTATAATATTTTAAGTTTTAGTATATTTTAATATTATATTATTTTATAAATTTATATATTTTTTTTAAATATATTATAAAATAGCTATATTATTTATATAAAATATAACTATTGTTGGATTAATTGTACGTAATTATCTAGGGCACTTACGGACCCCTTCGTACGAAGGGGTATATAGGGGGCTCCCACCTACCCATTTCTTTCCTTTCTCTCCCTCCTTTGAGTGTGGCATATAGTGAATAGACTGTATTCCACCAACCTTGCAGGCATGTACTGCTGCCTTGGAAATATGCAGTACACTCCATTCAAACAACTATAATATTAGTTAAATATTATTAAGTAGTTTTTTATAGCTTTTTAAAAACTTTAAATGTTTTTATATTTTTTTATAATTAATATTTACTTTTTATATAAATTATATTTATATTTAAAACTATTTATTATTTTTAAGCTATTTATAAATATAGTTATATTAAATATTAATTTATTAATAAATTATTTTTTAAATATTTTTATTATTATTTTTTTATTTATATTATTTATAAAGTTTTTTTATAATTTTTTTGAAAATCTAAGTAAATATAGTATTATTTATTTAATATTTAGTAGTATTTTAATTATTATTTATAAATTAATATATATTTATTATTATTAGCTAGCTTTTTTTTATTATATTATTTTTAGTATTAATTTAATTACTAATAAATATTATTTATAGATTATTTTTATTTCAAAAAAATATTTATATTATATTTATTTAAAAGTTATTTTTATTATTAATATTTTATTAACTAAAAAAAAAAAATATTTAAAAAATATTTATTAAATTATTTATATATATTTGCTTAGCTTTATATTACCCATTAGTTGCTTATTTATTATTATTTTATTTACTAGTTTTTTTTATTTTTTATATTATATTTTATATTTATATAAAAATATTAGTATTAAAACTATAATTATTATTTTATAAAAGCTTATTACTAAAGGGCTTTTTATTATAATTAAAATAGCGCTAATATAGTTAGTTATTTTTAATCCTTTTATTACTTTTTTTTTTATATAGTATTAAAATTATAATTTTTTATTTAAGAAAGTTTTTAGCTATTATAACGCTAAAGTTTTTTGTAGCTTTAAAAAATCTATTAAAAAAACTAGCGTTATTACTATTTTATTACTAAATTTAATTATAAGGTTAGCTATACTTTAACTTTTTATAAAATAAATAGTTTTTATTTTTTTAAAAGCAAATATTATTTTATTAGCTTAGCTATATTTAAAAATCTTATTAACCTATTTTTTTATTTTATATTTACTTTGTTCTAAAGTCTTTTTTCAAATTCAAACTACTAAGTTATCTATATATTTTTATTTATTAGGGTTGTTTCTAATTAATTTATATAAATATAATATATATAATATTAGTAATACTAAAAAACTTTATGATATATTATAAGCTATTTTTTTTCAAATTTATTACTATATTTTTTAAATATGCTATAAATATATAGCTTATTAAAAAGTTTTTAATAATTTTAATAGCTATTATAAGCTAGCCTTATTTAGTTATTTTAATTAAAAATCTGTTTTTTATATATTAAAAATAACTAGTATAGCTACTATTCTATTAATAAAAGCTAGGATTATATTATATACTAAGCTAGCTACTAAGTTAATAATAAACTTTTTAAATATAATTTTTATATATTATAAATTTATTAGGCCTATTTTTAATATTATTTTTATTATTTTTATTATTATAAATCTTTCGAACTTTTTTCCTATATAAAATAATAAACCAATTAGTTTTTAAAACTTATATAATATAAAATTTATTTTCTTTACTTTAAGCAATATAACTATATTAGTTTATTTTTAAACTTTTAAAAAAATATTATATTTTAAATATTTTTTTAAAAATTATTAATAATATTTTTTTATTATAAGCTATATAATATTTAAAAACTTAATTATTATTAAATCTATTTGTAGCAATATTAAAGTAATTTTTATAATATATTTGTATATTTTTTTTATTATTACTCTAGTATTTTAAAATAGCTATGCTTATTTATTTAGTTTTAAAGCTTTTATTGCTAGCAAATTATTATTTATATTAAATCTTTGAAAAATATTTCTAATAAAATATTTAACTTTTTTTTTTGTTTTAATTATAACTTTTTTTTTATTTATAAAAAATAAAGCTTTAATTGCTCCATTTTATTTATATTAGTTAATAACCGCTATTAAGTTTTTATTATTTTATATATTGTTAATTTTTGTTTTTTAATAATCCGTTTTTGCTTTTCTAATTATTATTAGTAGCTATTTTTTATTTATACTTTTATATATTTGTTTATTTATTATAGTATAGACCTGTTTTATTTATATTTTTTAGTTCTAATAGCTTTTATATATTTAGTTACTAAAGTTAATAATATTTCTATAGCTTTTTTAATTTCTAATAATATATTAATTCTTATTTTTACTAAGTTTTATAGCTATTTTAGGTCTTTTTTCTTAATACCTATTTTAAATAATCTATTTAAGTAATAAGTAAAGCTTTACTATAATAACATAGTTTATAATAGCTTATCGTTTAAAAAAGTTTTTAGTTTTTTTGCTATATAGCTTTTAATAAAAAAAGTATTTAACAAAAAAATATCTAAAATATATTTTATTTTATAGGTTATTTTTTTTATCATGCTTATAAAACATATTTTTATTTTTATTAACTACTTTAAAATCTATTATTTATTATATAGCATAATAATTTTAGGCTTTTAATCTAAGTATTATATATTTAAGTCGCTTATTACTAAATAGTTTTTTACTAGCTCTAGTACTATAATATATTCTATTACTATATTTATATTTAATACTTTAAAATATATAAAAAGCTTATATTTATTAATATTAAACTATATTATATTATAGTAATATATTAAAGCTTTTTGTTTTATTATAAAGTTTTTTATATTTTAATATATATTATTATTTTTAGTTTAAATTTTTATTTTATTTTAAGTTTTTATTAGTTTATAGTTATTATATTTATATGTTTATTTATTTTTATTCTTTTATTTATAGCTTTATAACTATTATAATATTTATTTATTTCTTTTATTATTTTTATAAAAAGATCAAATAGTTATTTGTTTTATATTTAATATTTTAAGTTACTATTTTTATTATTTAGAGTTTTAGAACATTTGTTTTTTTTTAGTATTATTTAATTATACTACTATACTACTTTTTATATTTTTGTTTCTAGACCTAATAATAAATCTATAAGCTTTTTATATATTTTTAAGCATTTAATATAATATTTTTTTTATTTCTTTAGGCTTTAAAATATTATATTTATTTATAAATTCTTTTATTAGCATTTATAGCATTACTAGTAGTAGTACTACTATTACTAGTTGGATTATTATTAAAAGCGTAATAATAATCTTTTTTTTTTAATATATTATTTAAAAATAAAGCAAAAAAAATAAAAATTATAGCTATATTTAATTTGTCCTATATTTGTTTTTTTAGTGTAAAAAAAGCTTTTTTTTTTATTATTGCTTTATTATTTTAGCTAGTTTATTATTATTTTTTTTATAATAGTTAAAAATAGTTAATATTTATTATTATAATTTTTTTGCTTGTGTTTTAAATTGCTTTTAATTTAGCTTATATTATTAGAATAATAGTTCTATTAATTTTTTATAGTTTTATAAGGCAGTTTTTATAGCTTATTAAATATAACCTATAATAGTTTATATATTTTAGTAATATTATATTTTTTTTATTATTTATTAGTTTATAAATATTTAATTAAATATTATAGTTTTAGTAAAACTTATAAAAATTCTAGATTTATATAGCAATAAAATAAAAAGTTTATATATAAACTAAGCTATAATTCTATAGCTATATATATAAAGTTTATATTTATTTATTTTATAAACTCTAATTTTTTTTTTTTTTTTTTAGTCTAAAATCTTTATTTATAATATTAATAAACTAATTATAAAAGCTTTATTTAACTAATTATAATACTTTTTAAAGTTTATTAATTATTTATTAATAAATATTTAATAAATATATATTTTTTATTTTATTATAATTAGTAAAATATAAATAAACTTTTTTTTAATTATATATTTAATATAAAAAATTATATATTTTATAATATAAACTTAATTTTAAAATAATTTTAATAAAACTTTTAATTTTTATATTATTTAAAAATTAATAATTTATAAAAAACTTAATTTTAAATATTTTTATTTTATTTTTAGTTTTTAAATAATTAGAATAATTTTAATTTTTAAGTATAGCTAGCTTTTTATTATTAAATAATTTAAAAAAAAAATGTTTATAAAAAAAAAAAAAGTTTAAATACTAAATTTTTTTTTAAACGTTTTAAGCGAACTAATATTTAAAAAAAAATTTAAAAAAAATAAAAACTTAAAACTTAAAAAAACAAAATTTAAACTAGAACTAAAATAATTTAAAATAAATAATATATTTAAAAATATATTAATAAATATTATAATTATATAAATTTATAATTTTATATTAGTTTTAATAAAACTTTTTTAATAAATAAAAAAAATAAAATATTAATTTTTTAATATATTTATTTTAATATTTTTAAAAAATAATTATAATTTAATAATAAAAAATATATTTAAAAATATTAATTTTAAATTTTTTAGTTTTATTATTTTATTTATTTTTTATTTTATTAGTTTATTTTTTAATATTTTAAACTTTATTTATATTAAAAAAGCTAAAATATAAAAAATTAATTCTAGTAAATTTATAAAAAATAAAGCTTTATTTATTAATTAGGTTTATAAACTAATAAAAAAACTAAATAAAAATATTATTATATTTTAAACTAAAAATAGCTAATTTTAATATATTATAAATTAATAAAAAAAATATTTTTATTTAATTAAAAAATTATTTAATAATATTATTAAAATAATTTAAGTTTTATTAATAGTTTATTATAATTTTAATTAAATAATTATTATTTATAAAATATTTTAAGTTTATATATATAAAACTAATAAAAATATAAATTATAAAACTATTTTTATATAAATTTAAATATTTTTTATAAATTATTTATTAATAAAATTATTAAATTAATATATAATATTAAATAAGTTTATAAAAATTATTAATAAATTAAACTTATTAGTTTAATTAAATTTTTAATAAATTTATTTATTAATTTTTAGTTAATTTTAAAAGTTCTAAAATATTTATTTTAAAATAGTTAAAAAAAATATTAATTATAAAAAAAAAAAACTTATTAAAATAATAAAATCTATTTTATTTATAAAAAAAAAAATATTTATTAATTAATTATTTTAATTAAAAACTTAAACTTTTAAATATTTAATTAATAAAAAAAATCTATAATAAAAATAATTTTTATAATTTATTTAATTTAAAACATAAATAAAATAAATAAAAGTTTTTTTATTAGTTTTTTTATTTATTTTAATTAAAATATATAACTAAAATAAATAAATAATCTTTAAAATATTTATTTAATTATAAATTAATAATATTAAAATAAAAATTTAAGTTTTATATAATATTAGAACTTATATTTTTTTAATAATTAATTATAAATTTATATAATAAATTAAATAATAATTAAAAATAAAAATAGTTTATTTAGTTAAATTTTAAAAGCTTTATAATTATTAAAACAAAATAGTTAGCAAAATTTATAAATATTTAATATATATTATAAAAATTAATAATTAATAATTTAAAAATTAACTATTTTAAATTATTAATTTTAGTTATAATATTATTATTAGTATTAAATAATTAATAAAATAATTTATTTTTATTATTTTGATTTTTATTAATACTTATAATTAAACTTTTTAGTTATAAATAATAAAATATAAACATAAAAATATAAAAAAATATTATTAAATATTAAAACAACTTTTTAAAAATAAAATAATTATTTTAAAAAAAACTAAAACTAAAAAAATATAAAAAAAATATAAAATTTTTAAACTTAAAATAAAAAAAGTTTATATAATAATTTAAAAAATTATATAAAACTTTAAAAATTATTTTTATTAAAATAAATAAAAATAACTAATTAAAAAAACTTTAAAAAAACTTATTATAATTAAGTTTATAATAACTAAAAATAATTATATTAAACTATTTAAAAAAATTGTAAAAATAATTAATATTTTATAAAAAAAAAAAATTTAAATTAATTAAATAATATTATAAAAAACTTTAAATAATAAACTAACTTTATTTTTAAAATTTTTTTTTTTTAAATATATAAAGTTAATATAATGTTTTTTATTTTTTTAACTATTATATTTAAAAAAAAAATTTTTAAAAAAAAAATCTAAAATTTTATTATTATTATAATTAAAATTTAATATAGTACTAAAACTTAATAAAAAAAAATATATTTTTAAACTTTATTAATATTAAATATTTATATAGTTTATTTTATTTAAAAAAAAGTTTATAAATAAATTATTAGTTATAAATTTTATTAAATAAAATATAAATTTAAATATTATTTTTGTTTTATTTATATTTAAACTTAAATTAATTAAATATAAATTTATAATTAATTATTAAAAAAAAATATATATTTAAAAAATTAAATTATATTAATTTTAAATATTAATAATATTATATTTAATTATTATGACATTATTTATTTTATAAAATTAATTATTATTATATATAAAATTATATTATTTTTTTTTTAAATTTATAACAAAATATTTTAATAAAAAGTTTTATTATTTAGTTTAAAAATAAAACCTGTTTAATAATAAATTTTTATTAATATATAAATTTATAAATATTTATATAAATAATGTTTTAATTTATTTTAAAACTAAAAAATAGTATTAAACTTATTATAAAAAAATAATTTATTATTTATATTAAACTAAATATTAATAAAATATTAAAAAATTTTGTTTTAATATATTTATTATTAATTATTTAAAAATAGTTATAAAAACTAAAATAAAAATTAGAATTAATTTTATAAAAATTTAAATAATTCTAAATTAAAACTTTAATGATTTTAAAATATTAAATTAATTTAATTATTTTTTAAGTTTTATAATTATATTTATATATTTATTTATTATATTAATAAACTTAATATTTTTTTAAATTAATTATTAAAAAAAAATAAACTATTTATAATAGAACTAAAATAAAAATAAACTTTTAAATATATAAAACTACTAATATATAAAATATTTATTTTAGTTTTTTTTTAAACCTAGCTAACTAATATAAATAAAAATAAATATTTTATATCATATAATAAAAAAAAATATTTAATAATAATAATAAAATATAACCTAAAAACTTATAAAATATTTTTTTAAAATAATAATATTAATTAAGCAAGCTTATTTAATTTAAAATTATAAATTTTTAATAATAATATAAACTTTAAAATATTACTACTTAAAGTTCTTTAAAACTAAGTTTTTTATAATAATTAATTATTAAGTTTTATTATATTTTTTAAATAAATATATTAAGCTGACTTTTTATTAAACTTTAATATTATTTTTTAATATTAATTAAAAAAAAAATATAAGAGCTAATATTTTATTAAAAAAAAAAGTTAAACTTTTTATAATTAAAATTAAAAAAACTAAAAATAATAATAATAATATTAGTTCTATTTAATAAAATATTAAGGTTTATATTAATTATAGATTTTTTATTTAATATTTTCTAAAAAGCTAACTTAATAAATTTAATTAAATAAAAAAACTAGTTATAAAATTTAAAAAATAAAAACAAAAAGTTATATATATTTAAAATTATTTAAAATAGAACTATTTTTTTTTATATAGCTTTAATTTAAAAAACTTATATATTTTTAATTATTATATATTAAAATTAATATAAAACAAATAAAATATTAAAACAAAATATTATTAGTTTTATTTAATATATAATTATAAATAATATATATATAATTATTATAACTATAAAAAAAAATATTATAAAATAAAACTTTTAGTTTTTTTTATTTATTATTTATATTAGTTATAATATAGTAATATATAGTAATAAATAGTAAAAATATATTATTTAACTAATAAAATTATAATTATAACTTTATTTAGCAAAAAAATAAATATTATAAAGTTATTAGCTATATAATATTATAAAAGTTTATATAGATTTTTTAATATATTAAATATATAAATATTAAATAATATAGAACTATTTATTTTTAAGTTTATAGTAATAATTAATAGTTTTATAAATACTAAGCACTACTTTAATAATATTTATTATTTTTAGATCTAAAAAGTAATAAAATTAATTAATTAAAAATTAGATTAATAACTTTATTTTTATATTAATAAATATTAAAATAATTAAAATATTTATTTTTTTATTTTAGATTTTATATATAATTTTTTATAATATTTATTAATTAATATATTACTATTAAAAATAATACTAAGAATTAAAACATAAAACTTTTTAATAATAAATATTAATAAAACTATTATAAATTTTAATATTAAATAATAAACGTTTAAACTAGTTTGCTAAACTTAAAATATTTAAAAAATAATATATAATATAGCAACCCTTATATAAAAATAATATAAGCTATAAGCTAATAAAAAAAAATGTTTAATAAATTTTAAAATAAAAAATATAGTTTTTTAAAAAAAAAAAGCTTTATAATATAAGTATTAACTATTAGATTAGATTTTTAGTTAGTTAGATTTTTTAAATTTTTAAAAAAACAAAAATTTAGCTATATTTTTAATTTGCCTAATTTTTATAAAATAAAGAACTTGTTTTATACTAACTAATTATAAACAATAAGCAATAATTTTTTATTTTAATAAATCTAATTATTATTTTTAGTTAAAATTATTAATAATAAAATAAAATTTAAAATTAAACAAATTAAATAATTAAAAGTATATAAAAAAAATAAAAAGTTATAATATTAAATTATTTAAAAAAGCTATAATTTTAATAATATTTAGTATATAATTTAAAATTTTAAAAATATATTAATTAAGTTTAACTAATTTTATAAAATTTATAAAAAAGCTTTTAGATTTTTTATAAAGTTATAAAAATAAATATATATAATAATAACTAATAAATTTATAAATAATTATAAAAATAATAATAAAGTAGTATAATATAGAAAAATTATATAAATTTAATATTGTTAATAATTTTGAATTAAAATTATGTTTAAATTTTTAGTTTTAAAAAAAGGTAATATAATAGTTAGTATAGTTTTAGCAAAACTTATAAAGATTTTAGACCTATATAGTAATAAGATAGGAAGTCTATATATAAACCAACTTATAACTTTGTAGCTATATATACAGAGTTTATATCTATTTATTTTATAAACTCTAAATTTTTTTATTTTTTTTTATTTTTTTTTTAGTTTAGAATCTTTGTTTATAGTATTAATAAACTAGCTATGGAAGTTTTATTTAACTGATCGTGACAGGTATAATATTTTAATATATAATAGTTCTAGTATTATAAGTTATATTAAATAACCTAAACTTGTTTATTTTTTTTATAAAAAAGCTTGCTAATTAAAAATAATTTAAACCTTTTTATTAATTTTTTAAACGCTATAACTTAAATAATTTTTAAAGTTTTTAAATTTACTTTTTTATAAAATATATAATTATTAACTAAAATAATACCTATTTATACTTTAATTATTATTATTATTATTATTATTTTTTATATAATATTTATTAAAGTATTTAATATATAATTAGTTATAAATATTAAAATGTAAAAAATAATATATATTATTTATTTTTTAGAAAGCTTAACTATTTAGGCCTACAAAATTTATTTAATAATTTTAATACTTTACTTTTTAAACAGTTTATTTTATACTATTAGATTAATTGTTTTAATTACTTAGCCTATTTTTATAAGCTATATATTTTAACTAGCTTTTATTAATAGTTTCAAGTTTTTTAAAAGCGCTATTTTTGCTATAAAAGCTATTTTTTGTTAGGACTGTAGTGCTTTTTTGTTTAATTAAACAAATATATAAGCATTTTTGTATAATTCTTAAATATTTGCGATAATACTAGCGCTACAGTTGGAATATTTACTAGGAACTACTAATAAGGTTACTTTAAAGAACAACTTAACAAACAATTTACCTCTTTTTATTACTTTTATATATAAAAATATTATTAATTATATTTTTATTAATATTAATATTAGTTATTTTAATATTTCTGTTTGTATTAAAGTACTAACTAGTTATAAAAGTATGATATTTTAGTTCTTAAACTATATATATATAAATGTATTAAAATATTATTTTAAGATTTTAATATAGTTATAAACTAGCTATTTATAGCTAGTTTAAACATTCCTTTAAAATAAATATATAAAGTTATTTAGTATAATTATTAGTTATATAGTAATCTTTTAGTAGATCTTATTTTTGTAATTAATTTTTACATATTGCTTTTTTAATATATTATAAAACAAATAAATTTTTTTTTTTAGCTATTTTTAGCTTTAGTAATAAATAAATTATTTAATTTTTAGCCTGTTTTACTAGTTTAAAATTAGCTTATATTAGTATATTAATAATAAATGTTCTTATATATATATTTTGTTGTAATAATAGTGTTAACTATGCACAAAGCTACTGCCGACTATATATAAAACTATTTATATAATACTAACAATTAGCTGTTGGTCTAATTGCATAGGCGGTACATATATGCAAAATTCTTTTATTATATAAAAATCCTCCGTATAAAAGTCTCACTTTTGTACAGATAATTAAAAAAATAGATCAATATATATAATTATTTATTTTACTTTTTTGTTATATATAATATTATTATATCTTTTAGCTACCTAATATTAATTAATATTTTTAGCTAAACAATATAAATTAGCAAAAATAAAAACGGAATCCTAACCTAGTTATACAAACTATATATTTTATATTATATTTTTGTTTTTTTAGTAATAAGCTAATAAAAGAAAATTTAATTGCTTGTTTATACTTTGGTTTAGCTTTTATATAAAAATATAATTAATAGTACGTAGTTATACTATTTTTTAATTATTATTATATAAATTATACAAAAGTTTATATTATAAGTAAACTTTTTATTTTTTATTTTTTATATTTATAAATATATTAAACAATAATTAATTATATAAAAGTTATTAGAAATAAATATATAAAAATACTAAAGCTTTTAAAAAATAACCTTTGATATTTTGAACCGATTTTTTATATAAATTTATAATTAAAAAGTTATTAAATATACTAGCATTTTTTTAGCTGCTATATAAAAGATAATTAATCTTTATATATATAATAACTAACAAAAAAAATTAATATATAAGCTATATACTTATATATTAAATATAAATAAATTTAATATAAACTAAAAAACTTTCAAAAAACATTAATAAGAAATATTAAATTAGCTAGATTATAAATACTATAATTAATTAATAATAAGATTATTATAAAAATATATAATATATTTTATATAAAACATATTTTAAACTAAAAATTAATAAAATATTTAAAGAAAAACTATATTATATAACTTATAAAAAATAAATATGTTTTAATATATAAACTTTAATTTTTTATATAATAATTTTAAATATTACTAGCATTTTTTATTTTAAATTAGTAATTCTTTAATTAAAACTATAATAATAAAATTTTTTTTATATAATAAAATAGGTTGATAATATTTACTTTTAAAAGTAGGGCATAATTCTAAAAAAATTTCTATATATAAAATTAAAAAAGAAATTTAACTTAGAATAATATATTATTATATAATAATAAAGTATTAAAAGTATATTTTTAAGAAATACTTCTAATTATAAAACACTATATATTTTTTATATTAATTAATAATCTAGCTATATAAGCCGGAAATATGCTATATTTTTAAAATATAATAAAATACCTAGTTTTATAATATTAAATATAAAAATATTTATATTTTATATTTAGATCCTATTTATATATAAAAAAATATATATATAATATTATGAACTTATATTTTAATATAGTTATAAATTATAACTAGTATTAAATAGATTAGATTAATATTATTTTTATATAAAATATTAAAAATTATAATTAATAAGTTATTAAAAATATAAAAAATACTTCAAATAAAATATTAAAAAAAAATATACTTTAGTATAATTATTATATAAGTATATAAAGATATGCTAAAATTTAAAACAATATTTATTTTTTTAAAACTTATATTTAAAGGGTTTTTTTTTTAATCTTTATTTGTACTTTTAAATTAAAGGTAACTTATTAAATAAATAAGCAATATAATTATATTAATTGCTATTTTATATAATATAAAAGTACTAAATAAAAGCTTTGCAATTTTTAAAAATAATACCCTCGCTAAAATTATATAAATATTTATTTTTAAAAAAATATTTATATAAATAAAAAATGTTTTATTTATTAAAAAAAGAATATTAGTTAATAAACTATACTTTTTAAAAAAAAACTTATATAAAAAATTAATATTTTAATATATACGAAATAATATTGAATAATAAACTAACTTTAATAAAATCTTTTATTTATTTTATTAAATATAAAAATTATTTAGACTTATATAATAATAATAAATTTTTTTTAATATATATAATAAAAATATAATATAATATATTATATAATTTAAAAAAATATTTAATAGGCATAACTATAGATATATCAGCTATAGCTATAAATATATTTAATATATTTATAAATAAATAAACGTCCTTATAATTTTATACTTAAACAAAAAGATTATTTATTTATACTTTATATAATAATTATTATTTTTAATAAATAACTAAATTGCTACAATAAATAATACTTATTTACTAATCCGAACCTTTGATCTTTGCATTACAAAAAGCACATATATTTAAGCTTATTAAACCATTTATTACTAATAAAATTTAATAAAGTTATACTTTAAAAAAGTTTAAATAGTAATATTAAAGTTAGACTTAGCTATAATACTTTCGTATTTAGCCTAACACAAGCAAAATTAACAAGTTGCTATACTTTAATTCTTAACCCAAGTTTAAATACCTATTATAGCTAAGCCTAGCAACTATATAGCAATATAAAACAAAAAAAAAACATAAAATACTTTAGCCCTGCTTTAAAAACAATAACTACTACTTACTACACTAGAAAAAAAACAAAATATATTGACTCTATAACTAAACGCTAGAACTAGTACAAAAAATAAGACTTTAAATAAATTATAATATAACAATATAGTTATAAAGATTTTGAAAAAAACAAGTTAAATATTAAAATAAAATTAATATATATAATACCGCTTATTTTAATATAAATTAAACAAATTTACAATTTCTTTTTTTATAACCTTAACTACTAAAACATTAAATATAAAAGTAATACATATAAATATATTTTTATTAAAATTACCTAATTAGACTAGGACTAAAAGACCTCTAATACTTTTAATTATTTTTTTAACAAAAACAAAAAACTAAATCTTCTGAAAAAGCTAGTACTTAAAAAGTAATAGTTAAATGATATTTTTAATAATATTTATACTAAAATTAAAAAAACCCTCCGTAAAGCTATAATTAATAAAGAACTAGACAACTATTTTTATAAGTAAGAACTTTAAACTTTAAAAAGCTATATTTATTAATAATCAAAAACCAAAAAAAAGCTAGCCTATTTAAAAAAAACTAATAACTATATTAATAAAAAGGTCTAGATCTACTTAATAATAAAAAAAAACTATTATTTGTTATAATTAGTTAAGTAAAGCTTCTATAGCTAGTTTATTAATACTATAAACAAAGACTTTAAACTAAAAAAAAAAAAATTCAAAGTTTATAAAATAAATAGATATAAACTTTATATATATAGCTATAAAATTATAAGTTAATTTATATATAGATTTTTTATTTTATTGCTATATAGGTCTAAAGTTTTTATAGGTCTTATTAAAACTATACTAACTATTATATTTTTTTTTAAAACTAAAAGTTTAAATATAGTTTTAATTTAAAATTACTAATAATATTAGATTTATATAGTTTTTTTATATTATATTGCTTTAGTATTATTTTTATAATTGTTTATAAATTTATTAGCTATTATTATATATATTTATTTTTATAATTTTATAAAATTAGTTAAGTTTAATTAGTATATTTTTAAAATTTTAGGTTATATATAAAATATTATTAAAATTATAGCTTTTTTAAGCAATTTAGTACTATAGTTTTTTATATTTTTTTTATATTTTTAATTGTTTAATTTGTTTAATTTTAAATTTTATTTTATTATTAATATTTTTAGCTAAAAGTAATAACTAGATTTATTAAAATAAAAAATTATTACTTATTTCTTATAATTAGTTAGTATAAAATGAGTTCTTTATTTTATAAAAGTTAAGCAAATTAAAAATTCAATCTAGTAGTTAATACTTATATTATAAAACCTTTTTTTTTTTTTTTTTTTAAATCTATTAGGCGTTTTTTATTATTAGTTTATAACTTATATTATTTTTATGTAAAAGTTTTTATATTATATATTATTTTTTAAATGTTTTAAGTTTAATAAACTAATTTATACGGTTATTATTTAGTATTAAAATCTATCATAGTTTTATTAATATTTATTATTGAAAGGTTTTGTGTTTTAATTTTTAATGCTATTTTTAATAATAATATATTAATTAATAAATATTATAAAATATTATAAATAAAATTTAAAATAAAAAAATAAATATTTTAGTTATTTTAGTATTTATTAATATAAAAACAAAATTATTAATTTAATTTTTAATTAATTAATTTTATTACTTTTTAGATCTAAAAAAAATAAGTATTACTAAAGCAATGCTTAATATTTATAAAACTATTAATTATTGCTATAAACTTAAAAATAAATAGTTTTATATTCCTTAATATTTATATATCTAATATATTAAAAAGAATTTATAAATTTTTATAATATCATATAATTAATAATTTTATAATATTTATTTTTTTATTAAATAAAATTATAATTAAATAGTTAAACTAATTAATAAATATTTATATATAGTTATAATTTTATTAATTAAATAGTATATTTTTATTATTTATTATTATATATTGCTATATTATAGCTAATATAAATAATATATAAAAAAAAATAGTTTTATTTAAAATAACTTTACGTATATATAGCTTTTTAAAAAATATTAAATAAAAAGTTTATAATTAATATAAAACTTAATATTTTATTAAAAAGAACTAATATTATTATTTTTATTTTAGTTTTTTTAGTTTTTATTATAAAAAGGTTTACTATTTCTTTAATAAAATATTAGCTATTATATTTTTTTATTTTAGTTAGTACTAAAAAATTAGTTTAATATATTTATTATATTAATAAAATCTATTTATTTAAAAAATATAATAAAGTTTAATAATTAATTATAATAAAGAATTTAGTTTTAAAAAGCGTTGAATAATAATATTTTAAAATTTATATTATTATTAAAAGTTTATAGTTTTAAATTAAAAAAATTTATTTAATTAATATTATTATTTTAAAAAAATATTTTATAAGTTTTTAAAATATATTTTTTTATTATTACTAAATAATTTTTTTTATTATATTATATAAAAAAAATTAAAATAAATATTTTATATATTCATAGTTTTATACATTTAAAAATTTATTTTTATTTTAGTTTTATTATAAATAGCTTAATTTTTTTTAATAATTAACTTAAAAAAATTGTAATTTTATTAATATAATAAATAAATATATAAACATAATTATAAAACGTAAAAAATAACTAAATTAATTTAATATTTTTAAAATTATTTAAATTTTAATAAAATTAATTTGTATTTTTATTTTTATTTTAGCTTTTATAATTATTTCTAAATAATTAATAATAAATATATTAAAATAAAACTTTTTAATATTTTTTTAATATTTAGTTTAATATAAATAATAAATTATTTTTTTATAATAAGTTTAATATTATTTTTTAGTTTTAAAATAAATTAAAATATTATTTATGTAAATATTTATAAATTTATATATTAATAAAAACTTACTACTAAGTAGGTTTTATTTTTAAACTAAATAATAAAATTATTTATTAAAATATTTTTTTATAAGTTTAAAAAAAAAATAATATAATTTTATAATTAATAATAATTAATAAAAACCTTTAATAATATTTAGAACTAATATAATTTTATTTTTTATATATATATTTTTTTATTAATAATTAATTATAAATTTATATGTAATTAATTTAAGTTTAAATATAAATAAAATAAAAATAATATTTAAGTTTATATTTTATTTAATAAAATTTATAGCTAGCAATTTATTTATAAACTTTTTTTTAAATAAAATAAACTACATAAATATTTAATATTAATAAAGTTTAAAAATATATTTTTTATTATTAAGTTTTAATATTATATTAAACTTTAATTATAATAATAATAAAATTTTAGATTTTTTTTCAAAAAAAAACTTTTTTAAATATAATAATTAAAAAATTAAAAAGTTTTATATTAATTTTATATATTTAAATTTTTTTTTTTAGAAATAAAATTAATTTATTATTAAAAGTTTTTTATAATACTATTTAATTAATTTAAAAATTTTTTTTTTATAAAATATTAATTATTTTTATTTATTTTAATAAAAATAATTTGAAAAGTTTTCTATAATTTTTTTAATAGTAGTTTAGGTTTTTTGTTTTTTTTAAATTATTATATAAACTTTTTTTATTTTAAGTTTAAAAATCCTAAGTTTTTTTTATATTTTTTTAGTTTTATTTATTTTTAAAAAATTATTTTAATATTTAATAATATTTTTTTAATATTTAATTATATTAATTAGTATTTTTATATATTTTTAGGTTTATATTTTATTATTTATAGCTAAAGAATCAAAGTAATAAAAATAGATTATTTAGTTAGATTAACTATTATTTTTAAATTTTTAATTATTAATTTTTATTATATATATTAAATATTTATAAACTTTATTAATTATTTTATTTTAGTAGTTATAAAGTTTTTAAAATTTAGCTAAATAAAGTATTTGTATTTTTAATTATTATTTAATTTATTATATAAATTTATAACTAATTATTAAAAAAATATAAGTTTTAATATTATATAAAACTAAAGTTTTTATTTTAATATTATTAATTTATAATTAAATAAATATTTTAAAAATAATTAATTTGTTTTAGTTATATATTTTAGCTAAAATAAATAAAAAATCTAACAAAAAAATTTCTTTTAGTTTTATTTATTTTTTAAATTAAATAAACTATTAGAACTATTTTTATTATAACCTTTTTTTATTAATTAAATATTTAAAATTTTTATTTTTTAATTAAAATAATTAATCAATATATATTTTTTTTTTATAAATAAAACAAGTTTTATTATTTTAATAAGTTTTTTTTTATAATTAATAAATAAGTTTATTATAAATTTAATTATTTAAATTAGATTTTTATTTTATTAAACTTATAAATTTAATTTCTTAATAATTTTTATAAGTTTATTTAATATTATATATTAATTTATTAATTTTATTAATAAATAATTTATAAAAAATATTTAAATTTATAAAAATTTTATAAAATTTTTTTTTAAGTTTATATAAAAATAGTTCTAGAATTTATATTTTTATTATAATTTAATAAATTAATATTTTTAAATTAAAATATTAAATATAAAAATAAACTTATTGTTAGATTAATTATATATAATTATAAACTTTTTCATATAAAGGGGTCTAGCTAAAAAGGATCTAAACTAAAAAGTCTAGCTAAAGACTATTTATAAACCCCTTTATATAAAAAGGTATATAAAGGGCTCCTACTTACCCATTTTCTTTTTTTCTTTCCTTTTTTTAAGTGTGACATATAATAAATAAACTATATTCCACTAACTTTGCAAACATATACTACTACTTTAAAAATATATAGTACACTCTATTTAAACACTAATTAGTATTTATATTTGTACTTTAGCTCAGCTTTTATATAGTGCAGCAGGGCTGGTGCTAGCGGCCCGCTAGCAGCTGCGAATGTGGCTGTATGTCAATTGTTAGCTGTATTCGGGCCGCTCGCGGCCCGAATCGGCTGATCTTCGGCTATATTCAGGGCGTTCGAATAGCTATAAAAGCTTTCGAACTTCTTAAAGCAACACTTACTTTATATGCATAGCATTCATACTAGTTTTCTAGTAGCAGGCGCTCTAGTTTGTTTTTGTTATTTTTAGTTATTTTTAATGTTAAGTTGCCCCGTCCTTTTTTTATAGATATAGCGCAAATTAATTAAAATAATAACAGAATTCTAACCTAATCGCACAAATTATTTATTCTATATTATATATTCTAGTTCCTTTAGCAGTAAGCCAACAGAAAAAAAAAATTGGTTACTTGTACGTACTTTAGCTATACACCTTTCTACGGACATTTAATCAATAGCGCACAATTATACTACCCTAAAAATCTCTTTCAACCTACACCTAGTCCAGCCTACTTTCCGACCTACTAGGTATAGCCCTCATATAAAAACTTCATAGACCCCTTTCGACCTATATTTAGCCTTGCTAACCCTACTAGGTATAACCCGTATAAAAAACCCCCTTCGACTTACACCTAGTCTAGCTTACTTTCCGCCCTACTAGGTATAGCTCTTATATAAAAACCTTATAGACCCCCTTCGACCTATACCTAGCCTTACCGACATTGCTAGGTATAGCCCATATAAAAGACCCCCTTCGACCTACACCTAGCCCTACCGCCCCTACTAGGTGTAGCCCTCGTACAAAGACCTTACGTATAATTATAGCAATTAAATCACAAAAAAAAAAAATAGTTAGTATTAGATTAATCGTATACAATTATAAACCTTTTCGTACGAAGGGGTCTAGCCAAAGGGGGTCTAAGCCAAGAGGTCCGGCTAAGGACCACCTATAAACCCTTTTGTACGAAAGGGTATATAAAGGGCTCCCACCTACCCATTTCTTTCCTTTCTCTCTTTCTTTTAAGTATAGCATATAGTAAATAGACTATATTCCACTAACTTTGCAAGCATATACTACTGCTTTAGAAATATATAATATACTTTATTTAAATGTTTATTAATATTTTTATTAGTTTTATATATATAAACTTAAAATATTTTATAAGTAATAACTATTTAATTAAAATTATAATAAATTATTAATAAAACTTAAATTATTTTAGTAATATTATTAAATAGTTTTTTAATTAAATAAAAATATTTTTTTTTAATTAGCTTATAATATATTAAAATTAACTATTTTTAACTTAAAATATAATAATATTTTTTTTTTATTTTTTTATTAATTTATAAACCTAATTATTAAATAAAGCTTTTTTTTTTATAAATATTTAATAATAAAAAACTAATTATATTTAAAAAGTAAAAATAGATTTAAAATATTTAAAATTAGATTTTTTAGAAATTATTAATTTTTAAATAATATAAAAATTAAAAATTATATTAAAATTATATTAAAATTAAGTTTATATTATAAAATATATAATTTTTTATATTAAATATATAATTAAAAAAAAAGTTTATTTATATTTTATTAATTATAATAAACTAAAATAAAATATATTAATTAAATATTTATTAATAAATAATTATTAAGCTTAAAATAATATTATAATTAGTTAAGTAAAGTTTTTATAGCTAGTTTATTAATATTATAAATAAAGATTTTAAACTAAAAAATCAAAGTTTATAAAATAAATAAATATAAACTTTATATATATAATTATAAAGTTATAGATTAGTCCACGCATAGATTTCTTATTTTATTGCTATATAGGTTTAAAGTCCTTATAGGTCTTACTAAAACTATATTAATTATTATATTATTATAAATTAAAACTTAGCAAATATAACTAATATTAACTTATAAATAACTAGAACATTTTATAATATAACCTAGTTTATTACTATTATTTAATAATGTTTAAATATAACTTAAAAGCAAAATTTTACTATAATAAAACAGCTATTTATAATAACTTATATAAACTTTTTAATAGTAAAATTATTAAAAATTAAATATTTTTAACTTAATATATTAAAAAAATCTAACAAAAATTATATAATTTTTTATAAAAACAAAAATATTAACTATATTATAGCAGGGCTGGTGCTAGCGGCCCGCTAGCAGCTGCGAATATAGCTGCACGTTAATTGTTAGCTGTATTTAGGCCGCCTGCGGCCCGAATCGGCTGATCTTTAGCTATATTCAGGGGTTCGAATAGCTATAAAAGCTTTCGAACTTCTTAAAGCAACACTTACTTTATATATATAAATATTTATATTAGTTTTTTAGTAGTAAGCGCTCTAGTTTATTTTTGTTGTTTTTTAGTTATTTTTAGTATTAAATTATTTTATCTTTTTTTAATAATATTTTTAGTAAAGCTACAATAAAACAATCTGCTATATAAATTTGTATATAATAATACTTGCATATATTTATTGTTTCTTGGAGCGCAACCTATAATCAGAAACTAATATTTAACGTTTTTCTATACAAATTTATATATAAATATATCTATAATACATTAATAGATTTAATGCTAGCTTTACGCAAAGACCAACCTAGTTAATTAGTTAGCCAGTCGATTAGCTAACCTATAAACAGCTAATTCCTCGTACAAATATACCTATAAGCAGCCTCTTATACAAATCTATATATAAGTCTGCTTATAGCTGTACACCTTCCAGGGAAGCCTAGTTTGTTAGCTATATATAGCCCAGTCCAACCAACCAAGCTAATTGTAGCCTATACGCGTTGATCAGCTTTGCTACTTTAGCTATATACGTTAACCGCCGAGTCCCTTGCCAAAATACACCTACAAATAACCCGCTATATAATTTTATATACAACCTTGCTTGTTGCTATTCAAGTCTAAGGAAACTTTTAGGTAGCCACTCTAGTTGCTTAGCCAGGCTAAATATGTATTAATTAGCCGATTTAGCTTAGTTTGCATTAATTAGTTAGTTCGTACGTTTATATACGTGTTCAAGCAGTCCGCCATACAAATTTATATACGAACGCGCTTTCACTTGTACGCCATATGCCATATATACAACGTACCGATCAGTCAATTGCCCTTGTTTTCTAGGCCTTGTTAGCTCAGCTAGTTATATACGCGTTAATCAGCCCAATCAGCCCATTGCCTTGTTGGCCAGCTATTGCGTTGTTCAGTCAGTCAACCACTAGTTACCCTACAAGTTCCCCATCCGAATACACCTACAAGCTAAATCCTATATAAGTTACTATACAAACTAGCTCGCAAATATATAGCCTCCGGAGAAGCCTTTGTTCCAGTCTGCAATTAGCCCATTACTAGCCATACGTGTTGATCAGCCAAGTTGCCTTGTTGGCTAGCTATATATATCGCTGCCGCATTAATCAGTCAAGTCCATATTTGAATACCTATACAAACAAGTTGCTATATAAGTTTATATGCAAACCTGCTTGTATTTATATATCTATAGGAAGCTGTTGCTTCAAGTCCTTCGTTTAGCCCTTTGTTTAGTTAGCGTTTTGTTAGCGATCAGCCGGATCCCCTGTCACGTATAGTCCTACGAACAGATCCCCATATAATTTGTATATGAATATGCTTGTAGCGCTATAGCCTACGGGGAGGTTCGCTCCAAGCCACGCATTTGTTCCAAGCCTTTGTTAGCTATACGTACACTTCTGTTTTTGTTAATTTTGTTGTTTTAGCATTTTAGCATTTTTGGCGTTTTTAGCATATTCGGCATTTTTGTTGTTTTTTGTTATTTCTAGGCTTCTATACCGTTGATTAGTTAGTTCCCATACGAGTTGCTGTACGAACAAGTGCCTATATAGTTTATATGGGAGTTAGCTCGAATACGTACGGTCCAAGGGAAGCGCTGTATAGACCTTGTTTTTGAAGCCTCGTTTTGAAAGCGTTGTTTTTTGTTGCGGTGTTTAGCGCTATATATTGCCCTTTAAGTTGTTGCGTTGATTAGCCAGTCCTTTGTTCAGTGGCTATACGTACTAACAAGTCTTTTGTTCAATGGCTGTACGAGCAGATCTCCATACTATTTGTATGTGAATATGCTTTTACACCTATAGTCCAAGAAAAGCTATTGTTTAGCTAATTGATAGACTGCCATGCTGCCGATCGGCTAATTTAGCTATATACGCGTTGATCAGCTAGTTTAGCCGTTATATGCGCGTACAAGCAGCCACCTATACTAATTTATATGTGTGTGTGCTTGTATTGACCTGTTACACCCTGTTTGCTATTGATTGGCTATTTTTGTTATATATGCTATTGATTAGCGGGTTTACCCTGGTTTTATATATGTATAAGCAAGTCTATATATTGTTTTATATAGACAAGTGCTTTTATAGATATTACGTTTGCTATTAATTAGCAAAGCTTATTACGTTTTTATTTATATATAAGCAAGCATATATATAATTTTTTATATAAACCTGCTTATATATTAATTACCTATACGAAAGCTTTCTAATTAGCCCTACACTATTGTACCGATTAGTTAGTTTATATAAAAAATATAAGCGTACAAGCAATTGCCTATATAAATTATATAGCAATCTGCTTATACTTATACAACTTATACGTTTTACGCTTTATATATATAGCAATACGTATATAGCGCTACAAATATAGTATAGCACTAACAAATTATTATTGCTACGCTAATTAGTTAGTTATATTAGTATTACTATACTAATTAGTTAATCTATTATATATAAACAACCTCCTATACTATTTTATATATAAACTTGCTTATAGCATATATTATATAGTTAGCTATACTACTAATTGGTTTGTTATTACTACAAATATAGCATAGTATTAACAAATTATTATTACTGCACTAATTAGTTATTTAGTTGCGTACAAATAGCTCCTTATATTATTTTATATATAAACTTGTTTATATTATATATGTTACATAACTATCGCAGTACTGCCGATTAGTTGGTTTATTATTGCTGCGCTAATTAGCTATATTATATATTATTACTGCCGATTAACAAGTTCTTTTTATATATAAGCGGCTACCTATACTAATTTATATAAGGACACGCTTATATTTGTAATATTTAGAGTTATTTATAAAATCTATCTATAAGGCCGATCAAAGCTTATTTTACAAACTCCAACCTATATATATACTATTAAAAAATATTATTACAATTATATAAAGATTTATATATATTAAAAGTAGTAAGAGCTATAGCGTAACTTTTTATATAAAAATTTAGCTTAGGTTCGAAGTAGTAGCTAACTGTAGTACTTACCTAAGTTCTAACATAAAATACTAGCAAATACTGCTATATATGTTAGGTCTAAACAGAATTACATACGTTTTATATAAAAATATATCAATAGAATATAAAAAAATAAGTTATTTAAAGAGCTAAAAAGTTATGCTATATAAAGCATACAGACCAAAAAAAAAGCTATGAACCAAAGGAAGTCTATATAAATATATAACTGGTTTAGCAATCGGCTAATTAAAAGCTTGGTAGCCTAGTAGGTTAGGGCTAGTTCTTTTTTTTTAGGCCGTTAAGGCCTAGGGGTTCGAGTAGGTGTTATGTTGTGTTATTTTTTTTAGTATTTTTAGCCCTACATTTTTTAGATTCAAAGCCATCTAGAAAATAAAGCTTCGAATAAGGGAAGTTTGCAGTAGGGCTAGTGCTAGCGGCCCGCTAGCAGCTGCAAATATAGCTATACGTTAATTGTTAGCCGTATTTGGGCCGCCTGCGGCCCGAATCAGCTGATTTTCGGCTGTATTCAGGGGTTCGAATAGCTATAAAAGCCTTTGAACTTCTCAGAGCAACACTTACTTTATACATATAAATATTTATATTAGTTTTTTAGTAGTAGGCGCTCTAGTTTGTTTTTGTTGTTTTTTAGTTGTTTTTGGTATCGAGTTGCCCTGTCCTTCTTTAATATAAATATTTATTTTTAGATTTAATACTTTTAAAAATAAAACAATATAAAAAATAAATCTATTATAGTAATTATAAAAAAATAAAGTTTTTTATAAAAAAACGCACTATAATAGTAGTTTTAATAAATTATTTAAAAAAATATAATAAAATATAAAATAACTTTATTAATATTTACAAAAGCTTTAATTAAAAAATAAAGCATTTAATTAAATATAGCAAATATTTAGCTTTTTATTTATAAATATATAATAAAAAATATTATATAAAAAAAGTTTATTAAAACTTATGTTATAAAAACTTTTAAATATAATAAAGCATAAAAAAATACTAAAAATCTATAACTATTAATATAATTATAGAACTTATTACTACTACTTAAGCTATAAAAACTTGTATTAAAAC
Source organism: Ustulina deusta (assembly GCA_023159155.1). Lineage (NCBI taxonomy): Eukaryota > Fungi > Ascomycota > Sordariomycetes > Xylariales > Xylariaceae > Ustulina > Ustulina deusta. Next base: position 312,130 of record JAJNNX010000047.1, on the reverse strand, counting down.
TAGTAATAAAACAAGTTATTAATAAATAAATAAAAAAATAAATAAAAAAATAGCTAGTATTAACTAAAAAAATAATAGTAATTATATTTAAAACTAAATATTATATTTAAAATAACAAAAAAAAAACCAAAGAATAATTAATACTAACTAGTTCTAATAAAACTAGTTAAACTATAAAAATAATAATATTTTATAATAATAATATTTTATTATAAATAAAATTAATAATAATAAATTAAATTATTATTACTAAATTATAAAAAATAAAACAACTAGAATAACTAAAAATAAAATAATAGCTGCCCTAAAATATACTAATAAAATAACTAATATAATATTAAATTGAATAATTAATATATTATTTGTTATGATTAGTTAAGTAAAGCTTTTATAGTTAGTTTATTAATACTATAAATAAACATTTTAAGCAAAAAAAAAAAAAAAATTTAGAGTTTATAAAATAAGTAGATATAGACTTTATATATATAGCAGTAGAGTTATAAGTTAGTCCGTACATAGATTTTTTATTTTATTGCTATATAAATCTAAAGTTTTTGCAAGTTTTGCTAAAACTATACTAACTATTATACTACTTTTTTTTAAAACTAAAAGTTTAAATATAGTTTTAATTTAAGGTTACTAATAATATTAGGTTTATATAGCTTTTTTATATTATATTGCTTTATTATTATTTTTATAATTGTTTATAAATTTGTTAGCTATTATTATATATATTTATTTTTATAATCTTATAAAAAGTTTAAAAGCTTAATTAGTATATTTTTAAAATTTTAAGTTATATACTAAGTATTATTAAAATTATAGCTTTTTTAAATAACTTAATATTATAGCTTTTTATTTTTTTTATATATTTTTGATTGTTTAATTTATTTAATTTTAAATTTTGCTTTATTATTAATATTTTTAGCTAAAAATAATAATTAAATTTATTAAAATAAAAAATTATTGCTTATTTTTTATAATTAGTTAGTATAAAATAAGTTTTTTATTTTATCAAAATTAGGCAAATTAAAAATATAGCTAAATTTTTGATTTTTTAAGATTTTAAAAAGTTTAACCAATTAAAAATCTAATCTAATAGTTAATATTTATATTATAAAACTTTTTTTTTTTAAAAAACTTTATTTTTTATTTTAAAATTTATTAAGCGTTTTTTTTTATTAGTTTATAGCTTATATTATTTTTATATAAAAATTGCTATATTATATACTATTTTTTAAATGTTTTAGGTTTAATAGACTAGTTTAAATATTTATTACTTAATATTAAAATTTATAATAGTTTTATTAATATTTATTATTAAAAAGTTTTATGCTTAAATTTTTATTATTATTTTTAGTAATAATATATTAATTAATAAATATTATAAATAATTATATATAAAGTTTAAAAAAAAAAAGAAATTTTTAATTATTTTAATATTTATTAATATAAAAATAAAATTATTAGTTTAGTTTTTAATTAGTTAATTTTATTGCTTTTTAGGTTTAAAAGTAATAAGTACTATTAAAAAAATACTTAATACTTATAAAACTATTAATTATTACTATAAATTTAGAAATAAATAATTTTATAGTATTATATAACTAATAATTTTATAATATTTATTTTTTTACTAAATAAAGTTATAATTAAATAGCTAAACTTATTTATAAATATTTATATATAGTTATAACTTTATTAGTTAAATAATATATTTTTATTATTTATTATTATATATTGCTATATTATAGCTAATATAAATAATAAATAAAAAAAGCTAAAAGTTTTATTTTAAAGTATTTTGTTTTTTTTATAGTTATAATAATTATATATATATTATTTATAATTATATTTTAAATAAAACTAGTAACATTTTTATTTTAATATTTTAATTGTTTTATGTTAGCTTTAATATATAATAATTAGAAATATATAAACTTTTTAAATTAAAGCTATATAAAAAAAAATAATTCTATTTAAAGTAACTTTAAATATATATAGTTTTTTGTTTTTATTTTTTAGATCTTATAACTAGTTTTTCAATTTAATTAAGTTTATTAGGTTAGCTTTTTAGAAAATATTAAATAAAAAATCTACAGTTAATATAAAACTTAATATTTTATTAAATAGAATTAATATTATTATTTTTTTGTTTAGCTTTTTTAGTTTTAATTATAAAAAGCTTAGCTATTTTTTTTAATAAAATATTAGCTATTATATTTTTTTATTTTAATTAATATTAAAAAATAATATTAAAGTTTAATAAAAAGTTAGCCTATTATATTTATTATATTAATAAAATCTATTTATTTAAAAAATATAATAAAATATAATAATTAGTTATTATAAAAAATTTAGTTTTAAAAAGTTCTAAATAATAATATTTTAAAGTTTATATTATTACTAAAAGCTTATAGTTTTAAATTAAATAAGCTTGCTTAATTAATATTATTGTTCTAAAAAAATATTTTATAAATTTTTAGGTTATATTTTTTTATTACTACTAAATAACTTTTTTTATTACGTTATATAAAGTATTTATTTTTATTTATACTAGTTGGCCGGGCTTAAAAAAAACTAAAATAAATATTTTTTATATTAGTAGTTTTATATATTTAAAAGTTTATTTTTGTTTTAGTTCTATTATAAATAGTTTATTTTTTTTTAATAATTAATTTAAAAAAGCGGTAATTTTACTAATATAATAAATAAATATATAATTATAATTATAAAGCTTAAAAAACAACCGGATTAACTTAGTATTTTTAACATTATTAAAGTTCTAATTTAGCATTACTTAGATTTTTATAGAATTAATTTTAATTTTAATTTTAATTTTTATAATTATTTTTAAATAATTAATAATAAATATATTAAAATAAGATTTTTTAATATTTTTTTAATATTTAGCTTAATATAAATAATAAATTATTTTTTTATAATAAGTTTAGTACTATTTTTTAGTTTTAAAATAGATTAACATATTATTTATATAAATATTTACAAATTTATTTAAGAATTTTTAAATTTATATATTAATAAAAGTTTATTACTAGATAGGTTTTATTTGTAAACTAAATAATAAGATTCTTTATTAAAATATTTTTTTATAAAATTAAAAAAAAAAATTTAATATAATTTTATAATTAATAATAATTAATAAAAAGTTTTAATAATATTTAAAACTAGTATAATTTAGTTTTTTAAATATATATTTTTTTATTAGTAATTAATTATAAATTTAAACATAAATAAAATAAAAATAATATTTAAGTTTATATTTTATTTAATAAAGTTTATAATTAATTGTTTATTTATAAACTTTTTTTTAAATAAAATAAACTATATAAATATTTAATATTAATAAAATTTGAAAATATATTTTTTATTATTAAGTTTTAGTACTATATTAAATCTTAGTTATAATAATAGTAAAATTTTAGATTTTTTTAAAAAAAAAAATCTTTTTAAATATAATAGCTAAAAAAATAAAAAGCTTTATATTAATTTTATATATTTAAAGTTTTTTTTTTTTTAAAATAAGACTAGTTTATTATTAAAAATCTTTTATAATATTATTTAATTAATTTAAGTTTTTTTTTTTTATAAAGTATTAATTACTTTTAAGTTTTTTTTATATAGTTTTATATAATTATTTTTATTTATTATAAATTTAATTATAATAAAGTTTTTTAAAGTTTTTTTAATTAGTTATTTTTATTTATTTTAATAAAAATAATTTTAAAAGTTTTATATAATTTTTTTAATAATAGCTTAGTTTTTCTTTTTTTTACAAATTATTATATAAACTTTTTTTATTTTAAGTTTAAAAGTTTTAAGTTTTTTTTTTATTTTTTTAGTTTTAGTTATTTTTAAAATAATTGTTTTATTTTTAAAAAATTATTTTAATATTTAATAATATTTTTTAATGCTTAATTATATTAATTAATATTTTTTTATATTTTTAAGTTTATATTTTATTATTTATAATTAAAAAGTTTAATTATAATTATTAATAAAAATTAAACTAATAAAAATAAATTATTTAGCTAAATTAATTATTATTTTTAAGTTTTTATTAAAATATTTTATTTTATTAATTATTTAATATTAATAATACTATTATAACTAAAATTAATAATTTAAAATATTTAGTTTTTAAATTATTAATTATTAATTTTTATAATATATATTAAATATTTATAAATTTTAATAATTATTTTGTTTTAATAGTTATAAAGCTTTTAATGTTTAGCTAAATAAATAATTTTTATTTTTAATTATTATTTAATTTATTATATAAATTTATAATTAATTATTAAAAAAATATAAGCTTTAATATTATATAAAACTAAAATTTTTATTTTAATATTATTAATTTATAATTAAATAAATATTTTAAAAATAATTAATTTGTTTTAGTTATATATTTTAACTAAAATAAATAAAAAAACTAACAAAAAATTTTTTATTAGTTCTATTTGTTTTTCAAATTAAATAAACTATTAGAACTATTTTTATTATAGTTTTTTTTTGCTAGTTAAATATTTAAAATTTTTAATTTTTAATTAAAATAATTAATTAATATATATATATTTTTTTTACTATAAATTAAATAAGTTTTATTATTTTAATAAAAAATTTTTTTTTTATAATTAATGCTTATTTTAATTATTTTAAAAGAAATATTTTAAAACTTTTAAAGTTAGCTAAAAATTAATAAACTAGTTTACTAAATGTTTAATTATTTAAATTAAATTTTTATTTAATTAAATTAATAATTTTTATAAACTTATTTAATATTATATATTAATTTAATAATTTTATTAATAAATAATTTATAAAAAATATCTAAATTTATAAAAACTTTATTTAAATTTTTTATTAAATTTATATAAAAATAGTTTTATAATTTATATTTTTATTATAATTTAATAAATTAATATTTTTAAACTAAACTATTAAATATAAAAATAAACTTATTAATATTTTTATTAGTTTTATATATATAAACTTAAAATATTTCATAAATAATAACTATTTAATTAAAATTATAATAAACTATTAATAAAACTTAAATTATTTTAATAATATTATTAAATAATTTTTTAATTAAATAAAAAAATATTTTTATTAATTTTTTAATATATTTTATTAATTAGTTTATAATATACTAAAATTAATTATTTTTAGTTTAAAATATAATAATATTTTTATTTAATTCTTTTATTAATTTATAAACTTAATTATTAAATAAAACTTTATTTTTTATAAACTTATTAAAATTAATTTTTTATATTTTAATTTTTTTAATATAAATAAAGTTTAAAGCACTAAAAAATAAAATAATAAAATAAAAAATAAATAAAATAATAAAACTAAAAAATTTAAAGTTAATATTTTTAAATATATTTTTTATTATTAAATTATAGCTATTTTTTAAAAGTATTAAAATAAATATATTAAAAATTTAATATTTTATTTCTTTTATTTATTAAGAAAGTTCTATTAGAACTAATATAAAATTATAAGCTTATATAGCTATAATATTTAGTACTATATTTCTAAATATATTATTTATTTTAAATTATTTTAGTTTTAGTTTAAATTTTATTTTTTTTATATTTTTTTTTAAATATTGGTTTACTTAAAATATTTATAAAAAAGTCTAGTATTTAAATTTTTTTTTTTTTATAAAAAATTTTTTTTTTAAATTATTTAATAAGAAAAAGCTAGCTATATTTAAAAATTAAAATTATTTTAATTGTTTAAAAACTAAAAATAAAATTAAAATATTTAAAATTATATTAAAATTAGATTTATATTATAAAATATATAATTTTTTATATTAAATATATAACTAAAAAAAAAAGTTTATTTATATTTTACTAATTATAACAAAATAAAAAATATATATTTATTAAATATTTATTAATAAATAATTAATAAATTTAAAATAATATTATAATTAGTTAAATAAAACTTTTATAGCTAGTTTATTAATATTATAAATAAAAACTTTAAGCTAAAAAAAAAAAAAAAAAAAAAAAGTTAAAGTTTATAAAATAGGTAGATATAAACTCTATATATATAGCTATAGAGTTAGGTTAGTCCGTACGCAAACTTCCTATTTTATTACTATATAGGTCGAGAGTCCTTACAGGTCTTACTAAAACTATATAGACTATATTAACCGTTACAAAAAATATAATAAAGCTTAATAATTAATTATTATAAAAATTTTAATTTTAAAAAACTTTAAATAGTAGTATTTTAAAATTTATAGTTTTAAATTAAGTAAGTTTATTTAATTAATATTATTATTTTAAAAAAGATATTTTATAAGTTTTTAAGTTATATTTTTTTATTACTAAATAAATTTTATTATTATATTATAAAATATATTTATTTTTATTTATATTAATTAGCTAGGCCTAAAAAAATCTAAAACAAATATTTTATATATTTAAAAGCTTATTTTTATTTTAGTTTTATTATAAATAAAATTTTTTTTTAATAATTAATTTAAAAAAATAATAACTTTACTAATATAATAAATAAATATATAAATATAATTATAAAACTTAAAAAATAACTAAATTAATTTAATTTAGGATTATTTAAATTTTAATAAAATTAATTCTCATTTTTATTTTAGCTTTTATAACTATTTTTACATAATTAATAATAAATATATTAAAATAAAACTTTTTAATATTTTTTTAATATTTAGCTTAATATAAATAATAAATTATTTTTTTATAATAAGTTTAATACTATTTTTTAGTTTTAAAATAAATTAAAATATTATTTATATAAATATTTATAAAAGCTTGCTACTCAGCAAGTTTTATAAATTAACTAAATAATAAAACTTTTTATTAAAATATTTTTTTATAAGTTTAAAAAAATATATATATATATATAATTTTATAGTTAATAATAATTAATAAAAAACTTTAATAATATTTAGTTTTATAAAATAAATGATATTATAATAATTAAATATAATATTATTAATATTTAAAACTAATATAGTTTTATTTTTTAAATATATATATTTTTATTAATAATTAATTATAAACTTATATTTAATTAATTTAAATTTAAATATAAATAAAACTAAAATAACATTTAAATTTATATTTTATTTAATAAATTTTATAACTAATAGTTTATTTATAAATTTTTTTTAAATAAAATAAATTATATAAATATTTAATATTATATTAAATTTTAATTATAATAATAAAAAAATTTCAGATTTTTTTTAAAAAAAACTTTTTTAAATAATTTAATATAATTATTTTTAATTATTACAAACTTAATTATAATGACTTTTTTTAAAGTTTATTTAATTAGTTATTTTTATTTATTTTAATAAAAATAAATTTAAAAGTTTTAAGTTTTTTTTAATTTTTTTTTAGTTTTAGTTATTCCTAAATTAATTATTTTAATATTTAATAATATTCTTTTAACGTTTAATTATATTAATTAACATGTTCCTATATTTTTAAGTTTATATTTTATTATTTATAATTAAAAAATTTAACTATAATTATTTATAAAAATAAATTATTTAGCTAAATTAATTATTATTTTTTAGTTTTTATTAAAATATTTTATTTTGTTAACTATTTAATATTAATAATAATATTATAACTAAAATTAATAATTATTAATCTTTATTATATATATTAAATATTTATAAATTTTGCTAACTATTTTATTTTAGTAATTAGAAAGTTTTTAAAGTTTAACTAAATAAATTATTTTTATTTTTAATTATTATTTAATTTATTATATAAATTTATAACTAATTATTAAAAAAATATAAACTTTAATATTATTAATTTATAATTAAATAAATATTTTAAAAATAATTAATTTGTTTTAACTATATATTTTAGTTAAAATAAACAAAAAAATTAATAAAGAAATTAATAAAAAAATTTCTATTAGTTTTGTTTATTTTTTAAATTAAATAAATTACTAAAGCTATTTTTATTATAGGTTTTTTTCATTAATTAAATATTTAAAATTTTAAACTTTTAATTAAAATAATTAATTAATATATGTTTTTTTTTATTATAAATAAAACAAGTTTTATTATTTTAATAAAAAACTTTTTTTTTTAATTAATATTAATTATGATATGGTGGCTGGTGGCCGGCAGCGTGGCTGCAACCCACAAGCCACACAAACCGCAATTTCTAATTCCCAGGTCACATGACTTACACCTGGCCGGCACCTGGGACTTACCTAACAGCTGCCTACACTTTTTACTAATCCACCTATAAAGAACCTGCAACGCACTTTTATAAAATTAGCCTTTTTTTTTATATATACTTAGATTCTAATACAAAGTTCGCTTTTGGAATGAAGCCTTGCTTTCTATGATTGCCCAACGCGTAATAATATTTATTTTAATTATTTTAAAATAAATATTTTAAAACTTTTAAAATTTACTAAAAATTAATAAATAAGTTTACTTAAAATTTAATTAAATTTATAAGTTTAATTTATTAATAATTTTTCTAAATTTATTTAGTATTATATATTAATTTAATAATTTTACTAACAAATAATTTATAAAAAATATTTAAATTTATAAAAACTTTATATAAATTTTTGTTTTAAGTTTATATAAAAATAGTTTTATAATTTATATTTTTATTATAATTTAACAAATTAATATTTTTAAATCAAAATATTAAACATAAAAATAAATTTATTTATATTTTTATTAGTTTTATATATATAAATTTAAAATAAATAATAATTATTTAATTAAAGTTATAATAAATTATTAATAAAATTTAAATTATTTTAGTAATACTATTAAATAATTTTTTAATTAGTTTATAATATATTACAATTCGCTATTTTTAGTTTAAAATATAACAATATTTTTATGTAATTTTTTTATTAGGTTATAAATCTAGTTATTAAATAAAGCTTTATTGTTTATAAATTTGCTAAGATTAGCTTTTTATATTTCAGCTTTTTTAATATAAATAAGGTTTAAAGTATTAAAAAATAAACTAATAAAATAAAAAATAAATAAAGTAGCAAAACTAAAAAGTTTAAAATAAACATAACAAAAAATTAACGGTTTATTCTTTTCATTTATTAAAAAAGTTTTATTACAACTAACATAAAGTTATGAGCTTATATAGCTTTAATATTTTTTAATCTATTTTTAAGTATATTATTTATTTTAAATCATTTTAGTTTTAGTTTAGATTTTAATTTTTTTTTTATAAAAAAAAAGATTTTAAAATTATTTAATAATAAAAAGCTAGCTATACTTAAAAGCTAAAATTGTTTTAATTATTTAAGAACTAAAAATAAAATAAAAATATTTAAAGTTAAATTTTTTATAAGTTATTAGTTTTTAAATAGTATAAAAATTAAAAACTTTATTAAAATTATATTAAAGTTAAGTTTATATTTTAAAATATATAATTTTTTGTATTAAATATATAACTAAAAAAAAAACTTTATTTATGTTTTAGTAATTATAGCAAAATAAAAAAAATATATTTATTAAATACTTATTAATAAATAATTAGTAAGCTTAAAATAATATTACGATTAGTTAAGTAAAACTTTTATAGTTAGTTTATTAATACTATAAATTAAGATTTTAAGCTAAAAAAAAAACCCCTCTGAAAAAAAAAGTTAAAGTTTATAAAATAAATAAATATAGATTTTATGTATATAGCTGCAAAGTTATAGGTTGGTCCGTATATAGACTTCCTATTTTATTGCTATATAGGTCTAGAGTTCTTACAGGTCTTACTAAAACTATACTAATTATTATATTATATAAAACTATTTATTTTTATAAATAGTTTGTTTATAAATAATATAACTATAACTTTTTAGTTTAGTTTTATTATTATATTAATAGTTAAAATTTATATAAAAAATATAATAAATTTAAATTTTAAAATTAAAAAAAATATTATATATTAAAATTTAAATAAATATAAATAAATTATATAAAATCTTCTAGCTAGTAAGTTATATAGTATAATAAGCAGTTTTAATAATGTTATTGCTTTTTATATAATTTTTTAAAAAATTATAAAAATATTTAACTTATTTTTAATATTTATTATTTTATGCTTAAATTTAAAATTATTATATAATTATTTATTTAAACTAAAAATAATATAAAACATAAACTAATAATTAATATTATATTTTTTTTTAAATTATTTATAAAAAAAAAATTTCTAAAATATAATAGATTAATAATAAAAATAATCTAGTACATATATTTATTAAGTATATTTTAAACTAAGTATTAGAAATTTTGGTTTTTATTAATAAACTGCTTATATAAATCACAATACTTATTAAAAAATTATAAAAAATATATTTATATAATAAAAAATAATTAATAATTAAACTATGTATAAAAAAAATATAAAAAAAAAACAAAAATTTATTTATACCTTAAAAAGCTAACATATAACTACTTCCTTTTTTCCCTCCTAAATAAAAATTTTCTTTTTTTTTTTAACTATAGTTAAAATATTATACTTTATATAAGCGTTAAACATAAATACTATATATATATGTTTTAGAAACTAAAAACTTAATAATACGCTAAAAATAATATTTTAGTATAATAGCAGTAGTTATTATATAAACTGTTTAAACAAAACAAAAATACTACTTTTTGATTTTAAACTAAAGTAGCTTAAAAGTAGCTTTTTTAATAAATAAGTTTAGCTTAAATATTTGCAAAAATATTTAATAATAATACTTAAAATATAATATTAATAAATAAAGCAGCAGTAATAATGCTTTTTTTATTTTATTATATAATAAAATAGATTAATTATTAAATATATTAAGAATTATTTATATAAAAATAAAAACTAAAAATATATATATATTTATATAAAAAGTCTATATAAAAGTCTAATAAGTTTAACTCTTTATAAAAAAGCTATATATTTTCATATAGCTATTATTTTTTATATAAATAAAATTTTAAAACTATAAAATATTACTTAAGGCAGGTAGCACTAAAAATAAGTAAGCGGGGGCAGTAATAGATATATTGCTATTATTACTACTACTACTAATAGTACTGCTTAGATTGCTATTAATATAATATTTAAAATAATAAAAAAGTTTCATATATAATAATAATAATAATAATAGTAATAGTAATAGTAATACTACTATTACTATTAATATTATTATTACTATTATTATTATTATTATTAGATAATTATTATTTTTAAATTAATATAATTTTAGAATAATAGGTAGAGTATATATATAATATGTGTGTGTGTATATATATATATATGTAAATATATATGTGTATATATATGCCTAAAGAAAAAAAAAAAAAAAAAAAAAAGCAGTATAAAAACGGCCCGTTTTATATATAATAGTTATAAATATTACGCTTTATTTAATTTTAAGTACTTTTAAACAACACATAGAAAGTAGTTACGTATAAAAAATAGTTATATATAAAAAGCAGTTATATATAATAAATAAATTATAAAAAGCTTATTAAAAAATTAATAATTTAATATATTATTAAATAATTTTATTTGTTATAGATTAGCTATATGTTATAATTTATATTTTTTTTGCATTTAGCATTTTTTATTTTTTTAGTATAATTATTGTTATAATTAGTTAAATAAAGCTTTTATAGCTAGTTTATTAATATTATAAACAAAAACTCTAAGCTAAAAAAAAAAAAAAGAAAAGAAAAAAAAGTTTATAAAGTAAGTAAACATAAACTTTATATATATAGCTGCAAAGTTAGGTTGGTTTATATATAGATTTCCTATTTTATTATTATATAGGTTTAGAGTTTTTGTAAGTTTTACTAAAACTATAATAACTATTATACTATTTTTTTTTAAAACTAAAAGTTTAAATATAGTTTTAATTTAAAATTATTAATAATATTAAGTTTATATAGTTTTTTTAAGTTATATTACTTTATTATTATTTTTATAATTATTTGCAAACTTATTAATTATTATTATATATATTTATTTTTATAATTTTAAAAAAAATTTAAAGTTTTTTTATAAGTTTTATAAAATTAATTAAGTTTAATTAGTATATTTTTAAAATTTTAGGTTATATATTAAATATTATTAAAATTATAGCTTTTTTAAGCAACTTAATATTATAACTTTTTATTTTTTTTATATATTTTTAATTATTTAATTTATTTAACTTTAAATTTTGCTTTACTATTAATATTTTTAACTAAAAATAGTAATTAGATTTATTAAAATAAAAAATTATTACTTATTTTTTATAACTAGTTAATATAAAACAAGTTTTTTATTTTATAAAAATTAAACAAGTTAAAAATATAGCTAAATTTTTATTTTTTTTAAATTTTAAAAAATCTAACTAATTAAAAGTTTAATTTAATAGTTAGTACTTATATTATAAAATTTTTTTTTTTTTAAAAAGATTTTGTTTTTTATTTTAAAATTTATTAAGCATTTTTTTTTGTTAGTTTATAGCTCATATTATTTGTATATAAAAGTTGCTATATTATATATTATTTTTTAAATGTTTTAAGTTTAGCAAACTAGTTTAAGCATTTATTATTTAGTATTAAAATTTATAATAGTTTTATTAATATTTATTATTAAAAAGTTTTATGTTTTAATTTTTATTATTACTTTTAATAATAATATATTAATTAATAAATATTTTAATTATTTTAGTATTTATTAATATAAAAATAAAATTATTAGTCTAATTCTTAATTAATTAATTTTATTGCTTTTTAAGTTTAAAAGTAATAAGTGCTACTAAAGCAGTACTTAATACTTATAAAATTATTAATTATTATTATAAACTTAAAAATAAATAGTTTTATATTATTTAATATTTATATATTTAATATACTAAAAAATCTATATAAACTTTTATAATATTATATAACTAATAATTCTATAATATTTGTTTTTTTGCTAAATAAAATTATAATTAGATAGCTAAACTTATTTATAAATATTTATATATAATTATAACTTTATTAGTTAAATAATATATTTTAACTATTTATTATTATATATTGCTATACTATAGCTAATATAAATAATAAATAAAAAAAGCTAAAAGTTTTATTTTATAATATTTTGTTTTTTTTATAATTATAATAATTATATATATATTATTTATAATTATATTTTAAATAAAACTAATAATATTTTTATTTTAATATTTTGATTATTTTGTATTAATTTTAATATATAATAATTAAAAATATATAAACTTTTTAAATTAAAGCTATATAAAAAAAATAATTTTATTTAAAATAACTTTAAGTATATATAGTGTTTTATTTTTATTTTTTAGTTTTTATAACTAGTTTTTTTATTTAATTAAGTTTACTAGGTTAGCTTTTTAAAAAATATTAAATAAAAAATCTATAGTTAATATAAAACTTAGTATTTTGTTAAGCAGGACTAATAATATTATTTATTTTTTAGTTTTTTTAGCTTTAATTATAAAAAGTTTAGTTATTTTTTTTAATAAAATATTAGCTATTATATTTTTTTGTTTTAATTAGTATTAAAAAATAATATTAAAGTTTAATAAAAAATTAGTTTAATATATTTATTATATTAATAAAATTTATTTATTTAAAAAATATAATAAAGCTTAATAATTAGTTATTATAAAAAACTTAGTTCTAAAAAGCTTTAAATAATAGTATTTTAAAATTTATATTATTACTAAAAGTTTATAGTTTTAAATTAAATAAACTTATTTAATTAATATTATTATTTTAAAAAAATATTTTATAAGTTTTTAGGTTATATTTTTTTATTATTACTAGATAATTTTTTTTTTTATATTATATAAAATATTTATTTTTATTTATATTAGTTAGCTAGGCTTAAAAAAAGCTAAAACAAATGTTTTATAAACTAATAGTTTTATATATTTAAAAAAGCAGCAATTTTACTAATATAGTAAATAAATATATGTATATAATTATAAAGCTTAAAAAATAACTAAATTAATTTAATATTTTTAAAATTATTAAAATTTTAATTTAGAATTGCTTAAATTTTAATAGGGTTAATTTTAATTTTTATTTTAGTTTTTATAATTATTTCTAAATAATTAATAATAAGTATATTAAAACAAAATTTTTTAATATTTTTTTAATATTTAGCTTAATATAAGCAATAGATTATTTTTTATAATAAATCTAGTACTATTTTTTAGTTTTAAAATAAATTAAAATATTATTTATATAAATATTTATAAACTTATTTAAAAGTTTTTAGATTTATATATTAATAAAAACTTATTATTAAGCAGGTTTTATTTTTAAACTAAAAAATAAAACTTTTTATTAAAATATTTTTTTATAAATTTAAAAAAAAATAAAATAATATAATTTTATAATTAATAATAATTAATAAAAAGCTTTAATAATATCTAGTTTAATAAATTAAATAATATTATAATAATTAAATATTTTTTTTTATTAATAATTAATTATAAATTTATATTTAATTAATTTAAGTTTAAATATAAATAAAATAAAAATAATATTTAAGTTTATATTTTATTTAATAAAGTTTATAATTAATAGTTTATTTATAAACTTTTTTTTAAATAAAATAAACTATATAAATATATAATATTAATAAAAACTAAAGATATATTTTTTATTATTAAATTTTAGTACTATATTAAATTTTAGTTATAATAATAATAAAGTTTTAGATTTTTTTTTAAAAAAAACCCCTTTAAATATAATAGCTAAAAAAACAAAAAGCTTTGTATTAACTTTATATATTAAAAGTTTTTTTTTTTTTCAAAATAAAATTTGTTTATTATTAAAAGTTTTTTATAGTACTACTTAATTAATTTAAGTTTATTTTTTTTATAAAATATTAATTATTTTTAAGTTTTTTTTAAATAGCTTAATATAATTATTTTTAATTATTATAAATTTAATTATAATAAGCTTTTTTAGAATTTTTTTAATTAGTTGTTTTTATTTATTTTAATAAAAATAATTTTAAAAGTTTTGCATAATTTTTTTAATAATAGCTTAGTTTTTTCTTTTTTAAGAATTATTATATAAACTTTTTTTATTTTAGGTTTAAAAGTTTTAGATCTTTTTTTTATTTTTTTAATTTTAGTTATTTTTAAAAAATTGTTTTAATGTTTAATAATATTTTTTTAATATTTAATTATATTAATTTATATTTTATTATTTATAACTAAAAAACTTAACTATAATTATTAATAAAAATTAAACTAATAAAAATAGATTATTTAATTAAATTAATTATTATTTTTAAGTTTTTATTAGAATATTTTATTTTATTAACTATTTAATATTAATAATAATATTATAGCTAAAATTAATACTTTAAAATATTTAATTTTTAAATTATTAATTATTAATTTTTATAATATATATTAAATATTTATAGATTTTATTAATTATTTTATTTTAATAATTATAAAACTTTTAAAGTTTAGCTAGCCGAACTATTTTTATTTTTAATTATTGCTTAATTTATTATATAAACTTTAGTATTATATAAAATTAAAGTTTTTATTTTAATATTATTAATTTATAATTAAATAAATATTTTAAAAATAATTAATTTATTTTAATTATATATTTTAATTAAAATAAATAAAAAAACTAATAAAAAGATTTTTATTAGTTCTACTTATTTTTTAAATTAAATAAACTATTAGAACTATTTTTATTAAAGCTTTTTTTTATTAATTAAACACTTAAGACTTTAGGCTTTTAATTAAAGCAATTAATTAATATATGCCCTTTTTTATTACAAATAAAACAGGTCCTATTATTTTAATAAACTTTTTTTTTTTTATAATTAGCGCTTATTTTAATTATTTTAAAATAAATATTTTAAAACTTCTAAAGTTAGCTAAAAGTTAATAAGCTAGTTTATTAAAAATTTAATTATTTAAATTAAATTTTTATTTAATTAAACTAATAAGTTTAATTTATTAATAGTTTTTATAAGTTTATTTAGTATTATATATTAATTTAATAATTTTATTAATAAATAATTTATGAAAAATATTTAAATTTATAAAAACTTTATATAAATTTTTTTTTAAGTTTATATAAAAATAATTTTATAATTTATATTTTTATTATAATTTAGCTAATTAATATGTTTAAACTAAACTATTAAATATAAAAATAAACTTATTAATATTTTTATTAGTTTTATATATATAAATTTAAAATATTTTATAAGCTATAATTATTTAATTAAAATTATAATAAATTATTAATAAAATTTAGATTATTTTAATAATATTATTAAATAGTTTTTTAATTAAATAAAAATATTTTTTTATTAATTTTTTAATATATTTTTTTAACTAGCTTATAATATACTAAAATTAGCTATTTTTAGTTTAAAATATAGTAATATTTTTATTTAGTTTTTTTATTAGTTTATAAACTTAATTATTAAATAAAACTTTATTTTTTATAAATTTACTAAAATTAGTTTTTTATACTTTAGCTTTTTTAATATAAATAAAATTTAAAATATTAAAAAATCAACTAATAAAATAAAAAATAAATAAAATAATAAAACTAAAAAATTTAAAATTAATATTTTTAAATATATTTTTTATTATTAAATTATAGTTATTTTTTAAAAATATTAAAATAAACATATTAAAAAATTAATGTTTTATTTTATTTATTTATTAAAAAAGTTTTATTTAAACTAATATAAAATTATAAACTTATATAGCTATAATATTTAATATTATATTTCTAAATATATTATTTATTTTAAATAGTTTTAATTTTAGTTTAAATTTTGCTTTTTTAAATTTTAACTTTTTGTTTTTTTTAGATGTTTTTTTAAGTATTAGTTTATTTAAAATGTTTGCAAAAAAGTCTAGTACTTAATTTTTTTTTTTATATAAAAAATTTTTTTTTTAAAATTATTTAATAATAAAAAGCTAGCTATATTTAAAAATTAAAATTATTTTAATTATTTAAAAACTAAAAATAAAATAAAATTATTTAAAATTGAATTTTTTATAAGTTATTAATTTTTAAATAATATAAAAATTAAAAATTTTATTAAAATTATATTAAAATTAAATTTATATTATAAAATATATAATTTTTTATATTAAATATATAACTAAAAAAAAAAGTTTATTTATATTTTACTAATTACAATAAAATAAAAAATATATATTTATTAAATATTTATTAATAAATAATTAATAAACTTAAAATAATATTATAATTAATTAAGTAAAGTTTTTATAGCTAGTTTATTAATACTATAAACAAAAACTTTAATCTAAAAAAAAAAAAAAAAAAAAAAAAAAAAGTTAAAGTTTATAAAATAAATAGATATAGATTTTATATATATAGCTATAGAGTTAGGTTGGTCCGTGCGTAGATTTTTTATTTTATAACTATATAGGTCTAGAGTTCTTATAAGTCTTGCTAAAACTATACTAACTATTATAATTATTTTAAAAATAAAACAAGCAATTTTTATATTTAAAAAATTTATAAACTAAGCTATTTTTAATACTATTTTAAATTATTTAAAAGTTTTATAATAAAAATTTAAGCTATAAAATATTATAAAAATTATTATAAAAAACTAAAAATAATATAATAAACTTTTTTAAATAAAGCAAATATTTTATTAACTTAAGTATTAATAAAAATATTAATTAAAAATTTTTAAGTATAACTTGCTAAGTTTAAATCTAATAATTTTAGTTTTTTAACTTATTATATAAATACTTTTTAATAAACAAACTAGTAATAAACTATTAATTAATTTTTAAATAAACTTAAAATAATAATTATTTAGTATAATAGTTTATAAAATTAAATAATAAAAATAAATTAATATATAATAAATTTAATTATTTAATGCTAGTTAATTCTATACTTAAAACAAACTAAACAAAAGTTTTATAAAACTGCTCGAATATATATAACTACTTTTTATAACAACGTAACAAAAAATAAAATTAAGTTTAAAATATAGTACAAAAGTATAAAAAACCGCTTTTTTATTAATAAAAATTAGTTTGCTAATAATACTGCAAAAATAACAAATATTAAATCTTATTTTAAAAAAAAAGCTATAAAAAACTTATAGCTTTATTTTAAAAATATTTATTTAAATTAAATTAAACCTTTTGTAATATTATTAACTTATTTTTAAAATAATTATTATAATATTAATAAAACTACTAAGTTTAAAAAAAAATAAAAAAGATTATTTTTTAGAAATAAGTTTTTAAATAAAATTTTTAAGTTTAAAAATAATTTTGTTAAACTTACTAGTAAAATATATTTTAATAAAAAAAAATAAAAATAAAAACTTAAAAATTAACTTTTAATTTGTTTTTATAATAAAACTATATTTAAATATTTAAAAATAGTATTATTTTTAATGCTTATATAAAATATATTACTTAAATTGTTTATTAGTTAAATATTAGTAACTAAAAAAATAAAACAAATATAAAAAGTAATATAATACTTGTGGTCCAAAGCTTTAAGATTAGCAATAATAAAATAAAAAAGGTAATTTTTAAAAGAAAATGCTTTAACTATAAGCAACAAAAATATATATTAAAAAACTATTTAATAAAAACTAATATAGTAGCTAACTATAAAGCTTAAATAAATATTATATTTATAAAATATAGTAGACTAAATATGTTTATTTTAAAAAATAGTTCTAATAAAAATTACGCTAAACTATTAAAAAAATAATCTTAAATAAAATAAACTTTTACTTAAAAAATATATCTTTGAATTATAAAAAAAAAAATATAATAAATAAGTTTTTTGAAAAAAAAAGCCTTTTTTATATATTTATATTATAAGTAGTAATAAATTATTTTTAATAACTTATAATTTTTTTAAAAATATAAAAGCTAGATTATATATATTTATAAATATTTACTTTATTAAAAAAGTCCTATAATAATTATAACCTATTGTAATAAAAATACTACTATATTTTATAATAAGTTATAATAATAAAAATTAATAATTAATTAAACAAGTATTATTAATTAACTTAAAAATTTAAAGCTATACTTTTTAATAGATCTTAATATTTATACTAAATATATAATATAATATTATTTTTAATAAACTATAGTTCTAAACCTACAATATTTTATTAAACTATTAATAAAATAAACTAGTATTTATACTAGACTTATTAGCTAAACCTAACTATAAATATAACCTAGCAATAAATAACGCTAAAAAATAGTTGTTATATTTTTTTTTTAAAATAGATATATAATATAAAAATATAAAATTAAAAAAAAATAATAATAAACTACAAACTAATATAACTAGATATATAATACTATATAATAACCTTATATTAGTATTTTTAAAAAAAGTAACTTAACTATAAAAAATATTGCCAAAATAGAAAAAAACCTATACAATACTTTTTTTTTTTTACTTAAGCCTATTTATAAAAAATAAAAAAAAGCAAGAAAAAAACAAGAAATGCAAAAATCTAAAAAATGCAAATCTTTCTATTAATAATCTAATATTACTAGTATATATTAACTAAAACATAATAGCATTAATTAATATAAATATTAACTATAATATATTATAATAAATGTTATAATATTTAAAAAAATAATTTAAAAAAATAACCTTTATAAAAATATATAAATTACTAATATTTACTAAATAAATAAAGTAATTAAAAAAATATAAGTTTAAAAAAGAACTATTTCTTAAAAAAAAGAACAAAAAACTTAAAAAAAAAGCCCTAGAATTTATACCCCTAAAGTACTATAACCTTTTTTGTATTTTTAATAAAATAAATTCTAATACTTTACTATTTTATTACTTGCAAATAAACTATAAAATAAAATTTATAAATATAAAATTTGAAAAAAACTTAAATTATAGCTTTTTATATAAAAGATTTATTAAGCTTAGCAACGCTTTATTTATATTTTTTATCTTATTTATAAAAAAACCTTATAGCAAACTTTGCTTTTATATAAATTATCGCAAATTAAACAAAATTACTAAAAAAAATAAGTATTCTTTATTACTAATTAAAAAAACCTTATTATATATTTTTGAAGCTAAAATTTTTACTAAAATTAATATAAAGTAAGCTTTTTATTATATATAAATATACCTAAAATAAAAAAACTTTATAACGTTTTATATTTATTATAGCATATACTATTATTATATTTTTTTTGTTTAGTTTTATTAATAAATTTTTTATATTTTAGAAATATATTAATAATACTTTATTTAATTATTTAAATAATTTTTATAATACTTATATAAATAATATTTTTATTTATTCTAATAACCTAAAGAAATACTAGATATATATAAAAAAAATCCTTACTTAACTATAATCTATTAGCTTATAAATAGACCTTAAAAAGTTAAAATTCTATATAACTAAAACTAAGTTTTTTAAGTATATTATTAGTATTAAAAATATATAGGTTAACCTAGCTAAAATTATTATAATATATAACTAAAAAATATCTATAACTATAAAAAAAGTTTAATTTTTTTTAAGTTTTTATAATTTTTACTAGAAATTTATAAAAAATTATAATAAAATAGCAGTTCTTTTTAATTACTTAATAAAAAAAGAAATACTATTTAAATAAACTAAACAATACAAAAAAGCCTTTTAAAAACTAAAAAAAGTCCTTATATTAACTTTTATTTTTAAGTATTTTAATTATAAGCTACTTATTAAAATAAAAATAAATACTTTTAATAGCATAGTAGCAAAAATTATATTTTAATTATATAATAACAAATAATATTTTATTATATTTTATTTTAAAACTATATATAATATTAAATTAAACTATAATATTTATAATAAAAAAATATTAGCAATAGCTTTAATATTTAAAAAGTAATAAGCTAAACTAATTAGTAACTATAATTATTTTTTAGTTTTTACGGACTATAAAATATTAAAATATTTTAGCAAAAAATAATACTTTAATTTAAAACAAGCTAAATAAGCATTTTTATTTTTTAAATATAACTTTTTAATTATTTACTGACCTAAAAAAATATATATATAATAGTAAACATAATATTTTATAAATAAAAAGATTTATAAATATAAACTAAAAAAAAAAAATATATAAGTATATAATTTTATTTAAACCTATATATAGTATTTTTTTATTTTAAAAAAACAACGTTATAACGTTATATAAAATATAACCTTATATTAACCTAAAATAACTAAAAAGCGCTTAATTAATAAACTATATTTTGTATAAAAATAAAAAAAACTTTAATATAAAAATTTACTAATAAAAAGCTAGAACAAACATAAAAAATAACCTATAAGTTATTAAAAAAAAACTTACAACCTTTAAAAATAGATTGGTTATTCTGGACGCTCTATACTTATATATGCAACTAATTAAAAAAATATATAATAAAATACTAACTATATACCTTAAAAAAAAAACAACTAGTTATTTAATAATATTAGTAGCTACAAATAATAAAAAATTATAATATATATATAACTAACTGCTTAAAATACTGCCTAGCTAAAGTGCTAAAAAATAAAACCCCTAGTAAATTATATCTACTCCTAATATGTAATAAAATATAAAAACACTTAGTAATAAACTTTAAATAAATATTTAAAGATTAATATAGTTATAATAATATACTAATAATAATATAGTTATAATAATATACTAATAATAATTAACTAGTTAAATAAACAAATATAAATAATCCTTTATATAGTATAAGTTATATTTAAAAATATAGCTTGTATATATTATAAAAGTTTTTTTAAAATATTTAGAATACCTATAATAATTATTTTAAACAAAAGATTATAGTTTATATCTATATTTATAAACAAACTATATAAACTAATAAGTATAACTTATATTTTAGCCTTAATAAAACACTATAAAATAGTAAAATAAACAAATATTATAAACAAATATTTTAACTAAAAATTAAAACTTTATATAAACTATTATTGAAATAATTAGTCCAAAAAAATATTTATTATAAACTATATATAAACAGCCTTACTATATAAGTCTATAAGCTTAGCGCCCCATAAAATAAAAATAGGATTTCTAATATTATTCTATTTTAATTAAAAAAATGAAATAGCCAAAAAAAATAAACAAATTACTAGTATAAAAAAAAGCCCTAAAAAATATATATATAAAGAAAAACCAAAAAAATAGTCTAGTTTATTAATATAGCTAAATTATATTTATAAAATATATAAAATCGCATAATATAACAAATTAATAAAAGCTATAAAAATCTTAACTTTAATATAAAAAATTATATATTTATACTAAAAAAACAATAAAGCTAAAAAATAAACCAATTATCTAACAAGCTTAACTATCTAATAATATAATAAATATTTAAAATTTTAGCATATATTAGCAATACTTTTATACTTAAAATACCTTTTTTTAACAAGCTATAAACAAATATTATACTAATAAATTATAAAAATACTCTAATAACTTATTACTAAAACAAAAAGCAAAAAACCCAAAAAATAAAATAATTAAGCTAAAAAGCAAAAAAAAGTTTATAATAAAAAAAATAAAAACTTTAAAAATATACTATAAAAAACTATAATATTAAATTAATTAAAAAAGTTAAAATATTAATAATAAATAGTATTTAGCAAAAAACTTTAAAAATAGCACTAAAGCATTAAAAAAGTTCTATAATAAAAACCTTAAATTAGTAGAACTGCTAATAAAGTTAAAAAAATAGCTAAAAGTTATAAAAAATAACAAATTTAATAAAGCATACCTTAATAATAACAAAGCTACACTAAAAAATATAAAAAAATCTTAACAAAAAATATATAAAACAACCCTATACTTAAATTATAATATAATAAAATCTTTTAATATTATATATAAAAAAACCTGTTTAATAATATAATAAAATAAAAGCCCGGATTAAAATTAATAAATAAATACTTAAAGCTATTTCTTTTTTAGCTAAAAAGCATTTATTTAAATATATGCAAATATATATATATGTATTTTTTTTTATAAAAAAAGTAGTTATAATATAATAACTAGTAGCTAGTAATATAGCTATAATTTATAAGCTATATAAACTATAATCTTTAATTCTTAAGTTATATAACTTATATTTAGCTAGCACTTAGCAATTACTTAATAGCTACTTATATTTTTTATTAATCTATTTATAAAAAACTTATAATATATCTTTATAAAATTAACTCTTTTTTTTTTTATATTTAGATTCTAATATAAAATTCGCTTTTAAAATAAAGCTTTATTTTCTATAATTGTTTAATATGTAATAATATAGAATTTTTTTATTATATAAAAATCTTTTATATAAAAGTCTTACTTTTATATAAATAATTAAAAAAATAAATCGATATATATAGTTATTTATTTTACCCCTTTGTTATATATAATATTATACTTTTTAGCTACTTAATATATTTATAATATTATTAAATATTATAATAGCTTATAATAAAGTGGTAAAGTTTTATATTAGTAAAGTTTTTTAGCTACGCTAAAAAATATTGCTAATTAAACCTTTGGTGTTTTATAAGAATAGCCCTAATTTTAGCGCTATTAAAGATTTTGGTAGTATGCACTGCACTAGACTAATAATTCCAAGCGCACAGATAATAAATAGGAAGGAAGGTGTGCTACAAACAAGAGGCCCTCTGAATGGCCACATAGAGAAGGTATTGTGCACATTACCATGGTGATATGGTACTTAGGTCTTGTGATTACAGCCCGGCTGTGCGGTGGGAGAGGGCCAGCACGCACTACTTTTGACAGGGGAGTAGCAACCTGTTACTTACCTAATGTACTGTAGACACTGCATAAGATGGACAAATGTATTTTAAATGCTAATCAGGTATATGGTTAACCACAGCTATAGCTGTGATCAAACCATACTAACCTTTACAGTTTCAATGTGCTATGAACCTGCATAAGAAAAACAAAAGCATATTTCCCGTAGTTTTTACCTCTAATTGTTCCTCCTTAACGCAAAAAAAGGCGCATTATCATCGGCGGCTATCCTAAATAGTGTCGTAACGCCGCCAATGAAGATGAATCTGAGTGGCTAGCCCCTACCACAGCGTTACGTTTGCAGAATTACGGCATTCTAGGGGGGCTATAATCCGGGTACATGTTGGCATTGTACACCCTACTAAGTTTCGGTACCAGTACCTCGCACGATATAGCCCCAAAAAAATCAGATTTTTCCTCTTAGACTACCTAGTGTTGGTATGTAGTACGCTTAGATTAAAATCTTACCGGAACTAATGCTACTCAACAGCCTAATGCAACCCAATGCCCCACGTCTCAAATGCAGGGTTGATCCTGTTGGAGAAAGTGGCTTGCAAGGCCAAAAAGATGTTGTATTATCAATGGAGGGGTCCTAGCCGTAGAGTGGCCAACTAAATACAGTGGGAATCTGACTGTGCCTTCCCTATCCTTTACGCTACCAGCACCTTCCCACTGTTGGTAGCAGACCCTCCATCTACAATGCAACATCTTTTCTACTTTGAGACCGATTTCTTATAGGTACCCGCGACCTTGCAATCCTAACAACAGTCCCGTAGGAGCCAATGGCCAGCTCGAGTCAGCTCTCCCGACTCTTATTCTCAAGGCTAAGACCCCTTACAGTAGTGCGAGCAGATAGAAGGCTTTCTGTCCTAGGGTACTGAGAGCTTTCATTATTTCAGCCGTGTGCCTCTAGCATAAGTGAATATAAATACAACAGGCGCAACACTTATATGATTCTAGGGTGCGTGATAGATGAACCGCTGACAAGGGAAAGCCTGTAGGATTCTATAAGGATATGATTCCTAGTACGCTTCACAGCTCTGCTCCAATACAACAAATTACACCGACTCAGAAGGGAGTAAGACATGCCCCCACGTCAAGTCCCGAAATATTCCCGGAAAGCGAACTCTAACGTCAACCTCTATGTAGAGCTTCACAATGGTGACCCAAGAGCCTGTCGCTCTGGTAGGAAGTGCTTGTCGTTTTCCTGGTAACGTCGATACGCCTTCTCGGCTATGGGATCTCTCCTGTGAACCTTGCGATCTCTTGACCACGATACATCCTGATCGATTTAGTGCCGAAGGCTACTATCGCTCTGACGGGCAATACCACGGCCACAGTAACGCGAAGCATGCCTATCTCTTGTCCAATGATGGGATGTATCGGAAGTTCGATGCGCGGTTTTTCAACATCAGCTCCGCCGATGCCAATGTTATAGACCCCCAGGTGCGCTTAGCGCTTGAAGTCGTATACGAGGCCTTGGAATCGGCAGGTCTTACTCTAGAAGGACTCCGGGGTTCCGATACTGCTGTCTACGCCGGTCAAATGACTAATGACTACGACAGACTTATGATGAGGGATGCTGACAGTATAGGAACCTACCACGTCACGGGAACCCAGCGGTCAATGATGCCAAGTAGAATCTCTCATTTCTTTGACTGGCATGGCCCCTCATTGTCCATAGACACAGCTTGTAGTTCTGGCCTTGTTGCGGTTCATCAGGCCGTCCAGCAGCTTCGGTCAGGCCAATCACGTGTGGCCGTAGTCGTAGCCGCAAATCTAATTCTTGATCCCCAATACTTCATCACATTCAGTAAGCTCCGCATGCTTTCTTCTCATGGGCGATGCCGGATGTGGGATATCTCAGCAGACGGCTATGGTCGCGGAGAAGGGGTGGCCGCACTAGTCCTCAAGACCATATCGTCGGCGACAGTGGACAGCGATGACATTGAATGTGTGATCCGCGAGACAGGTGTCGGTCAGGATGGTTGGACGCCTGGGCTCACAACGTACGTAGAGAAACCTTCAACAACCTCCCCGATCATTCCTCCCAAAGTTGATACTTCGTTTCTAATCATATCCATAGGCCTAATCCATTGGCGCAAGCTAGCTTAATTCGGGACTGCTATGCACGTGCTGGCCTTAATCTAGCTCACATGGAAGATCGTCCTCAATTTTTCGAAGCACATGGAACAGGAACACCAGCGGGTACGTTCCCACGGCGAAGCTTTAGCTAACTAATCGTAGCATCCCCATTCCATGCTCATTTACTAAAATCTCCCCTAGGCGACCCGGCCGAGGCAGAAGCTATTAGCTCGGTATTTTCTCCTTCCGCAGATCAATCAAGCTCAACGGCTTGCCAAGCTCTGTATGTGGGAAGTGTTAAGACAGTCATCGGTCACAGCGAAAGCGCTTCCGGGCTAGCAGCTATCTTAAGGGCATCCAAGGCTCTACATAATGCCCAAATACCACCAAATTTCATGTTCAATCGCCTGGATCCTAAACTCAAGCCGTTTTGTACCCATCTACAGGTTCCCACTCAGCTACTGGCATGGCCCACAGGCGTGGGTGTACGTAGAGCAAGTGTTAACAAGTGAGTTTCCATAGCTCAGAAATTTATCTTACAAATCTTCAAGCCGAAACTTTTTTCTGACGTAAACTTTGCCTAGTTTCGGTTTTGGTGGTGTCAATACACACGTCATTCTTGAAGCCCATAGTGTGGCACATCAGGGGCTTGAGACAGAGGGGCAAATTGCGCCGTTATACACGCCTTTTGTCTTTTCTGCGGCCTCAGAGTCATCTTTGACAAAAAGCCTATCAGAATTTCGAGATTGGCTCCAAAAATGTGAAAAGGGGCAAAGTCTTCATGACCTAGCCCATACATTACGATCTCGAAGAACGCGCTTCCGTTATTCTACAGCGATTGCCGCATCAAATTTACCGGACCTGTGCACTGGTATCGAATGCTTGCTGGCGCAGAGTCAAGTTCCCATAAATGGTGAACTTAGCTCAAAAGCTGTGTTCTCAACCTTGGATCATCAAACGCCATCTGTTCTTGGAGTTTTCACAGGGCAAGGGGCTCAATGGGCAAGGCAAGGCTGGGATCATGTCGCCAGCTCCAAGAAAGCCAGAAGCATTATCCACGGGCTCGAGATACACCTTTCACAACTGCCCGAGTCCGATCGACCGTCTTGGAGCCTTCTGGAGGAGCTGGAACGAGACGAGTCTACTTCACGTATACACTCGGCGGCATTGTCCCAACCCCTATGTACGGCTATTCAAATTTTACAAGTAGATCTCCTTCGAGCAGCAAAAGTCAGACTGTCCGCTATAGTAGGTCATTCCTCAGGCGAAATTGCTGCCGCGTACGCAGCTGGGCGGATATCGGCTAGAGACGCTATCTGTATCGCGTATTACAGAGGCCGGTACTCACATTTGTCCCGGAGTGGTGAAGGCAAGGCTGGATCGATGATTGCGGTCGGGACATCATTTGAAGATGCCCAGTCAATCTGCGAGTTGCCCGAATTTCGAGGGCGGGCCTGCGTGGCAGCAATCAATTCCCCTATGAGTGTTACCCTATCAGGTGATCACGATGCAATGGAAGAGCTGAACGATATTTTTACCGACGAGCAAAAGCCTTGCCGTACCCTCAAAATCGACAAAGCATACCACTCTCATCACATGATGCCTTGCAAAGAGCCATATCTGGAAGCACTTCGCAGGCTATCAATCAAAGTTTTCCCTGCCGGCGAATGTGCCTGGTTCTCTAGCGTAACCAACTGCGGGCTCGCCAATGCACAACAAGATCTTGAGGGGGAGTACTGGGTGAGAAATCTTACGCAAAGTGTGCTGTTCATGCAGGCTCTTCAATCTGCTTTGTTCTCGCAAATCAAGTTTGGGTTGGCGTTAGAAATTGGGCCCCATATCACACTCAAAGGCCCCGCCCTTGAGACAATTGAGGATTCCATTCACTCAAGCCTCCCGTACACTTCAATGCTCATTCGAGGCAAAGATTCAATTATATCAGTGGCAAATGCTCTTGGATATGTATGGGCGCACCTGGGTAATGATTCTGTCGATTTCCAGAGCATTGAAAGTTTCCTTTCCGGGAATTATGTTTCTCACAAGCTGATTAAGGGTCTACCGAAGTATTCTTGGGACCATGATCGCGAATATTGGCACGAATCAAGACTTGCCCATGTCGAACGCAGCCGACCAGCACCTGCAAACTTATTGTTAGGTACTGAAACTGCAACTAGCACGAAACATGAAATGCAGTGGAGACAAATCCTAGTTCCTGGGGAGATTCCTTGGCTAAAAGGCCATAAGCTACAGGAACAGATAGTATTTCCCGCTGCTGCCTACATTGTACTTGCTGCGGAAGCAGCTTTGGCCATCTGCAAGGGGCATTTGGTGTCGCTCATTGAAGTTCTCGACGTGAAAATGGGCAAG
Organism: Ustulina deusta; assembly: GCA_023159155.1. Taxonomy (NCBI): domain Eukaryota; kingdom Fungi; phylum Ascomycota; class Sordariomycetes; order Xylariales; family Xylariaceae; genus Ustulina; species Ustulina deusta. Next base: position 283,741 of record JAJNNX010000047.1, on the reverse strand, counting down.
GCATTGACGTTCGATCACGAAGAAACCAAGGTTGAGGGTATATTTTCCCTTAGTCAAATATCCAGGGAGCACGAATCTATCGTCACAGCGAGTTTCACCTATTATGCGGCTGATGATCGAGTTGATGCTTCTCTAGATATAAGAGCTACCGGGCACTTGCGTATTGCTCTAGGCGCCGTATCGAACTGTGCTCTCCCAGCTAGGAACTCTCCCGTGGGCAAATTGTGGAAGGTGTCGCCGGAAGATTTCTATAATTCCTTGAGAATGAAGGGATACCAGTATACTCCTCCGTTCACTAACCTCTCGGACTTGAAGAGAGAGTTTGGGAAGTCGACAGGAACTATATCTTGCGGGGAGCTGCTGGGAGAGTTGATAATTCATCCTGCTATCATCGATGCTGCTTTTCAGTCTATCTTTCTGGCACGGGCCGCGCCTTTTGACGGAGGCATCTGGACGCTGCATGTGCCAAGGTGCATCAGGAGCGTCAGGATTAACCCAGCATTATGCCAGTCAAACGTTACGCCGGAGTCATCATTGCAGTTCGACGCTTCAATTAACGGAGATAGAGACGTATTCGATGGCACTGTTGATGTTTATACACCTGATCTTGATCACGCCATGTTACAGATTGATGGCCTTGAGGTATGTGACCTGCAGCTTTTGGATAACTTAATGAGATTCTGATCAGACTAACTCAAAATTAGTGCTCCCCACTGGCTAGTGCGACAGCCAGCGACGATAAGGAGCTTTTTTCGTCAGTAACATGGGATGTAGCAACGCCAGACTGGTCTCGGTTAGGGGTTCACGTCAAGGTCACTGCTGAACAGTTGGAGATTGCTGCTCTTCTTGAGAGACTTGCCGTATTCTGCCTCCGCAGAGTAGACCGGAAATTTTCAAAACATCACGGCTCGCGATCTGACGGCATCTATGCGTCGCTTTTCAAATATTCGTCCCATGTTCTCGACCTCGCTAGGCAAGGCAAGCTCCCATTTTGGCGTCCGGAATGGGAACATGACACTTTGGAGCAGCTAACTGGCGAGTGCGAGCCTTTGAAACATTTGATCGACTTCAAGTTGCTGTACCAGATGGGACTGAGTCTTACAGAGATTATCGACGGTGCAAAGTCGCCTATAGAAGTTGGTATGGCAGACAAAATGCTTGAGACTTACTATAAGGAGTCAATAGGAATGTCCACCCATACTGAGCTAATGGCCAAGCTTGTGAGACAAATTGCTTATCGATTTCCGAATATGGATATTTTGGAGATCGGCGCTGGAACCGGCAGTGCTACTAAACGGATTCTTCACGAGATCAAGTCAGCTTATAATTCTTATACATTCACGGATGTTTCATCTGGCTTTTTCCCAGCTGCCCAAGAAGAGCTAAAGGACTATGGAGGCTTTTTCTACAAGGTTTTGGATGCTACTCAAAGCCCCGGCCCCCAAGGCTTTCCAGAGCACTCATATGACCTCGTAGTTGCTTCCATGGTTCTGCACACAACCCCTTGTCTGGAGACAACTCTACGCCACGCTCGATCCCTCCTTAAGCCTGGTGGGTACCTAGTAGCGCTTGAGGGGCAATCTCATACCAACTCCCGTTTCGGAGCGCTTTTCGGGGCCTTTCCAGATTGGTGGGCTGGATCGCAAGATGGGCGCGAGCTTACTCCTTTCGTCGACTTGTGCGAATGGGATAAAATCCTGAAGGTCACAGGATTCTCCGGTTGCGACGTTACGTCACCAGACACGGATTCTTTTGTCACTCCAGTGAATATTTTCGTATCCCAGGCCGTCGACGAGAAAGTATCTTTTCTTCGCAGCCCAGTGCCGTTCGCAGCGGTCACGTACGACTTTCCTAACGGATATTTATTTTCAGAATTAGTTATAATTGCTGGGGCATCGAGCCAGACTGCTTCTCTAGTACGGGAACTACCATATCTTCTGGAACAGTACTGTGGCAGAATCGTTGTTGTTCGGTCGTGGAGCGAACTCACCGCTCATCATATCTGTTCGACAGCAACAGTTCTCAGTCTTGTAGACATTGATGAGCCATTTCTTCATAACATTTCGAATGTGGAATGGGAGTCGTTCCGGGAAACCTTACAGGAGATCGGATCGCTTCTTTGGGTTACACAAGGCCGCCTGGCCGGCAACCCGCAGTCCAATATGATGTTAGGACTTCTTCGTTCTGCACTATGGGAGATTCCAGCACTCGACGCTCAATTTCTTGATTTTGAGGATCCGGAAATGATGACAGCGCGTAAAATATCCGAAACGCTTGTCCGGTTCCAAGCAACGAAAATTTGGATGCAGCCAAATGCACAACTAAATCTTCTTCTCAGTCTTGAACCGGAGATATTGGTGGATGAGCAAGGTCGGGAACTCATTCCCCGCTTGCTACCTAGTGAGAAGATGAATAACCGGTACAACTCTACCAGGCGGCAAATCAGAACAGAAGCTAGCTTGGATACATCAGTGGTTGAATTATCTTCTACCAACTCGGGCTATACCTTTCTCGCACAGCTGGGAGACCCTGAATTACAACACTTAACGCCGCTGCGAACTTCGCTTTCTATCTTATCGGCTGTTAGAATTACTAACAGAAGTTTCATGTTCCTTTCGCTCGGGAAACATTACAAGACAAGCGAGTATAGGGTTGTCCTAACCACAGACCATAAATCCACCCTCTCACCTTGGGAGAACGTTTCTGTTGCTACGAACATCAAGATTGGAAATGAAGCCAGACTACTTAACCTTGTTCTCCAACTGCTCGTTGCAACTGCCGTTATTGAAGGCTTAGAGGAGGGCGAAACTATTCTCGCTCTTGAACCTACTGCTGCCTTGGCTGCTGCGTTAAACTTCAAGGCTAAGATCATCGGCGTGAAAGTTGTTTGTGTTACGGTCGATGCACAGGTGGCCCCTTCTTCTTGGATCAGAATCCACTCAGCCGGGGCCTTGAGAACAATATGTGACGTCCTCCCGAAGACTGCATCTGTATTCATCAATTGCATTGGAAAAAATGGAAGACAGCCAATCGTGGACTTGATCAGATCTCATCTCCCGTCGTCATGCCGTTTTGAGGATACAGACACAATATTCAGCAACGATAGCTGGATACCTAGACAATCGAAATTGGATGGCGTAAAACAGATGTTCAAGTTCACAGTCGAATGTGCTGAGCGTCTCCTCTTGGATACGGACATGATACGTGTGATGGCTGCTCCATTGCAGGAAGCAGAAGCTCTCCCCCAAGCGAAGGGTCGACTGGCACCCGATACCATTGTCAACTGGGGCCCCAAATCCAATATTACAGTCCAAGTTCAACCAGTCGCGTCTCTTATATCTCTGTCTTCAACAAAAACATATTGGCTAGCAGGGCCTACTAGAAGCCTGGGGCTGTCTCTGTGCGAGTGGCTGATTCGACATGGGGCTAGGTTCATTGCTCTTTCTAGTCGACATCCTGTTATTGACAATCTCTGGCTTGAACATGTAGCCGACCTTGGGGTTTCAATTAAAGTGTTAGACTGGCAAGTTTCAACCTTCACTTGGTCTTTCTCATCTCCGCATTTCCTTGTTTTTCCCTCAAACTAACTAGGCGAATAGCGACCTAACGGATAAGAACCAAGTTGAACGAGCTTATCAATCTATTCTTGCAACTCTGCCACCAGTAGGGGGCGTTGTGCAGGGTGCAAGTAAGCCAAAACTACTCAGCTAAATAGTTGCAAAGCGTGTACTGACATGTAGTGTGTTATTGACAGTGGTCCTAGAGGACACACCGATTCACGGGCTAAGCCTCGAAAAACTACTACGAGTTGCGCGACCTAAGGTCGAAGGGAGCTTGCATTTAGATTTTTTATTTCACGATTCTCCTCTGGATTTCTTCGTCTTTTGCTCATCCATCGGTGCAGTTACGGGGAATGCCGGTCAATCGAACTATTCAGCGGCCAACCTCTTCATGGTCGGACTGGCAGAGCAGCGGCGCCGGCGAGGGCTGGCGGCGTCTGTTATGCATATCGGCCCCATCCTTGGTGTCGGATATATTTCTCACCAAGAAATTGATTTACATAAACGAGTCAAATCTAGCTCTCATCTGTTCATTTCCGAAAGTGACTTCCATACGCTATTCGCGGAAGCTATTTTGGCAGGGCGCCCAAACTCTTCTGAGCCGGTCGAAATCGCGACGAGCGTGGCCACCGTTGACTTGCAAGATCCGACTAAGCCGATATGGGCATATAATCCCATGATGGGTCACTTCGTGAGGAGTCGTCGCATCGGGGAAATGACTATGCGGAGTGAGGTGTCTAGCGCCACGTTACTGACTCTTCTTCTTGAGGCAAAGACGAAAAGCGAGATTGTTAGTATGATCAAGGAGGCCCTAATGCCGAAAGTATGCGCCCTGTACCAACTGGGTTTTGAAGAGGTCTCGAAGGAAGACTTCGAGAATCTACGCTGGAGCGCATTGGGTACAGACTCGCTTCTAGCCGTCGAGATTCGCAACTGGTTCATGAAGACGATGCTGGTCAACATTCCCGTGTTGAAGATTCTTGGGGGTGGAACCATCTCAGACGTTATCGAAACCGCGGCAGACACAATCGACATCAATATATCAGGCAACGAGAGCTACCCTACTACACCGAAGAATGAATCTAGCGACGGAGGGACGAGGACAACAGCCACAGCTTCTGACTTAGGCGGTCTCCATATGGGCCACCGTAATGGCGACTTCGAACTATCTAGCATCGCCAAACCATCAGGGGAGAGGTTAAGTGTCACGGATATTTCCCGCACAAGAGAACAGAACGCAGTTTCTAACGAACACCAGCTTTCCTCAAGCCAGATGATGTTTTGGCTTGTCCGCAACCTTTTCGAAGATGATACAAACCTGAATCACACAGTCTGTTTCAAGATAAAGGGTCGAGTCCAGTACGAGGAGCTAAGGAACGCTCTCCATCTGACCGCTCAACGACACCAGTCACTCCGAGCTCGGTTCCTCGAATCAGTGGGACGCCCAATTCAAATCATCATGGACAGGCCCGTCATACATTGCGAGCTGCGGACTGTTGAGCATGAGATGCAGGTTTTTGAGGCATTGAAGGAGATAAAGAGCCACGTCTACGATATTCGCGAGGGTGAAACTATGAGGTTCACAATTTTGTCTATCTCCGAGACGGTCAGTTTCATTATCATTGGCACACATAGTTTAGTTATGGACGGTAGTTCTCTGAAAGTTTTCCTACGGGACTTGGAGCATTACTATACTTCCCCGATATTAAGCCAAGACACGATGTCACCATTTCAGCTCACCGATTATCTCGCGCAAGAAAAGGCGTTGATTTCCAGTGGCACCTACGAGGGGAGTCTTCGCTACTGGAAATCTCAATTCAATACACTATCGCCTCCCTTGCCTGTCCTACGGCTTAGCAGCACACGTGCTAGGCCAGCTCTACGTGCCTACGAAAACGAGCGAGTTGAGTTTCGAATCGGACTGGATACTAAGAAAGCCATATTACAGCTTTCTCGTGGAGCCGCTGTTACTCCATTCCACTTTTACCTTGCTGTCTTCCGCGCATTGCTCACTCGATACGCCGACATTGAGGATGTTACAATTAATTGGGATTGGTGATGCGAACCGAAATTCCGATCATATGATGACTGGGATTGGTGTGTTTGTCAATCTTCTACCATTGCGCTTTCACACTACGGCCGAGGATACATTCGAGCACGTGCTTAAGATGACACGCGATACTACGTACACTGCCTTACAGCATTCGAAAGTTCCTTTTCAAGTGTTACTAGACGAGTGAGACACCAAAGGATTTCTGAGTATTTGAGTTTGTTTAAAGCTAACCATGATCGACCAGGCTCGATATTCAAAGGTCCTCAACACATACCCCGATGTTTCAGTGCTTCGTAGACTATCGCCTCGGCCAGTCCACGAAAGAAACTTGGGGAAACTGCGAGATGGAACTTGTCGCATTGGAGGCCTTTAAGTTGGCATACGACCTTACACTCGATCTCATCGATGATCCGAATGGGGACTGCCTGGTCATCATGATGGTGCGTAATGATCTGTATAACAGACATGATGCCGAACGTCTCGCCCGAAGCTACGAACTCCTCGTGAATCATTTTCCCAGGCAGCCTATGGCAAAATTAAGTGACCCTGAGATTTTTGACCCCGCCGATGTTGACAAAGCTTTGTCTTTTAGCAGAGGTATTGTTACTCTTCTGTGTATACACGCTTGGTTTGATATTAATCCATCAATAGGACCGTCTATTATAAGTCAATGGCCTGAAACTATAAGCCATAAGGTCGAAGATATAGTGAAAAGCCATCAAAATGTGGTTGCCGTACGTTGCGTTGATGGCGAGGCCGCTACATATGCAGCGTTGGCTCAGCGTGAAAATATCATTGCCCATTCTCTCCTATCTTTCAATGTCAAACCTGGAGACCGCGTTGCAGTTCTCCAAGAGCCTTCGATCGACTGGATAGCTTCAATTCTGGCTATCATGAGGGTTGCCGCAGTTTATGTCCCGCTTGACATGGGTATCCCCTGGTCTCGACTTGCTAAAATAACAAAGAGCTCAGGAGCGACGGTTCTACTCGCCGACCAGCACACATCAGGACACGCACATCACCTTGGTATCTCAACGTGGATGACGATTGACGTGTCTATTCTTGATATGTGTTTCAATCATCCCAGTAGAGCGCCCATTTTGGCTACGTCTGATCATGGCGCAACATTGCTTTACACTAGCGGGTCCTCGGGCACACCGAAAGGCATTGTTGTAAAACACGTTGGACTGCGCAACTGGTTTGAATTCTGTGCTAATATCTACCATCTTGAGTCAGAACAAGTGCTTCAACAAAGTTCATCGGGCTTCGACATGTCACTTATCCAGATCTTCACGGCGCTGTGTTTTGGGGGCAACGTTCTGATAATTCCACGACGACTCCGCGGGGATGCTGTCGCTATCTCTGAGCTTATCCATTCAAAGCATATCACTTATACCTTTTGCTGCACTTCCGAGCTAGTGGCGCTCCTTCAGTATGGTGATATCAATCGGCTGCGCCGATCGTCATGGAAAAGAGCCATCACGGGCGGTGAGCCAGGTGTCGATGCAGCTCTGCGTGAACTGCAGATGCTCAGGAAAGATGACCTTCGGCTATTTCACGCCTATGGTCCAACGGAAACATCTTTTACCGCAGCGTCTATGGAATTGCTGTATAACTCCCAGCGAGGCGGGATCGAATGCCAAAGAAACATCCCAGTTGGCTATCCCTTGCCAAATTATTCACTTTATGTGCTGGATGAGAAGATGAGACCGGTGCCTTTCGGCATGCAAGGAGAGATCTACATCGGTGGGCCTGGTGTCGCCAGTGGCTATCTGAACGACGAGAAGCTTACGGCAGAACGGTTCATTCCAAACATCTTCCATTCAATAGGAGAGCTTGATTGTGATTGGGGCAGCTTACACCGAACAGGGGACTTGGGTCGATGGACTTCTAGCGGCTCCTTGCTCATAGAAGGGCGCATCGCTGGTGATACTCAGGTCAAAGTTCGGGGACTGAGGATAGATTTATGCGAGGTCGAAGCAGCCATTATCAAAGCCTCCGCCACTGCCCTCAGCCAAGCGATAGTGTCCACTCGCAGAGAATTGCTGCAAGGCGGTCTCTTTCTCGTCGCACATATTGTATTCCTTCCAGAATACCCACCAGACCAGCGCGCCCATGTAATAGAAACATTGCCATCGCAGCTTGACATTCCATATTATATGATTCCCGCCAGCTTTATCCAAGTCGACGCTTTGCCATACACAAATTCTCATAAAATCGACCGAATCGCCATAAGTCAGTTGCCTCTAACTCAAAGACCAGAGTTACGCAATATGACAAACTCAGCACGAGAGTCTGTGCTGACTCATCGTGCGGGTCGTGGCGGTGCGGTCCACCTCGTAGCCGCCGGGCCTCCGTTTTGCCATCGGCGTGTTGACCCACTAAAGCACCGTATTAAAAAAAACAGAACGGTTGAACCCACCCGGTGTACGCTACTCCTCCTGTCCTAAATAATGCTGCCTCTACTTAGGCTATTTTTTTTTATTATATTTTTCCCGGAATATATTAGACTTACTAGCTAATCTTTTAAAAAAACTACTAAAAAAACGCTAAGAACTAATAATAGGTTTTAAAGCTATAAAATAACCTTTTTATGCTTAATTCTGCTTTGCAAATATAAAAAAAAACCTAGCTCTAGTTTATTTAAATTTAAAAGCTGCTTTTAAATATTTCTTATTTTTTTATATATATTATAAGCTTTTTTATAATTATTCTTAAAAATAGCAACTAGCAATCTTAAGCTAATATTATTTAAATAATATTTTATAGCTTTACTTTTTTATTAAAAAAATAAAACAATAGCTTAGAAATATTTTAAAAAATATATTAAGTAATCTATTAAAAATAAACTTTTTATAGCTAAAAATATTTAAAAAAAATAAAATTAGCTTTAATAATATTAGATTTAATAAGCTTTACTTTTTAAGCTTTTTTATTTTTTTATAATTTTTTATTTTAGTTAATTTATTTATAGTAATATATTAATATAATTTTTTATAAATATTATAATAATATTAAAATTAATAATTAAAAAATATAGCTTAATTTTATATTATGTTTTAAAAACTTTAATGCTTAGGCGTTTTTTAAATTATTTTTTTATACTTACGTTAAACTTTTAGTTTAAAAATAGCTTATATTTAATAACTATAAATATAAATATAAAAAAACTTTAAACTTAACTTTTAATATAACTAAAGTATAACAAAAGCTTATAGTTTTTATAAACTATAAAATAATAAAAAAATAATAAAAAAACAATCTTACTTGAGCTAATATATAAAAGCTAAAATAGATTAGTAAAAATAAAAGTAATAAAAAAGGCCTTACTTATTTGCTAGTTAAAATATATATAATATAATATTAGTTAGAGTTTAAACAAACTAAATATTTATTTTTAATATATTATTACTAATATAATTATTTAATATAGTAACTATTTATTAAACTTACTATTAAAATAAACTTAAATATAAACCTAACCTACTAAAAAATTGCTATAATAAGCATTAATATAAATATAAAACTTTAAATATTATAATTAAAAATAAACAATATATTTTATAACTTTAAAACTAAAGTATTTTTCTAAGCTATTATTCTATTTGTTACTATTAGCGGTTTCTAGCTAGATATACTATTATATTTAACTTATTTTTAATTTTATATAGTAGTAGTACATGATTTAATCAATTTAGCTTAAACCTAGATTATTATAATAATAAATATTAAAAGGAACAAAATTAAAAAAATAGCTAAAACTAGCTACGCTTAGAATAGTAGCAAGTAAATAAAAAAATATTTAATTAGCTTTATAAAAAATACTAACTTTATTTGTTAGTATTAGATTTTTTATTATTTTTATTTTAAATAATACGTTTTGTTTTACTAGCCTAATTTTAATATAAAGCATTTAAACAAATAGTTTTAATTTAAGCTTTATAACAATTAATTAAATATTTAATTGTTTTAATCTTAAACATATAGATTTTATATTTTTTTATTATTATATAAAACGCTTAATAAACTTTAGTACTATATGTTTTTAGTTAGTAATACCTGTAAGAATGCATAGCTTTATAGCTTTTAGATAAATATAAGCGTTAATCTAGATAATACGCTTATTTTATATTTTTTTTTTTTTCTATTCTATAAAAGATTTATATTATTTATATTATTTGCTAGGTATACTTTCTAATGCCTTATATAATTATATTCTGTCCTATACTACTTATATTTTTAAATCAAATTATTAGTTGTTTTATATATGCGCCGACCTAATATAGTTAATATTTAAAGCAAATATAAAAAATTATAGCTAGCTTTTCGTAAAACTTTATAATATTTCTTTAAATAAAAATATAAATATCCTAGTAAACATTAGCCCAAAAAAAAAATAAAGTTTAAAAAATAAAAAGATATAATCGGGCTTCGCAGTACTATTAAAATAACTACTAACCCCCAAAAATAAATATGCTTTCGTACAAATCTAAAAAACTTATTTAAAATGTTCTATTAGTTAAAGTTGCAAAATAACCGGATCTAATATTTTAAGCGAATTAACTATTTTTAAGCCTAAGAGTATACTACAAATAATATTAGCCTGCCTAGCAAAAGTAAGACTTTTTTTCTACCGGTTATTAGAAATATTTCTTAGTTGTTTTATATACTTGTTAAAAAGCAAACCGCTAATTATACGGGTTACTCGAAACGCTATATATCCTCTCTCCTAGCTTACCTTACTAATACACCAGTTGTTTTAAACAAGCTAAAAAAAAAAAAAAAAAATAATGCTTGCTTTAATACTAGCCCTATCTCTTAAAATAGCTTATCTTGCTATCTTTTATATAAAAAGCCATTTGTTTATCAGAGCGCTTTAACATAGCATTCTAACGCTTTACACACTAACAAAGCAACCTTTAGCCAGCTATTTTTATGCTTCAAATATTAGTCCATAGGACTAAAAGAAATATTAATTAGCAGTGCTCGCTAATAAAACAACTATATTAAAAAAATACACAGAAAAACGCATGCGCCTAATTAAAGTCCTAAACAAAACCTTTTAGTACAGCTTTGCTATCTCTGCTCTTCCGAGCTTGCTACTAAAGCCAGGCTATTTAGCTACTTAAATCGTTACGTTCGAAACAGTTCTTCCCAATAGCCCATTACTTGCCAGATCTGCCTTAATATTTTTTTTAATAATGCCTAGGCTTGGCTGCAGCACTTAAAAGCTCACCACCTGCCGTCTGCACAGATATACCCCCTATGCAGTCACGTATGCTCTACATCGAGCGGATTAACAAAGCATTTCACCTCAAATCATACCTAAGACTTTTAACGTTCTTTCTAGTGCCCTATTTGCAAACAAAATAGTGCTAGTGCTATATATATTATTAATAGCTTTTTGTCCTAGCATATATACCTAATATTAATTTATAGTAAATAGGCTTATTTAAGCTAGAGTAATAGCAACTAGTACTTACTAACTTGCTTAGCAAAAAATAGCAGAAAAAATGCTATATTAAACCAGCTATCAGCTAACTAAGTTCAAAATCATACAATATCCAACCAATATTACATCTACAAAAATAACAAATAGCAATGCTTTTCGATTATATCTAGTATATTTAAAAGCCCGTTTTCGTATCCCGGGTTGACCACAGCTATAAATAAATCAATAAACCCCCCTATAACTAAAACCTTGCACAAATTAAACAACAATAGTTTTAAGCAAAGCTTTCAACTTAACAATAATTAATCCAAAGGATCGCAATTATTAACAAAGTTACTTTATACTTGTTATATAGGGTTAAAGGGTACACCTGTCCCTATAGAACTGGTCGATCCAGCCCTTCGCAATAACCAAGATTTAATGCACCTAATAAAAAATGTTCGCAGGTCTGCAACCGATTCGAGCTTCGATTTCTAATAACCCGACTCTATAAATATTAATAAATATTATATAGTTAATTATATACTCGAACGCTAAAACAAAAACTTTTTTTTATAAAATAAATAAACAATAAAAGCTATTAATAGGTTTAATAAAAAAATATTAATACTAACTTAGTTTAAAGCTTTAAAAAAAATTATATAAGAATTAGTCTTAAGGTAGACAAAGTATTAACTACCTAGAAGCAGCATAAAAAAGTTAAGTATTATATCTGCTAGATAGGCCGCCCAAAAAATAAGGATATATAGGTTGCGGAAAAACATATAAGTCTAAAGTTAGTAAAAAAACATAAGCTTAAAAAAGCTGCATTAAAACAATAAAAAAGATATTAAACAGGGCTTTAAGTAAGTTTTTGGTCTGATCTAATAATATAGAACTCTATATATTTATATAACATTATTTCAATTGTTTTTAAGTCCAGTATATTATAGCTATAAATATAAAATAGACTTTGTGGATCATATAGCCTAGTTGGGACCATGCATAGATAGCTTCATTTTTCCTCGAACGGATAGTAGTTGTGATCTTGCTAACCCATCGCGAAGCGCGCCGATTGCGGTTGTCAGACTATAGCTAGTTCGAAGTCTTGGTAGGTAACCTCTTCCGAGCCCCAGGTATGGGACAGAATCGCGTACGGGGGAATGCTAGTGCCTGGTAGGGTAATCTATCAGGTTGAACAAGCCTGTACTATCGTAACTCAGGAAACGCATCGCTAAAAAGTTAAGTGTTTTTAGTTATTTAAGAAATAATATAAAAACCAGTGCTATAGTATTATAATAGGCACTTTAATCAATGATTTATCCTAAAGGATAAATTAAAGCTATGATATAAAAAGCTTTTCCTAAGGTTTGCGTACGCGCGGGGTTGAGGCAATCCTCGAAATGGCAGCTGTACCTATATAACTAAGTGTCGATGCAGCCTAAGCGGTGCCTATCTAGATAGCTCGGTCAGCAAGCTCAAGCTTAGGCAAAAAGAAATCTGCTCGCAACCGTTGCGCAAAATATAGTAAAAGCAACAAGCTAAAGTTACGGAAAAGCATAGATTTTAAGTATCTAAAAATCATAGCAAGACTGCTAGGATAGTAGTTTGTACAAAAAGGGCCGATAGTGCACACTAGCAGTATATTGCACTACAGGTATATTACACTAGTACATCTGTCTTGCCGCTTAATAAACGTAAGCACGGACGGCTTTTTAGCGCAGTTACTTATAGCAACCAACCTAAAACGAATAACTTGACAACTTTCTTATATTTATAAAATACACCCTTTAAAGATTTTTATACAACTTGTTTTTTTTTTTAAATTAAGATTTAATAGTTAAAGTTTTTTATGCTTACTTATAAAAAAAAGATTCTTTTTATACTTAATTACAAACAAAAAAAGTTAAAAATTACTTAAAACTTATAAGCTTAATGATTTTTGCTAGCAGAAAAAGTACGTACTTCTACTTTTGGCGGCATTCTTATAACGTAGGTAAAGGGTACATATTTTTTATGCCGGCAAAAAAAAAAAAAAGAGGGGTGAGGCATTATATTTACCCCTCTTTACCCTAAGTTACGCTAGTAATAATACTAATCTAGGCAGACTTTATATATATAGAGCTTTTATTAAATACTTCGAACTTATTTTAGGTATATTAAAAACTATTTTTTTTTATACTTTTATTTCTTAATTTTTATTTATTAGACCATAATAATTAGCAGTTTTAATACTATTTTTTTTATTACTCCTATATATTAAACTTAAGTCTAGTATTATTATAAGAATAGTTATTATTTATTTTACTTAAATATAGCAATAAATATATATTAAGCAAAATATATTTTATTTATGGCTGCTTTTTCTTTTAGTTACTATAATAAAATATTTTTATAAATTATATATATATATACAAACTATAGCTATTATAGCATATCGGACTGCTTATCTTTTGTAGCATAGTTGCTAAATAACTTATAAAGCAGGTTGTTACTTTAAGGCATACTTTTTTTGCAACAAACAATAGCTCTTAATTACGGCCTTAAAACATTAGCAACTTTTTCTATGCTTTCTTTTTACTGTACTAACTAAAATATTTCACTGCTATCTATTATTTTATCTAATTAGTTACTACTATATTTTTTGCTTTTGTTGTTCTTAGATGCCTTATATTATATACATTCTTTTCTGCCATAGTTTTCGCTGCTTATAGTTCTATATTTCTAGACAATATTACACAAAATTAGCTTCCTTTAGCTATCCCCTTAATCCGCTATTAACTATAAACCAAACAAACACACCTTACTATAAATATTTTAAAAATAAATAATAACCTTTTTAATTAAAATATTAATAGAATAGTATAAGAACTCTGCTTGCTAAATTAAGCTTAGATCGGGATCCCGTTACTAGAGCTCCTACCTACCGAACAACTCAAAACTTATCTATGCAAACAAAACACTAATAGATATACCATCCTTACCTATACTAACAAATTAGAGCTATAGGAAAATCTTAGTATTAAAACTCTAAAGCACAAAAATACCTTTAAGCACGCCCGCTACAAGCTCTGATACTAAAGCTAGTTATATTAACGTTGCTTATCTAATCCCTTTGCTCCAAAAAATAACACACTAATCCCTAATGCTCAAAATATTAGCCTACCGACTTGTAGCTCTTTCCTATCCGTACCAGTGCCTACACCTATAGCCACAGCCATAATCATGGCCGCCGCCCCCCTTAATATTATAGGCCCTTTTATAGCCCGTCAGAACTCGCAACAAATTGCACTAACTCCCCTTTTAAACAGAACCAATATCAAGCAAACAATTAATCCAAATATAGTATCTCAATTTAGCCTTATCTATACTAAACCTACCGAAATAAGACTTAAATTATATAATAAAAATAAAATTAATATTTGCTATATAAAAATACTCCGCTAGCAATATTTATAAACATATAAACTTTTTAAACGTTATTTTTTAAAAGTATAGCAAAGCTTAAAATATATTGCTAAACACTAAGCTAATATAATTACTAGGACATATAATCTTAAAAATGATCTTATTTTATGTTTTTATAGTAATTTAAATAATAATATAGACCTAAAAATATAAAAAAAAGTTCAAAAAAAACAAAAAACAACAAAAATCCCGCATAAAAACCATATAGTACTTACTAATAAAACTACTAGCTATATTATAAATAAAGCTATCTAGAATTATATTAATAATTAAAAATAACAAAAGCAGCCTATACTATTTTAAAAAGTAAATATGCTTTAGTAACAAGCCTAAAAATATAGCTAGTAAAACATAATTAATAAAGTTTATAATAAAAACTAGTTGTTAAAAAAACGTTATATAATACTATACAAAAAAATCTTTAGCTAACAATAATATAACATTTTTAAGCTCCAAATTATATTATAAACATTAGAACCTATTATAATGGACTAACAAGCTGCGCAATAAAGGCTTAATATTCTTAAATCTATTAAAGAGCCTAATAAACTCCCTAAATTACCTAAAAATAAAAACAAAAACTAAAAGCATCAATTTATCCAACTTATTAAACATAAAAAAAAAAGTAACAAAACATTAACTAGTAAGTTAAAAAATAACTAAGCCGGCTTTAGCATTAAAAAATATAAAAGTTAGCTAAGTGCTCATTATATATAATACTAAGCGCCTATTATTATTCTAAATAACAAACCAGAAGTAAACAATAAAGGACTTGCTATCTCTAGGCCTATTAGCTGCTAAGTAAAGGGTTCTAAACCGATTAGAGATCTAGCCGCCCACTAAGGGCTAGCAACTAGCTTTAGCACTAAGAAAAAAAATAATAGCGTTCTTATCTCAAGCCTAAATCTTAAGCCAATTACTAACACCTACTAGAATAATCATAACTTGCACTCTATAAAGCAGAAAAATTTGGAAGATCAGGACTAGTCCTATACAAAACACCAAAAACAAAATATTAAAATAATCAAGCTATCTAATAACAATAATAATAATAACCAAGTATTAACCTAAGAACTAGAGCCTATAAACAACATTTCTAATAATAATAATAGTCATAATTTAAACACTAAATTTAGTAGTTAATATGTAAATTGCTGCATTACTAATAATAATTAAAGAAAAATATATAAAATATTTTAATGCTTAATATTTATAACAAGTTTTAAACTTTTTAGGTTTAATATAAAAATCGCTATATATTAACTATATATAATATAATAAATACTAATTTAATAACTTATATATAGCATCTAAAAAAGTTGCCTAAAAAATATAATAAGTTTTAGCAAAACTATTAAAGTTTTATTAACCTTTGCTATATTTATAATAATTAAAGCTAATTATAAAAAAATACTTAGTTTTTAAAAAAATAAAATTATAATAGAAAGCTAACAATACCTGCCTTAAAAATAAATAGAATACTATAACTGTTGCTTTAGCTAGCTTAAGTTGTTATATTTAACAAAGTATATATATGTTAGATCTAAAAATATATATAAAATTGCAATATATATATTTTCGCTACTAACTATTTATATTGTACTACCTATAACTATACACTTTTAAATAGTTAAATTTTATAAAATCTTTAATATAATATATATAATAGTAGTACTTTTTAGGCTCTTTATATAATATAATAACTATACTAAAAACTAATAGTTTTATTATAGCTTAAATTATATATAGCTAACTATAAAAAAAGCTATTTAATAATTTGATTTTACTAAAAAAGTATAGCTATTTATTAATAGTTAACCAATATTAAACAATTAGCTTATATTAGTTAGCTAATATAGTATTATTAAGCTTTATATTATATATAATAATATAAACAATCAAATTTTTAATAAAAATAAATATATTATTATAAATTTAATAAGAATAGCTTTTATATTTTTTAATAAAGCTTATTAGTATAATAGTATATTAAACAATCCTATTAATTTCTTTTAATTTTTATATAGCTTTTAAAAAATAAACTTATAAAAATTAGTAATTTTTACTATTTTTATATCTATTCTTTTAAGTAGCCCAATCTAAATAACTAATGTTATAAAATATATATTATATAATAAATATTTATAAAAACAAAAAAAACATATTAAAAACGTTAATAATATATAGTTTTTAAAAGTTATATAAATAAACTATAAATATTTTATTAATAATCTAAACTAGCTTATAAACAAAAAAACCAAAAAAATAATCTAAGCCTACTAAAAAATACTAAATAAACTAAAAAAAAAGTTAGTACTTTGTTTACTAATGGCTTATTGTTCTATTAATATCTTTAAAAAATAGCCAATTAAAAAAAAAAGTCAAAAAATTACTATTAAACATATTAACTGCTTAATAAAAAATAGTCCTATATAGGATACTTTCTAACATATAATAGCTAATATATAAAGCTATATATAATGTTTACTATTTGAGAAAAAGTAGGAATAAAAGCAAAGTGGTTAAATAGGTCCTAAACCAACCTAACAAAGCGTTAAGGCCGGTCTATTTAGGAGCAGCAAGAACAATAATGTAGCAACCAGAATGAACCGTAAAGAGACGTCAAAAAAAGCATAAATATGTTTGATCCGCGCCAAAGTATACTTTTTCCTTGCCTATCTCCTAAACAAGAATATAATTAAAAATAATAATTTATATTATAAAACAGTTAATCAGCTTAAAGTAGTAGTATATAAAGCATACTTTACTAAAGGCTAAAATAGAATAGTTAATACTTTTTAGAAATCTTTTTTATAGTTATATTATAAAAAGTTTAGCTAATAATCGCTAAGATTTAATTAGTTTTATTAATTTATAAACAAAATGCTATCCTATAAATCATAAGCACTAATTATAAATAACCTAGGTCCGCAAAACAGAACAAATATCTGCTATATAATAGTACTTATACAATTGTTTTTATTAATATTTATTACTTATATACTTTTTACCTATATATATAAAAAAAATATTAAAGTAGTCTTGTTTAATATTACTAATAATAAATATAGTTAGAATTAAATTTTAAATAACTTTAATTTGCTATATAATTAGTTATTTTTAAACAAAATTATTATTTTGACCTATTAAATTTATAAAGTAGCGTTAAACTTTTAAAAAGCGAACTATTATATTATAATAAAGCTAGCCGGGTTAACTAAAGCAAAAAAGCAAACAGTAGCAAAGATTAATTAGTAAGAACAAAAGTTATAATTTATAATAGCAATGCTTTATAACAAGCATAACTTTACTGAGTTGCTGTGCTTATTTCGGAAAGCAAATTATAAAAAAATATTGTTATAAAAAAAAAACAGAATCCCTTAGGATAGATTTATATAGTAAGTTATTATATTGCTTAGAAGCTATACGGCTTTATTCCTATAAAAAGTTGTTATATTGTTATTTTTATTAGCAAAAAACATATTATTGTTTATTTAAAGTTATAGCACTAGTAACAAGATAAATTTCACTCCTTTATACCTTTACGCTTAGGGATCTAAAATATATAGTTTAAATAGCCTCTTAACCAATAAGTTGATCTAATGCTATAATAAAATAAAGATCACTTATAAAACATATTGCTTTAACATCTTTATATTAATACTTAGTAGCGCATCAAAAGCCTCTCGCCTACCAAAGCTCATACGTAATATTACCTAGTTCTAACTATTAAGATTATTCCATTATCTTTATTGCCTTTGATACCTAGCGCGTCAGTTCACTTGGATATCTAGGCTCTAAACTTTCTTGTTTTACACTCGAGATAACACTCGTATCCCTTAGTAAATAATAGGGTATCTAAATCAAAAACTATTGTTGCTATACAAAAGCCAACTCACATGTTTGTATGGCACGTCAGCAAAGCTCAAAGTCGAAACCGCGGCAAAATAGATAACTGCTAATCTTGTAGAGCTGGTCCTTAAAAATATTTATAAACGCGTCCATCTTTAACCTTAGAATATCCATTGCTCTCAAGCTTTATACTTTGTAGCTTGCCTAAAAGAATTATTACACTCTACGAGATCTCCGCCAGCTGTGTATAACGGAGAGAAGCTCCTTTGCATATGCCGCTGCAGCTACAAATATATATTTCTGCTATTGCTTGCTCTTGTAAGAATCTGAATAGTCATAGATGCCACGAATAACTAGGCATTAAAGGCTATCCATTAGACCAGCGATCTTAAAACATATAGCGTTAAATTCTCGCGCTAACTGGTCCCTTGTCTTAGCATGTTTTATAACTTGGTTTCTAAACGTAATAATTCCGTAATAAATTATCGGGCTACTACTGCTTCGGAGTAACTAGTATACCAGCTATAATATATTACAATTATTATAACTTGCAACTAACTTAGAGTGCTTATAAGTACTATTAAATAGTAAATCTTTAAGTTGCTTGCAATCGGTGTATTTTATTATAATAAAATATTGCTTATATATTTAGAAAAAAATAATAAAAATTTTCAAGATTTTTAATTTATAATACGCTTATAGTATTAAAACAGTTATTATAAGTATTAATAAAGGCTAATATATAGCATTTATTAGTTAGAAGCAGCCCTATTAGAAAGTTTTACCTAAGTTATACTATATTACCTTTATATTAACTATTATATCGCTAAGATATATATCAACCTTTTTAGAAATACTACTGCTAATCTTAACTATTAGGAATATTTATATAAAAAAAAAGGACTAGTATATATTGCTTGCTATAATAGCTATATTATTAATGCTATACTTATTTGTTAGTAAACAAATAATAATAATATTATAATAATAAAAGCTGCCTAAAATATATATATTACTATTATTTAAGTTTTTACTTAAATTATTATAAATAATATCTAGCATAAATTTTATAATTATTAGCTTAATATAAAAAATATAAACTTAGCTAATAGTATAATTATTAATTATAAATTTTGTTTAATATAAGTTATTATTATAGGTTTTATAATTGCGCTTTTTTTGTTTTAACTTAATTAATACTAGATTTTTTTTATTAAAAGAATATTTATTTATTATAAATATACGGTTTTTTTGCCACTTATCTATAGAATATATATTTGTTTTGCTAATATTGGGCTATTAACTATAGTTAGAAAGTAACTATCTAGCTTATTAGATAAAGCCTATAGGAATAAAAATAAGCTAATATTTTAAAGATAGGAAAGTACCGCGACTTAGCAAATAATGCCTTAATGCTACACACATAGAGCCCTTTAGGCTAAGGCGCAGTACATAAACTAAAATATATACGTAGGAGTTCTTTAATCACCTTATCCAATATAGGGTGGCAGGCTAGCCAAAGCTTAAAAAGAAAAGAATAGCAAAAATATCAACATAAACCCTATTATAATAGAGTCAGAAAAATAAGTATGCAAATCAATCCGTAAAATAACAAAGCACTTTAACGTATCAAGCTATATACGTTCGATTACTAGAAATAAATGCTGTAATTTTTAGTAGGCCTAAATTGCTACTAGAAAATAACAGGGCAAGGCAGGGAGCATCTCTGGCTGGATGCGATATAAATTTAATATAGTAAGGTTGGCGTGATTGCAAGGAGAGGTAGTACGGGCTAGCACTAGCGTCTTTCCTCCCTATAGTCTCAATTTGTTAGGGAAAGACTACAGCAGGACCACCAAAAGCCGATGGCGGCAGCCTACTAGCCCAGTATAGTAAGCATATACATAAACGCTCTAGCAGAGATCAAAGGCCCACAAGCACACCCCGCCTTATGGATTAATCCTCTCTTTGTTATCAAATCTAGCCAAAGGGGATTAAATCTACACCTTACGCCCGTCTTTACACTATAACCTTACCTATGCACCAGTATCTTTTCTCCGTAATCCATCAGGTCGATAGCTCAAATGGCCCTTTAGACGCCCTAGCGCTACCCCTAGTCCTGTCGGAAGATCTATTCGGACTCTTTTCGCTATAGAGAGCTCTGTATCGAAGCGTTAAAAACTAAATAAAACTAGCTCGATTCCCGCAAATCGTCGTTCATTATTACAATGTCTTAGTTTTGCGTTGCTAGACTTATTATAAAATGCCGGCCTTTCGAATAGAATTAGAGCCCATATTCTATTATTAGTAAGCTATTCCTTGCAAACTTTCTTGTTCTATTTATACTAATAGTATTAATAAAAAAATATAAAGTTTAGCTTTAACTTAGACTAAGATTATAAAAATAGAAGTTAATATTTTATAGCAATACTTAGCTCGTTTTAAAAACAAAACATATACTAAAAAAGAACAAAAAAACATATAAAAAGCAATCTATCTTATTTTAGAGCTTTAGAAAGACTAGAACAGTATTAATTCTAATAATCAAATAAAAGCACCCGCCCAATTCAACTATAAAAAACCAATACAGAAATAGTCGCCAAGTCTATCTGCTATAAACGCAAGCATCATGTCTAACAATCTGTCAGATGTTTCCGACTTGTTTCTAGCTAAGCTTAGTGCCCTTGCTGACTCAAACCTTACATCTACCGGACCCGAGAGGGTGGAAAGCGGCTCCAAGCTCCAGCCACCATCTTTAACAAGGACGCAACTCCATCTTGAATCAATAGACCGCCCTTGGTCCAATGAAGTACAGCAAATCCTCAGAGACCAATTTCACAGGTCTGGATTCAGGTACAATCAACTAGAAGCCATAAATGCAACGCTCGCAAGCAAAAACGCCTTTGTACTGATGCTAACTAGCGGCGGGAAGTCTCTGTACTACTAACTCCTTACTATTGTATAGAGTGGGAATACCTGTAGAATTACGCTTGTTATATGTTCTCTCCTCAGTCTAATATATAACCAAATAGAACACCTTAGGGCATTCGAAATTAAAGCAATAAATCTTAATAGCAAACGGAAGCCAGAAGATTAGAGTTGTATTATAAAGATTCTAAAGGTTAATAGCCCAGAACAGTATATTAACCTTTTTTATGTCACCCCTAAGATGATTACCTAGAGCAAGGCTTTCTTAAGCTGTTTCGAAACCTTATATTAAAACAAGAAGTTTGTATGTTTTATGATTAATAAGGCCCATTATATAAGTTAATAGGGCTATAATTTTCAACTAAACTATAAAGAGTTAGGTTGCCTTAGGAGAATATTTCCAAGCATTCCTTTAATAGCTCTGACTACAATAGTAACTAAAAACATTATTGCTAATATAAAGTATAACCTAGCTATTATTAAATATTAAAGTTTTTTTTAAAGGTTTAACTATTTAAACCTATATTATATAGTTTTTAAAAAAAAACAATATAATATTAAAACTATAATAGATCTAATTAATACTAAATATAATAAAAAGACTAGTATTATATATACTTTATCCCGTAAGTTAACTAAAACAATTATTATAAAATTGCAAAAATTTAGTATTATTGCTTATTATTACTATGCTTTAATAGCAGCAAAAAAAAAGGCTTAAATATAGTAGGTATAATAAAAAAGCAATATTAAAGTTATAATTACTACTATTATATTTAGTATAAATATTAATAAGCCTAATATATATTTTATTATTTATTAGTTATTACTAAAAAGTTTTAAAAAATATTATTAAAAAATAGGCTATATTAGCTAAAATAACAAACTATTAAAATATTACCTATATTTTAGCTATAGTAATGTTTATATGTTCTAAAAACTAATTAATAATAATAATAATAATTAATAATAAAAAATAAAACAAAAAAATCTTTTAAAAAAAGTTATTGTTTTTTATAATAACTAAACAAATTACTGCTAAATTAAAATCTTTTGCTACTTTAGAAAATTATTTCTTAAAACAAAATATAATATTAGTTGTAATAATTATAAAGCAAGTACTATTTTATAGATTATAAACTTTTTATAATATATTATAACAATATTAAAATTTATATAATATTATAAAAAATTAACGCTAATATAATATATTAATATTTTAATAAAAAATTAAATTAAATTTAATTAAAAAAGTTTTAAAATATATTATAGTATAGCTAAATATATTATAAAACATAATATATATTATATTTTTAGTAAACTAGCTACTAATAATATATTAAAAAAAGAAAATATTATTTATTATAGTAGTAGGATAACTATGTTATATTTATAGGTATGATTGTATTTTTATTCTTTAATAATTATTTTTACTAATAAACTATATAGCTTGGTATAAATGCTTATTTCTTCCTTTCTAGAGAGCGCAGGCTCGAACTAGCTACCATAAACAAAAGCAAGAGAGGCCAAAACACTTCATTAATTATAGAAAAGCTTCCTAGCAAAGAAACAGCTTAGATACCGAAAGGGAAAATCAGATTTGCTACTATAAGTGTGCTAAATAATAATCAAAATAAAGATAGCGAAGTTTCTAAATATTTTCGAAAGAGCACAAAATTATAAACGAAATCTATAGAACGTGCTAGTAAATCCTGTTAGAAACAAGCGAACTAAGTCAATTAAGGGTGTATTATATTGTTATTTTCTAGGAGCGTGTCTTGCTCTCGTGTCTATACCTTTCTATCCGACTTCACGCTGGGAGATTAATGTTTAGTTCGTACCGCGGCTACTTCGGTTGCTTATTTAATCGCCTCGTCTTTCTGCCGCTCTGCCCTATCTTTTGCATTTCGATACGCATTCACTCCAGTCCTAAAAGCATCGATATTACCAGTCAAAGCATAAAAATTGATCTGCATTATTATATATTCGCAACACATCTCTGGATTAGCCCGTAATAAAGGATAGCTAGCATATATTTTTAGCTAACCCTTGTAATATGTTAAAGTTATAGTGTATGCCTTATTAGCGGGGTCTAGGTCAGGGTTGCCATATGTTTAAATACTATTTATTGCCCTTGCTTCTAGCGCGCCGTCGTAGCCTGCTTGACGCTTAGCACTGCTAGATTATGTTAGGCTTCGCAAAAAACATTTCTTATCTTTTCATACAGCGTTATCTCTTCCGTCTCCTAGCTTTCACCGTTAGGAAATACCACATCGCGCAACTTAACAACCCAAGGGATCAACACCTAGTAGTAAGGAATAAAATAAAACTGGACAGTTTTATATTAGTATATTCTGCTATATTTATTAAGTAGAATAGGACTTCTCAAAATAATGTAAAATCTAGAGTCGATCTACGTGCTTTGGCAGCAAGCTTGTCCTAGTCGACCTAGAAATCATTAGTATCAGCCATGCCGATAGAACTTGAAGAGCCAGTAAAGAACGCACAGCTAGCTTCGTTCCAAAGCATTCCTAAACTTTAGCAATATCCATTATACCTTCCGTGCTAATTTTCCCAAGCGCTATATTGATTTGTTGCAAAGAATTATTCAGGGTAAAAGATAACAAAGGTGCGTAAATGTGTTGCAGCACAAAAAGGAGAGGTAATAGGATCTAATCGCGGTCCGTGCCGCACCAAAGTGCCTATAGGGAGGTAGGTAATAGCTATCAGAATAAAGAAGATCTTTACTATAGATATAGAAACGCTAGGGGTTCTAGGCTTTAATATCGGGCTTTATTCAACTAATAGCACTCTTTCTATATACCCAAGCCTATACGTCACCACTTTTACTCTAAACATCTTAGTTAGTATTAAATCCAAGCTATCCTCTAGCGCTCGTCCCTACTTATACATGCTTTATATAGCTATACGGTTGATTATTATGCGCAGAACACTTCAGCCGTAGAGGGTTGTTGCACGCCCGCTATCAGAAGTACCTTGATTCCCTGGCCTCGTAGCATCATAACCGCTCGTACAGCACCACGCGAGGCGGGTTATATGCCGGCAACAAAAAAGCACTTCCTCGCATGCCTTAGCATGAACATACCCGAAAGGCAACGCGGTACAGGACGTGTCTTCCCAACTGAGTTCGTCCCGCCGCCAAGGCCCCTCTCCACAAAGCACCCGGAAAGACTATTCGTCGGCCAGCCCGGTCCAGTCATCAACTTCATAGAGAGATTCACCTACCAACAGCCCATAATAGTGGGTAAGTAGCGTATATTTTACAGATTTACAAGCCTAAGCGAGCAAGCAGCCTTTACCATCTTTGCGTCCTGTTCCCCTAAGCGACCCCATCCAAATAGCCAACGTCGTGGAGCATGTCCTATATATCTAGTAGGTACCTACAAAGTCAGGAAAAGCGCAACGGAAGCGTTAATATCCTTCGTTCTTACTCTATCCCCAGGATAAGGTAACAAATAGAAGCTGTAAAGGTAAAGTCGGCGGAGATCACATATCTATCTATAGGGACCAAAGCGCGGCACGGACCGCACCCGCAATCAGACCAACGCAGGGCAGCTTCAGCGCTCGCTCTACTTACCCCACGGACAATCTCATTAAAGCTAGCCCCCAGCTCAAAAAGTAGGGGATTACCCCCGAAGCAAACAAAGCATAGTCCACGTACGTCGTATTAAGTATCCCTACTCTTCCTGTCCCAGACGGACAAACATTGGTTGACTTTATTATTAAAAAAGTTGTTGCGAAAACTAGATAACAACCTAATAAAGTAGCTAGATCCCAATATAACAGTACTAACTAGGTAGTTTTTTTACCTAAACTAGTAAAAAAAAAGTTCTTACTCTTTAGCTTACATTTATTTTAGCCCTTTTTAAGGACAAGTATTATTACTTAATGTAATAACTATTAGGGCTTTTATAATTTTTAGGCTTGCAATAAAAAAAAAGTATGCGTAGTTTATAGCTATATATATGTTTTTAGTGCTTATAATAGAATAGAGCGCTACGTTAACTGCTATAGTTTTTATTTTGCTTTTTTGCTTACTTGTTTAATAAAACTAATAATTAAAAAAAGTAAAGTTATTAAACTTATAAAGAACTAACTTTAGTATTTTTATATACTAAAGGACTAGAACTTTAAAGCTTATAAAAAAACTATTTAAATAGCTAATAACTATAAAAAAACCCTAGTTTTTTTATTAACTATTTTATAGCTAGGCTTGCAGCTATTTAAGGGTTGCTTCCTTTAGCAACTACTAACTATAATCTTTTTAGTAAAAATCCTATTTAAGATTAAAACTAAGGACTTATATATAAAAAATAAATATACTTTTAAACAAAAAATAGCAAGACTTAGTACCCTAGAACATTTTATAACCTTTAAGCCTTTTTTTTAAAAAAATAAATATAGTTTTTATAAAAAAGCTATAATTACCCGAGCTGCAGCTCTATAACAATTAAACTTTTTTAATAAACTAGCTTTAGTAAGCCGGGCACTAAAGCAACTTAAAACTTTAAAAAATATCCTTATAAAATTAGTTTTTTAACTAGTCCTAAGGCTAGTTGCTTAAAGCAGTTATAATAAAATTTTTTTTTTTTAAAGCTTTGATTTAAAGGGCTTTAAACGAACAAAAAAACATTAATTTAAATAAAAATAAATCCGAGTTAGAATCAGATATTTAAGCAGATATTATTTCTTTTTCTTTCCAGGAGTTATAACTAAAAAGCTCTTATAATTATTTAAGCTAACATTAATAAATCCCTAAAAATATATAATACTTTTTTAGCTTTAAGTAACAATAAAAAAACTAATATTATATTTATTTAAAAACTATAGGTTTTTGCCCGAAATAACAAATATATATATAAGGAGTACTTTTTATATTAGTACTATAGCCCTAGGGGCAACTAGGTTGTTTACCCCCCTAGGGTTATAATATATATATATAAACGCTAGAACAAATATACTTATGCTCCTACCAAATTAATATATTTTTATATAATTTATATAAAAATATTTAGCTTTACTATTTATAATATATATAAGCTATTTAAATACTCTATTAATAACTTAGTATTTTTTTTGCTTAAAGTACTGCTAGTTCTAAAAAATATATTAATAACTAATAATTTTAATGCTATATACTAAAACTAGGCCCCAAATATATATAACTTATATAATAATAATATAAAGCAAAAGATTACTAATTAAACCTTAAACAAAGGTTTTTTTTAGCAAATAATAAATATTTTTACTTATAAACAAAATAGCGTTCTAAACCTAGTTATAAATAATATTTTTAGGTCCGCCTTTTAAATTAACAATAAACTATATACTTTTTTTAACTATTATATAATTTAAACTATTATTTTATTTTAAAAAGAGCGCTTTTGCTTTAAAAGCTATACTATTTGTTTAAAAAACTTTTTAATATAAGTTAAAACTATTAAGTAGCAAATCGAACAAGTTAAAGTTTTATATAAAATAACTAGTATTAAAGCTATTAAAAAGCTTTGTAATTTTATTAACTAAGCTTTTTAAAATATCTATTTTATAGCTTTTATTCCTATAAGATATAGCTATAAAAAAACCTTATAATAAACGTTTAAAATTATTAAAATAAAACATAAAATTGTTATAAGCAGATCTAATAATACTTTTATTAAAAAAAATGTTTGTAATTTTAAAAAGAACATAAGAACTACTAAATAATAATATTAAAAAAATAAAATTAATAGGTTTTATAGTTTTTTTAAGCTTTTTAAAATAGCAAAATAGTAAAAACTTTGAAATACTTTTAGTTTTTCCTCTTTTAAATATAATAGCAAGATTTTTATTAAGCTATTAAAAAAAACTAAGCTTTTTACTGCTTATATTTTTTTAGCTAAAGCTATAAAAAATAATATTTTAGACCTTATATTTACTTATAATATAATTCTTATTAAGTACTATAAGTTTTTTATAGTTAACCTTAGGGTTACTAAACTCAAAACTAAATTTATATATTATAAAATCCTAGTTATTACTTCTAAAATAAACAAAATAAACTCTAGCTTACTTAGGCTAATATAAAAATATATTAGGTAGGCTATTTTAGTACTTTATAACTCTTATCTAATATTAAAATACTACTTATATTTTTTTTAATTTATAAAAGTAGTTTTTTTTTTTAAACCTAACAAAAATAACTATATTTTAATCAAGTTTTAAAAGCTTATTTTATTTCTTTTTTGCTTAAACAAAAAACAAAAAAAACTTTTTATAAAACAAATCTTAATTGCTGCTATTAAATAAAACATTATTTCTTGCTAGCACTTTAGAGCTTTTTTTAATAAAAAGGCTTTTAACTTAGTATTTATTTTTGCTTATAATATAAAGCAATATATTACTACTAAAAGCAAAATTTTTATTTTATTTACTTTAGATATTATAAAAGCTTTTAATACAATATTTAAAAACTATTTAATTAAACATGTTTTTAATTAAAAATAAAATATTAGAATTATTAAATAGATCTAATTATTTATAAATAATAAAACAGTAGCTCTATAACTTAAAATAATTACTACTTTTTTTTGCTTTTTTAAATATACCATTCTTTAAAGCTTTTTTATTTTTTTTATTTTTTTTATACTATTTATAGCTTTTTTTTTTAAAAGAGCTATAAGTATTCTTATAAATAGTTTTAAGTATACAAACAATATAGCTTTTATAAAACATAGCAAAAATTCTTTTAAAAATACTGCTAAACTTAGCTTATATATATACTAAGCTATTTAATAGAGCTAAAAAAATACTATTATTTTTAAACTTTTTAAATATAAATTAATTTATATTTTAGCTTTAAATAAACTATATAAAAACTTTATAATTATTAAAAATACTATAGTTCCTATTTCTAATTTTTTTATATATTAGTTAAGAATATATTTTAATAAAAAACTGCAATTCTAGTATTATATAAACGTTTAGGCTAGCAAGGCCGCCTCTATAAGTACTTTTTTTAAATCCTTTAGCAATACAGCTAAAAAGCCCCCTATTAAAATTATATCTAAAATAGCAAAAATTATTATAGTTTTTATTGCTATATATAGCAGTCTAGTCTAGTATGCCGGCCTAAAAAAATAGTCCATTAAAAACTAGCAATTTAAAATATCCTTAAGTATATCTAGCTATATTTAAAAAATATATAGCGTGCTAAGTATAACTACTAAAGCAATTATCCTAGTATAGCACACTTTCCTTTACTTAGCAGCCCTTAAAAAAGCAGGCCTTTTTATTAAAAAGCTCTACTTTAACTAAATTCAACTTACTAGTTTTATTTACTTTACTAGCTTAAACTATAAGCACTTTTTAATAAATTAGATATAATAGCCCAAAAATAAACAACTAATAATTCTTTAAGTTATAGCAGCACTTTTTTTAAAACTTTATAGGGTTACTTTTATAGTACCCCTTTTTTTTTTTTAAGCCCCTTTATAAAAAACAAAAAAAAAAAACTAAAACATACAAAAAATAGTTTAAAAAAACCTTTTCTAAACAAGCCCTAAAAATATAAAACATTATTATTTATTCGGATAGTTCTAAAAACAAATCTATATTTTAAAGCTTTGCAGCATATTTTTTAAAAAACTTAGCTCCTTTTTATATAGACTCGGACTAGCTTTACTAAAAAAAAATCTTTAATACTAAATATAAAAAAACTTTTTAAGCCCTTAAGTAGTTTCTAATATAGTATACTAGAACTTTTTTTTATTTATACTTATACTTAAATAATATATTTATACTATGCAGCTTTTTTAATAATTTTTTTTATAGCTCTAACTATAAGTTTTAAAAGTTTTAGAGTATAACTAAAGCTATATATAACTAACTATACTTGTACTAATTTTTTAAGTATTGTAGTATAACTAGCAATAAAAAAGCAAACAAAATAATAAGTTTTTTTTTTAAACAAAAACTGCCCCTTAACTACTACTCCTGCTTAAACAAACCTTTTTACGCCTACTTTATATAAAAAACAAAAGCTAAAACAAATATATATAATAGTGTTTAATAGTATACTAACCAGCTAAACATATATAAAAAATAAAGAATAGACTAGCTTAAAAAAGCTAAAAATATTACAAAGTTTGACTTTTTATATAATATATACTAAAAACTTATAGCAAAAAAATCGGAATATAAACATTTTGCTACTTATTATAAAAAATTTAAATATTTTAAAAAGTAAATAAATATTTGCTTATATAACGAACTAATAGATTAAGGGCATATCTTTAATTATAATCTATAATATAAAAACTTACTTTTCTAGCTATAAAACCTACTAACTAAAGAAGTATAAAAAATATTTTTAAGTATAAAAGCGGCCAAAAAATTTTATAGCTTTTAAAAACGCAGAGGTATACTTATAGCTTTTGCTTTATAAGTTAGACAATATTTTTACCCGGCTAAACTAAACCATTTCTTTTTTTTATTCTTTTTATAAGTAACCGCAGGACCCTGCTATCTACCTAAACATAAATTTTTTTAGGTTACATAAGGTACTAGTGCTAATCGGGCGCATAAGGACTAGGCACCTAACCGCTATAAATTAATACTAGCAACCTAGGGTAGACGTTAATAAACTCTCTCTCTCTCTCTCTCTTTCTACTTACCCCACTACCCCAACCAACCCCTCTAAGCAGAGATTGACTAGATAAAGACCTGTAGCCAAAACTGCATATATTCCTCCCTGCTATATCTACCTCGAACACCGCTTCAATTCTACATCTTCATTTTTATTACCTCAAACTGCTATTTTACTACTATTGCTACAATTTTAAAAGCACAAATACTATTCACTGTCACTACCGCAGTCAGGTTCTACTATATCGCCTCTTGCCTCTCCTTCTTCGGCTATACAGTTAGTAATTAGGTAGGCTTTCTTGCTTGCTGCTTTACTTCTTAGCTTTACAGTTACTACCTAAGTATATATAATCCTTTTTTCTTTGTCTTACTTTTTTTTGTTATCTGTTACTTTTACTAATAGTAATTGCAACCGACAAAATAGGTTTTACCTATTTACTTAGCCAGCCTAGACTCCAATATCTTGTACGCCGACCTTACCGCCCACCCGTTATCCCGTTGTCTGTCCCGCTGTCTGTAACATACGATCGACCACCCGCTATGTTTTCCGAAATAGTTGTTTATAATGCTAGAGCGTTGGCTAGAGACTAGATTAGCATAACAGCTAGGCTTTAATGCTTAACTTGTGGCTATATTATAGTTAAGCAAAACATACTAATTGTTTTAGTACTTTGCTTATATACCGATTATATTTAAAAGATTGTTTAGTAAGAATATATATAGTTTATATTTTTTTGATTATATTTTGAATACTATATATTTATATTTGCTAATTTATATAATATTGTGCTAAGAATATTATTTGGTTTATGCTTTGTAAAACTTGACTATTTAGCTACTTAAATACTTATAATGGTATATTTTATGATATTTTCTGGCTTTTTGTTTATTACGTGTTTAAAGGGTTTAAAAGCTAATAAATCTTTTAGATATAAAACGCTTAGCTTTTTGTTTTGGTATCTAGACGCCTAATAGTTTTAATATCTACTAGACCGGATTTAGCGCTGCAAAAACGTTAGATAAAGCTTTAGAGGTTATATTAAGAAATACTATTTAGTTCGCTAGACTTAGCAATTAGCAAAAAGCAGACCTTTTAAAGGTGTTTTATATAACTATTAATGCTTATTAGTACGCTTACTAAGCTATAGCTGCTAACCTTTCTTGATTTGCTCTTAAACTTAAATAGTATTTAAAAAAGATTAAAGTTATAATTAATTATAAAAATAAAAACAAAAAAATTACCTGGGTTGCTAAGAATATTGCTACTTATATTACTTATTAATTTAAATTCTTAGTTGAATATATTGCTATAGCGCTTATTTTTACTATAAGTGTTTAAATAAACTATTTAAAAGTATAAATCGGTACTATTAATATATGCTTTGTTTATAATAGTAATAATAAGTAAGCTGCTGTTTAATATTTTATTTTTAAAATATAAAAAAAAAAGCATTGCTTCCTAATAGCAAAAAATACAAAGTAAACCTAGTAGAGTAGATCTATCCGCTTGCATCCCTAGGCTATAGCAATAGTAGTTATATCGCTTGTAGTAATCTAGTTAGAAATCGCATAATTAGATAAAGTTATAATGTTCGAGATTTATACTAGCTATACGTAATGCAACATAACAAAGGCATCATTGACATATTAATATCTAACCCTGAAGTAGATAAATAGAATTAGTGTAAGGCCTGAAAGGCTTTAGTTTAATATACCAAGGAGCTTTGTTAAGGATGCTTACCTAAACCCTCCCTAAATTAATGCTTTCAGGCCACAAAAAGCTTTTTTTTTACATGTTATAACCTTAATGTATCGTTTCTTGTAATAGATCACCTTTTTTTTTACGTTCTAGAAACTACTATAAATCCTTAATAACAAACAATTAGGACTTATCTCTTTCTAAGTATGCTTTTTAATAGATAGTTGCACGGCCTATTATATTATGTGCTAGTTTAATATGTTTATTTAAAAATAAATATTTTGTTTTTGTGCTTTGTTCGATTTTAATATATTGCTAATATTTTGATTTAATAATTATAGGATTAAAACTAAAAGCTTTATTGTTTATTTAAAAAAAACTAAAAATTATTAATATAAAACGCTATCTATTCTTATTAATATTAAACTTTTCTAATATAATATTTTTAAGCCAGTTAAATTTCTAAAGCTATATCTAACCTTTATATAAAATAAAAGCTAAAACAAAGCACTACATAAACTAAGCAATAAATTTTTTTTTTATATATTTTATTATATTAAAGTAGGCCTTAGATATTATATTATTATTTAGGTTGCTTTTTAGCTTCTTAAATACTAAAATATATAACTAATAATATTTTTTAGTTTTATTAGTCTTTAAGTTATTTATAAACCTAACGTTTAGTTTATGCTTTATAACCAAGCTTTTAAATAATATGTTAGGCTATACTAGTAGTTTTTATATTATTATTAGTTTATATTTTTGCGCTTATTATAAAAACTAATTAATAATATTAGTAAGCTAAATAAAAACGCTTTTTTATTTAGTATTTTTTAGTTATTTAGTTTAGCTTTTTTAAAAAAAAAGTTATATTTTTTATATATATTTCTAAAAGATTTTTATAAACATTATTTTAAGCTATAAAATATTACTTTAAAAAGCTTTATAAAAATTTAAAATATTAATATATATAACGCTAAACTTATTACTAAACAGCTTATTTATTTAATTATATTTTTTAGAAAAACTTATAACGCTACTTATAATAAAGCGCTATAATGTTTATAAAATAAAAAAATAGGCTTTTATAGCAGTATAGATTTAATAATAACGTAATAAACTTGTTCTTAGATATTAAAGTTAAATATATTTATAAATATAATATTAAGCAAAAATTAGATATAATTTAAATTAAGTTTATTAAAATTTAAAAAAACTTTTAGTTAAAAAAGGTTAGTTTAGAAAGTACTATAACCTATTCTAGAAAACAAAAAGCAAAAAACAAAATAGTTCTAAAACAAAAAAAAAAAGTAAAGTACTAGGTTCTAAAGCACTAGATATATATATATATTAAAAAATTTCGGCATAAATTATATTTTGCATTTAGCATTTACCTTTATTGCTAACTGTATCAAGAACGTTAGAGGGCCCAACAATTTCATTAAATATTATACGCGCCGTATCAAGATGTGTGCCGAAAAGATAGGCTTAAATAATCGCTACCTGGCCTAGGTCCATTATAAAAGTGGCATAGTGACAAAGTGTACGTATGGTTTGTATTAGTAGCGGTAGTAATAAGTTCGGTAATTGTGGTTGTTAAGGGAAGAATAAAAAATGGACAAGAGAAAACAAAACGCGTCGCGCCACCCGCTGCGCAACAGTATTTAGTAGATAAGCCCAACAGGTGCACGCAGTGTTCGGAAGTACTTCGGAAGTAACCCTATTCACCTAATCACCTTATAATCATAGCTAATTAGTCTTCTTTTTTTATAAAAAGTTTTATAAAAACCTAAGGCAATTTATCTGTTATTATATACTAGCTCTTTCTTTATTTGTTGTTATCCCGTGAAAACAAAACATAGTTTATACGAAAGCTTAGAAAGCAAGTAAGGTCATGTGTAGGGTAAAGCACGTTTCCTTTCCCGCTAAATCATATAAAGAACCTATAAAGGCAAGTCAGCCCTTAAATTCTCCCAAGCTACCTAGGAAATATATATTTCTAAATAGGGTTATTAGTTCTGCTTGTTTCTAACTATAGAATTGTCTATATATATATGTATATATATATATTGTCAAATATAAACATATAGAAATAATTGTCAAAACAAGCAAGCTAGTTAATTAGAGGTTTAAAAGTGTGTTTTTTTTCTTAAAAGCGTATCTTACTATCTCTCTAAGATATATACTAATAAATAAGGACTGCTTAACCCCTAACATATTACCCCGCATCAATCATCCAAATTAACTATTAATTCTAACAATAATATTATATATAAGCCACTAAATCTAGTTAGCAAAAAAGATAAGGGCCCCTATATATATCTACCTATTATAAACTTACCGTTCCCACGGTCGCAGGTTAGGCCTAACAGGATTGGAGCTCCCCCGCGGACGTGTCGCTCGACTTGTTCCATGATCATGTAACCTAGTTCCTAATAGATAGTATAGATCTATAGATCTATTAATCTCTTTGTTAGATCTATAGATCATTAGATCTAAAGTATATTAGTACTTCGTGATAGCCTTAATCACTATTATTTCTTTTATCTATATAATCTTATAGTTCCTATATCTAGTCACTCGTTTAGTTCTGCTCCTTAGCTATCAATTTCACACACTTCAATTAACACACTCATTGAGCAACTACTATTCAGACCGCACCTTTCTGTATAGTGGTGGAAGTACTCACAAACCTCCCTAACGGACACCCGCCAGTGTTCCTAGTATTACCTATAAATCAAGAACCCCCGACGTACTACTTATACTACAGTATAATAGGTCCGTTACACTACCTAGAAACGCGGTCACCGCAACAGGAGTTAAAGACAACAGTAATCAATACATAGTCAATTCTATAGCCATTGCTTATTTCTAATACGTACACATATACACATTTATCTATAAGCATTAATAAGAACATATAATAGAAATAAAAAAGTTTAGAATAAACCTAATACTCCTAGTAGCTAGCTATATAATCTATATTAAATTATATAATGCCACGATTTATAGGCCACATACTGATTAATTTAATAAAGATAAAGTATCATTCTTAAAAAGTTTTAAAAAGATTGAATTAAACAGTGATAAGTCAACAAACAAAGTTCCGAGCACTACAGAAAAATAAGATCTTAGTTAATAAGAGAAAAAGGGCACTAGCAGTCTAACAATAACCTTGCTTTTATTATTAATAGTTGATCTACCTCTAGCGCAAGATAATAAGTTCCGGCGCGTCCGAAGAGGCTATGCTACTACTTTTGCTATCAATAGATATAAATAGCAGAAGTGTAGCTCACAAAAAAAAACCAAACAACTAATGCAGGATCTAGATTCTATATTGGTATAATTTATATAGCTAGCCCCTTAATTAATCCTTATATTTTGCAGCCCAAGGAAGCCTGTTATTAAAGCTCCATCCTTATATAAAGCTTTAAATCAGCCTAGGGAATATTGTTAGCCTATATAGCATGCCTATTAGCTTCCGGATGCAAGGATTTAATAGATAAGAATACATGGTTAGTCTTAAGCTTATGACCTAATTTATTCGAAGTAGTACATAAAGGATCAAGTGCTTATTAAACAGAATAAATAATTATTTATGTTTCATAATCCCTAAAAAGAGTATATTATATAGGTTAGCTATGTTAATCCGTAACTAGATTCAGCCTTTCTTTAATATAATTAGCCACAACACTTTAAGTATAAATACTAGTTTTCCTAATAAGCATTAAATTATAAGAACAAACACTATAGTTTCTTAATAACAAAGAACCATCTTATTTATCGCTAAATTAACACCTTTATTTCCTTATTCTAAAAGAGAATATAATGAGGGACTAGGACAAACATCCAGGTATGCCGCCACATAACACTCTCCCTCTTTGTCTAACTGAAAAAAGGCCCCCATGCTATCCACACGTCGGAATTTCCCAGAACACTACCACTCCCTAAGGGCTTGCAACACTCGAAATAAACATAAAAAAAAGCGATAAGACTCCACACAAGGACCTTGCTAACATAGGCTTCTCCGGATATTGTAGTAACTATAATAATCAAAACGAATTTCTACCGATTGAAATAGTTAGTGTTGATTTTTAGCTAATATTATACTAAACTAATAATTTGTTAGCTTTAGGCCTAATTCTTAGAAAAAAAAAAAATGCTAACTGCTTTCTGTTAGCCCTATAGTTATAAATAGCTTAATATAATATTAGGAATACTTCTAATAGGAGGCTTATCTAGCTGCTTTAGATCTAACACGCACTATTTTTTTATAATCTGGTTCTAAAGCAGGGGCTCAACGCTAACCGGGGAGAGGGAAAAAAAAAACAATAGGCATAAGCAGGCTCCAAAGCGATCAGAGCGGATTAAAGCCCTAAAAAAAAAAAACACTAAAAGACAGTAAACTATATTAAAGCTTGTTCAATTGCATTAAAGCATATAGCCTACTTTCTTTACTATATTTAATTTAGGTATTACCGAGTTAAACCTATCTCTTTATTAAATTACCTACATAAATACAACAATATTGCCCTGCTTATCTAAGGGGCTCAAAGCATATAAGACATCGGTACCGTAACTATATAGCAAAATTGGATTTATATTACTAAGAATACATAGAAATATATTGCTTTGATATAATTAACTAGCGCTATATATAGGTTTTTTATCCCTCTATTGTTTTGTTAACAATAGTATAGCTATAAAAACATAGAAGAACTTTTTAACTAGAATAACATTGCATGTGCGTCTAAGCTACTATTTTTAGCCCCCTAGATTAGCTTTATTAGCTTTCTAGATAACAGATAACATAGCTGAGAAAAAGAAGAGGTTATACACTAGGCATAGTACGTGATAGCTATTAATAGACAGAAACAAGTCAGCGTTATAAACAGCTTCCTATAGCTATACAAAGCAGATATAAAGGAGCCACTAGGGAAAGAGGGAAATAGTTGTTGTGTTTATATAAAAATATATATAAATAACTCATACGCCTAGCTCTAAGGTAGACACTTGAAACATCACACCTACACTTTTTACCTTAGCTTCTAATACAAATTCCACCCGCTCTATTTATACATAGTTAGGTCTAGCATCTTAATCACCAACTATATTTTTTATCTAATATATCTATAATCAGCTTAAAAATATTAAGTATATTATTATTTATGTTAATTCTATTAACTTAGATAATATCTAGTAATATTTCTAGGCCTTTATTTATATTTTAAGCGCTTATATTTATATTATTTTTATATTATATATATTAGACCTATAAGTACTAATCTTTATTAAGCATTTTAAAAAGTTTATAAAAAAAGTAGGACTATACTATATATTTAATGTTCTAAAGAAAAGCTTAAATAAAATTTATAACTGCTTAAGTAACAAAGATTTGCCAGCTTATTTTATTTAAAATATAATGTTTTAAAATAACCTTTATACTAGAATTTATATCTTATTATATATTGTTTTTTTTTTTTTCTGTTTTACTATAAAGTTCTTGTTTAAACACTACCTTAGCAACTGCTATACTTTTTATTTAGACCCACATTCCATAAATACTATTCTTTTAAATATTTGTTACCTAATATATATTAATAATTATTTATATGCCTATAGTTATAAGAACTATAGAAAATCAAACAACTACCTACACTTGCAAAAAAAAGAACATAAAAAAAGAACAACTAAGTATCTAGCTAAATAGCTTAGATATTAGAATCTAAACAATATATTTTATTTTATAAAAAATCTAATCGAGTTTTTTAAAAAGCTAGTTATAAAAACCCTAATCTTAGTCCTAGGCAGTAGTCCTTTTATAAAAATAGTATACTTTTTAAACCAAACAAAGTTTGTTTTTCTAGTTATTATAGCTATAGTACACACCTAGCATACCAAAATTAACATTTTTATTAATAACTATAATAATTTAATAAACTTAAAAACTACTATAAAAATTAAAAAATTAGTAAAAAAAAAAACTATCCCTACCTAGTTTTTTTTAATAGAATACACTAAAACTAAAAAAAAAAAAAAAAAAGTTTTTTGTGCTTACTTCTAAAATTTTACTATAAAAAAACTAATTTATATTTTTAAAACTACTAGTAATACAAAATTATATAAGTAGGCAGCCGCTTTTATTTATAAAACTATAATACTAGTTAAAATATATATATTTAATATATTAATAGTAGTACTACTAGCGCTTTTTTTATTATTATTATTCTAATATATAGTAAGCTATTAAAATAAAATTAATAAATAGCAAGCTTTTAGGATTAAAAAAACAGTTAATAAGCCGGTTAATATTTTCTACCTAAATAAAAACATTATATAAAAAATTAAAAAAATAGTAATAAAAAAGATTGCTTATATATTATCTTTTATTAATTAAAAAGTTAGGTTCTATTACTACTATACTATTTTTACCTATTAGTTAATAACCTTTATAATAAATACAAGATAATAATATTTATATAAATCTATTTATTATATATATTATATAGCTAGAGTAGCTTAATAAAGCTTTAGGATATTTTTTTAAGTTATATAAAAGATTATCTATATCTAAAGCAAGTTTTTTCTTTTTTAAGCTTAGTCCTTTATATACTCTTTAATTAATAAAACTAAGTCTTGTTGCTTATATAGAAAAGTTAGCTAAGGGCTAACCATAAAGACTATGTTGCTCTCTAAGCTGTCCAGATTAGCTAATAAAAATAGCAATTATAATAGTGTTGTTAGTAATAGCGGGAAAGATAATAGTAACAAAGATAGTAATACTAATAAAAATAAAGTTAATAAGCGATCTATAGATCTATAAGAATACTTTCTTAATTAGTTTAAAAGTAGGCTTAATAGAAAGATATACTTGTTCGGAACATAGAAAGCGCCCGGAATAGCACTATTATTACTATCCGTAAGCTACTCTTAACTAAAAGAGTTTAATAAACTTAATATAATAAGCCTAAGTGCTACTAAATAAAGATCTTGCTTATTAGAATTAAAGCTAGATATTAAAACTACTATATTATTATTTTATAATACTAGGGCCGAACTAAATATAGCTATACTTAGGTTTTTAATAAAAAATAGCTTAATATTATTCTTAATACTAAAGAATTATCTAATTATAGCAAAGATCTTTATAAATAGTATAAATATAGATTATTAATTTATAATAGTATTAAAGTTATCTAGCCTAAAAAACTTATTAGGAATAATAAAACAAGCTTTATTAAAAATACTAGCTTTTAATTTGTAATAAATAGTATAACTATTATATTACTTAATATATATAGCAATTTTTTTTCTATATATACGTTTTAAAGTGTTGGACTTTTTAAAAATGCTTTTTTATTAATTTGTAAAACTAAAAATAAATTTATAGTAATAGTAACGATTTAGTAGCTAAGCTATTTAAAAATAATAAATTAGTTGATTAGAAATAATAATAGTACTTAAGTATTTATTTAAAAAAAAAAAAAAAAAAAAAAAACTTGTTTAACTTTTTAGTAATTATATTTAGTTATATTATTAAATAGAAAAAATAAATAATACTTTTTATTAAATACTATAAGTTATATATATAAAAAAAAAGTAATACTTTTTATAATTATTTTTTTACCTATTTAAAAGCATACATATAAAATATAACATTAGAAAAGGAGCAAGATTATAGCCTAATAAGTACGCTTATTAACCAATATTTAGCTTTTTAGTTTTATTAAAAAAACAAATCTAGCTTGTTAAGTATATTAGCAAGTATTCCGCCGGTCAAAGTTTTCTGCTTTTAAAAATAAAACAGCGCTACTAACTGCCTACTAACTCTATACCAAGCTTAATAATAGCTAGGCGGCTATAATTATTAGAGCCGGCGCATATAATAACTATGCCAATGCTTAGGCACCGATTATTATTAAAAACCTATCTTCCTAGATCTATTGCTACCCTTATCTAAACAAAAGCAAATTAATATTTTAAAACTTAAAAAATAAAATATATATTAGCACATAAATCAAACAGTTATAAAGCACATATAATTCTACTATATAAATAATAAATAACTTACTATTATTTTAATAGCAATAGTCATCTTATATATATTTTTTATTAAAACAAGTTGCAAACATATTCAACGTTTTACTCTATTATATTCAAAGTACTATAAATCAAGAAATAGCAAACAACAACAATCAGTCCAACAATAATTAATTCAACAACAATCAGTCCAACAATAGTCAGTCCAATAATCAATTCAACAACAATCAGTCCAACAACAATCAGTCCAACAACAATCAGTCCAATAATCAATTCAACAACAATAGTCAGTCCAACAACAATCAGTCCAACAATAGTCAGTCCAACAACAATCAATCCAACAACAATCAATCCAACAACAGTCAATCCAACAATCAGTCCAACAATAGTCAATCCAACAATAGTCAGTCTAACAATAGTCAGTCCAACAATAGTCAATCCAACAATAGTCAGTCCAACAATAGTCAGTCCAACAATAGTCAATCCAACAACAGTCAATCCAACAATCAGTCCAACAATAGTTAGTCCAACAATAGTCAGTCCAATAATAGTTAGTCCAACAACAGTATAAAGACTAAAAGCAGTAGATTCAAAAATATTTTCGGTAATACTTCTTAGGCTCTTGCTCCTTTAAGGAATAATTAGGGAACTACAACCTT
Organism: Ustulina deusta; assembly: GCA_023159155.1. Lineage (NCBI taxonomy): Eukaryota > Fungi > Ascomycota > Sordariomycetes > Xylariales > Xylariaceae > Ustulina > Ustulina deusta. Next base: position 243,405 of record JAJNNX010000047.1, on the reverse strand, counting down.
TGAGCAACTAGAGTCCATACCATTTTTAGAGCTAGCTCAAAAAAGAAAAAAGAAAAACTATAACTTTATTATGCTACTTTAAGACCCTAATATAAAGGGCCGAAAAGTACTAGTAAATAAAAGGATCTATTATATTTTTAGGTTTTGGGACCTTTTAGTTATTTTAGTCCTTAGTTTAACTAAAAAATAAGATTATTATTAAGCTATTTTAGTAAAATTAGCAAATATTTATATAAAAAAAATAAGATTTATAGCTAATAATTCTAATAAAATATATATTTTTAATAATATAAATTTTATTAGTTATAACTAAAAAGATTTTAAAATTATATATATTGCTATTAATAATAATAAATTAGTTATATTTTATATTAGTTGCTTTTATAGTACTAAAAATAAAAATATTTATTTAAAGTTAATATTAGATTTTAGATTTAGTAAAAAAAATATAAATATATTATTAAATATTTATTAAAAATTAGTTAGTTAAAAAAAAATTCTTTAGAAAAAAAAAAAAAAAAATTAAATAATAATAATAAAACGTACAAAAAATACATAAAAAAAATATTTAAAAAGTAGGATAGTACTCCGTTTCTAATAGTTAAAGGGTGATTTTTTTTTTTTTGTTTCGATCAAAATAAGCGTTCTATTCGCATTATAGTTTACAAAATAGAAATAATTAAATAAAATAATTTAAAAAAAGTTTTTTGTATAAATAGCATATAATAGTACTACCTATACCATTAAGGCCGCACAGCTAGGATCAGCTAAAATAACCCCACTTTTACCCCGGGGACCTATAACAGCCAGGCCGCCCATGCTAGTCAGACTTTGTAAGCCGGGTGCATCGCTAGCCGAAGTGTTAGTCGCTTGGCCAAACCGCTCTAACCTTTTTGATTTGGGCTATAAGTCAGTTATTCTAGACTTTCTACTTCGGACTTTTAAGCCAGCCCCTTTTTTATAAATTAACTTTAAGTCTAACCTTAAACAGGCAAGCCTTTCCTAGCAACGCTTTAAACACCTAATAAACTAGTATGCTTAATAAGTATAGTTATTTAAAACTAAAAGGATTATTAAGGGCAAGCTTATATATATTTTATAAAATAATATTTAAAAATATTAAAATATTATAATTAGAATTAGTTCTAGCTTATTATAAATATATTATATTTATAGTAATTTTTTATTAAAACTAATATTGCTTAATATAATTAATTTAAATAGTTATATTTATAAATATTAGCTAATAGCGCTAGTTAATTTATAGGTATAAAAAAAAGTTAGTACGCTAGTAGTTCTATAATAATATATTAATATAAGTTTAAGATTTTAAGCAATAAAAATATTTTAATATAGTTTTAATTTATTAGTATAGCAGTTTTTATATTTATTAGTTATATAATCTAGTATAAAAAATTAGTATAATATTACTTAAAATAGTATTGTTTTAAAAATTAGTATTATTTGATTTTTTAGCTATATTTTATATATATTTTTTTTAAAATATATAATTATATATTAAAAAAAATATAATAAAAACCCCAATTTTAATACTAACATTTATAGTTAGATTATACCGAAAATATAGTAAGCTTTAAAAACTGCCTTTTTTAATTAGCGCTATAAATACTAAAATAATAATTAATTATAACAAAATGGTTGCAATTTAGGGCTAAATTAAGGCTATTTTTAAAAAAAAAAAATTTTGTAACAAAATATTTCTGCTTATTTTTATTAGCTATATTATTACTTAAATAACTAAAGTAGTTTATATATTAAAATAGCTGTTTATATTACTATATATATTAATTAAGCAGCAACGATAAAAACTATTAAACTAGCAAATATAAAATAAAATACTTATTTAATATAAATTATTTATACTAGTTATAATACAAATAAAATCTATATATTTTATAAATAATCTTAAGAATAAATAATTATATTATATTTATATTTATTATTAATATTTCTGGTTTTATGGTTATATTTAGTACTAAAATAAGCATTAATTTTCTTTGTTTATTTAGGTTGCATTTTTAGCGTTATAGTTATAATAATAGATATACTGGATTAAAGCAGAAAAACACTAGCTAGGCCTAGAGCTATTTAGTCTTATACTATAAGCGCTAGCAAAGTTATTATATTTAACAAGTTTAGTTTAGTTTAGGGCAAGTTATAAAAAGGATTTAAAAAAAAGAAAGGAATGCTAACCCTTAAGATTAGGCTTTTGTTTTTTTTTATTCCGCCCTTTTTTTAAAATAAAAAAGTCTAAAAATCGCAACTACTTTGCTATAATCTTTTAAATAACAGAGTATAGCCCCAATAGATTATTATTATAATATTGCTTTTTTTTTAAATAGAAATAAATATATATATTAAAATGTTTTTTAGCTAGCAATAATTATATAAAATATAATAATTTTTAATCTAACAAAATATTAATATAGGTTTTATTATTAGAACATAAGCGCTATACTGCCTATAATTTTTAAAATAAATCTTATTAATATATTATTATAAAAACCAACTTTTAAAAAAAAAGCAATTATTATAAAGCTTAGAACTAATATTTAGTATTAATATTAGTATAAAAACCTAATCTATAAAATATTTAGCCTAGTTTTTAATATAACTAAGTATAAAAAAATCTATTATAGTTTTATTAAGCTTTATATATATTATTTTTTAATATTATTAACTAGGCAACAAATTATTTATAAGCAGTAAAAACAAAAACAAATAGTTTAGCTCTAATATAAAAATACTATATTAGTTTATTAAAATAGACTTAAAAATAAAATTATTATTTTTTTAAAATATTAAAACATGATATAAATAATTTATATTTAGTTTAATAGGTTAAATATTTCCTTTTTTATTTTTATACTATATAAGTATGCTATATAGACTAAAACGCTGTCTAAAAGCTACTAGTATAAAAAAATAACTAAATTTATAGCCTAAAATATATTTAATATAACTTTATATATAATATAATATAATAAATCATAATATAACTAATATAAAAAATAAAATAAAAATCTTTTGTAGTAATATATAACTATTTTATTATTATTAAACTAACGCAATAAAAATATAAAGTTAATTAAAATCTTGCTCCTATAGCCCTAGTCCTTTACTAACTTACGCTAGAGGGCTGTCTATGTTTTAGGCCTAGCCCTAAATTTAACCGCAAGCAAATCCGTTATATTATTAATATATATTAAACAAGTTATTTTAATATACTAATTTTAGCTTACTTTATTTATAGTATTAAAACCAAGCTAAGCCGCTATTATATTAAGACCTTATTATTTAAAAATAATAATCTTTTTTTATTTTTTTATTTATATAATCTATAACCCTGCTTAAAGTAATAAATTAATAACTTTTATACACCTGCTAAAGCCCTTAATAAAAATACATATATTATATAGTACGTTTATTAAGTACCCTAGCTTTTACTGCTTTTTAGCTTTTAGCGCGCGCTAACTTATCTTAAGCAATATTCTAGCTTTATACCTATATATAGATATAAAAATATTATAAAAAGTTTAGAAAATTTTTCTATAATATTGCAATATATAGATATTATTTGTTATATATTAAAAATATTACAAATAAACACTATTTTTATTATTATAATAAAATTATTAATTATTATTATAATATTTCTAGCTACTATTTTTCTAAAACTAATATTTACTATTTTTATATCTATTACTATTTATTACTCTCCCGAGCTATAGAAAGCCTATTATTAGTAACTAGGTATTCTAGGAATATAAGCCAGGAAATATAAACCTTTGTAGCAATAGAAAACATAGATAAAAAGCATAAATATATCTAAAAAAGCCTATCTAGCTAATATAACAAAAATAAAATATCTATATCTATTTATATTTAGCGCTATTTATATTTATAGTTATATACTAAACAAATATAGCACTATTAAAAAGCTTAAAGCTAAAAATTATTATGTTATATCTAGCCTCTTTATAATAATAGTACTGTTTATATCTATAGTAGCTATTATTTAAAATGCTAATATTTATAATAGAAGTAGTAATAAAGCGCTTTTATAACTTAATTCTTTTTTTTTTATTTTTTTATTTTTTTTAAACTTTAGTACTTTAGTTTATATTTAAATAATATAAATACTAAGCTTATACGCTTAATACCCTCTTTATAGATCTTTAATTTATACTATAATAGTATATTTAATATATATTTCTATTTTGTACTATAATTTATATTATTTCTATATTTAATAATAATATTATATAAAATAAAAAATTAGCATTAGCTATTTTAAACTCTAAAATATTTAGTTCGAACTATGTTTTTTTAAAAAAGTAAAAAAAAACAAATAAAAATTAATTAAAAAAAAGCAAAAATCCTAAAGTAGTATTATATATAACAGTTAGTATAGTCTTAGCAAGACTTGTAAGAACTCTAGACCTATATAGCAATAAAATAGAAAATCTATGTATGGACCAACCTAACTTTATAGCTATATATATAAAGTTTATATTTATTTATTTTATAAACTCTAACTTTTTTTTTTTTTTTTTTTTTAGTTTAAAGTTTTTATTTATAATATTAATAAACTAGCTATAAAAGTTTTATTTACCTAATTATAATACTATTTTAAGCTTACTAATTATTTATTAATAAATATTTAATAAATATATATTTTTTATTTTGTTATAATTAATAAAATATAAATAAATTTTTTTTTTTAGTTATATATTTAATATAAAAAATTATATATTTTATAATATAAATCTAATTTTAATATAACTTTAATAAAACTTTTAATTTTTATATAATTTAAAAACTAATAATTTATAAAAAACTTAATTTTAAATATTTTTATTTTATTTTTAATTTTTAAATAATTAAAATAATTTTAATTTTTAAGTATAGTTAGCTTTTTACTATTAGATAATTTTAAAATCTTTTTTTTTATAAAAACAAAAAAGATTAAGGACTAGATTTTTTTATAAACGTTTTAAATAAACTAATATTTAAAAAAAAATCTAAAAAAAATAAAAAATTAAAACTTAAAAAAATAAAATTTAAACTAGAACTAAAACTATTTAAAATAAATAATATATTTAAAAATATAATATTAAATATTATAGTTATATAAGCTTATAACTTTATATTAATTTTAATAAAACTGTTTTAATAAATAAAAAAAATAAAAAATTAATTTTTTAATACGTTTATTTTAGTATTTTTAAAAAATAACTATAATTTAATAATAAAAATATATTTAAAAATATTAATTTTAAACTTTTTAGTTTTATTATTTTATTTGTTTTTTATTTTATTAGCTTATTTTTTAGCGCTTTAAACTTTATTTATATTAAAAAACCTAAAATATAAAAAATTAATTTTAATAAGTTTATAAAAAATAAAGCTTTATTTAATAATTAGGTTTATAAATTAATAAAAAAGCTAAATAAAAATATTATTATATTTTAAATTAAAAATAGCTAATTTTAATATATTATAAGCTAATTAAAAAAATATACTAAAAAATTAATAAAAATAAATTTTTATTTAATTAAAAAACTATTTAATAATATTATTAAAATAATTTAAACTTTATTAATAATTTATTATAATTTTAATTAAATAGTTATAGTTTATAAAATATTTTAAGTTTATATATATAAAACTAATAAAAATATTAATAAGTTTATTTTTATATTTAATAGTTTAATTTAAAAATATTAATTAGCTAAATTATAATAAAAATATAAATTATAAAACTATTTTTATATAAACTTAAAAAAAAACTTATATAAAGTTTTTATAAATTTAAATATTTTTTATAAATTATTTACTAATAAAATTATTAAATTAGTATATAATACTAAGTAAGCTTATAAAAACTATTAATAAATTAAACTTATTAGTTTAATTAAATAAAAATCTAATTTAAATAATTAAATTTTTAGCAAACCGGCCTACTAATTTTTAACTAATTTTAAAAGTTTTAAAAGATTTATTTTAAAACAATTAAAATAAACACTAATTATAAAAAAAAAAAACCTTATTAAAATAATAAAACTTATTTTATTTATAATAAAAAAAAAATATATTAATTAACTATTTTAACTAAAAGTTTAAAGTTTTAAATATTTAATAAACAAAAAAAAACTTTAATAAAAATAGTTCTAGTAGTTTATTTAATTTAAAAAACAAATAAAACTAATAAAAACTTTTTTATTAGTTTTTTTATTTGCTTTAGCTAAAATATATAATTAAAACAAATTAATTATTTTTAAAATATTTATTTAATTATAAATTAATAATATTAAAATAAAAATTTTAGCTTTATATAATATTAAAGCTTATATTTTTTTAATAATTAATTATAAATTTATATAATAAGTTAAATAATAATTAAAAATAAAAATAGTTTAACTAGCTAAACTTTAAAAGTTTTATAACTATTAAAGCAAAATAGTTAATAAAGTTTATAAATATTTAATATATATTATAAAAATTAATAATTAATAATTTAAAAACTAAATATTTTAAATTATTAATTTTAGCTATAATATTATTATTAGTATTAAATAATTAATAAAATAAAACATTTTAATAAAAACTTAAAAATAATAATTAATTTAGCTAAATAATCTATTTTTATTAGTGTTTGAATGGAGTGTACTGCATATTTCTAAGGCAGCAGTACATGCTTGCAAGGTTGGTGGAATATAGTCTATTCACTATATGCCACACTTAAAGGAAGAAAAGAAAGGAAAGAAATGGGTAGGTGGGAGCCCCCTATATACCCCTTCGTACGAAGGGGTCTGTAGGTGGTCCCTAGCCGGACCCCTTGGCCTAGACCCCTTGGCCAGACCCCTTCGTACGAAGGGGTCCGTAAGTGCCCTAGCTAATTGCGTACGATTAATCCAACAATTAGCTTAATTTTTATTAATAATTATAGTTAAGCTTTTTAATTATAAATAATAAAATATAAACCTAAAAATATAAAAAAATATAGATTAATATAATTAAGTATTAAAAAAATATTATTAAATATTAAAATAATTTTTTAAAAATAAAATAATAATTTTAGAAATAACCAAAACTAAAAAAATAAAAAAAAAACTTAAAACTTTTAAACCTAAAATAAAAAAAGTTTATATAATAATTTTTAAAAAAAAAAAAAATTAAGCTGCTATTAAAAAAATTATATAAAACTTTTAAAATTATTTCTATTAAAATAAATAAAAATAATTAGCTAAAAAAACTTTAAAAAAGGTTATTATAATTAAGTTTATAATAACTAAAAATAATTATATTAAACTATTTAAAAAAGATTTAAAAATAATTAATATTTTATAAAAAAAATAAACTTAAATTAATTAAGTAGTATTATAAAAAACTTTTAATAATAAACTAATTTTATTTTTAAAAAAAAAAAATCTTTAATATATAAAGTTAATATAAAGTTTTTTGTTTTTTTAGCTATTATATTTAAAAAAGTTTTTTTTAAAAAAAAAATCTAAAATTTTACTATTATTATAACTAAGGTTTAATATAATACTAAAACTTAATAATAAAAAATATGCTTTTAGCTCTTATTAATATTATATATTTATATAGTTTATTTTATTTAAAAAAAGTTTTATAAATAAACTACTAGTTATAAATTTTATTAAATAAAATATAAATTTAAATATTATTTTTGTTTTATTTATATTTAAACTTAAATTAATTAAATATAAATTTATAATTAATTATTAATAAAAAAATATATATTTAAAAAATTAAATTATATTAGTTTTAAATATTAATAATATTATATTTAATTATTATAATATTATTTAATTTATTAAACTAAATATTATTAAAACTTTTTATTAATTATTATTAATTATAAAATTATATTATTTTTTTTTTTTTAATTTATAAAAAAATATTTTAATAAAAAGTTTTATTTTTTAGTTTAAAAATAAGACCTGCTTAATAATAAGCTTTTATTAATTTATTTTAAAACTAAAAAATAATACTAAACCTATTATAAAAAAATAATTTACTGTTTATATTAAATTAAATATTAAAAAAATATTAAAAAGTTTTGTTTTAATATATTTATTATTAATTATTTAAAAATAGTTATAAAAGCTAAAATAAAAACAAAAATTAACTTTATTAAAATCTAAGCAATTTTAAATTAAAATTTTAATAATTTTAAAAATATTAAATTAATCTAATTATTTTTTAAGTTTTATAATTATGTTTGTATATTTATTTATTATACTAGTAAAATTGCTACTTTTTTAAATTAATTATTAAAAAAAAAAAAAATATTTATAATAAAACTAGAACAAAAATAAGCTTTTAAACATATAAAACTACTAGTTTATAAAATATTTATTTTAGTTTTTTTTAAGCCTAGCTAACTAATATAAATAAAAATAAATATTTTATATAATATAATAAAAAAAGTTATTTAGTAATAATAAAAAAATATAACTTAAAAATTTATAAAATATTTTTTTAAAATAATAATATTAATTAAATAAACTTACTTAATTTAAAACTATAAATTTTTAGTAATAATATAAACTTTAAAATATTACTATTTAAAGTTTTTTAAAACTATCTTTTTTATAATAACTAATTATTAAGCTTTATTATATTTTTTAAATAAATAAATTTTATTAATATAATAAGTATACTAGGCTAACTTTTTATTAAACTTTAATATTATTTTTTAATACTAATTAAAACAAAAAAATATAATAGCTAATATTTTATTAAAAAAAATAGCTAAGCTCCCTATAGTTAAAACTAAAAAAACTAAAAAATAAATAATAATATTAATTCTGCCTAACAAAATATTAGGTCCTATATTAACTATAGACCTTTTATTTAATACTTTTTAAAAAACAAACCTAATAAACCTAATTAAACAAAAAAACTAGTTATAAAAGCTAAAAAATAAAAATAAAAAACTATATATACTTAAAGTTACTTTAAATAAGACTATTTTTTTTTATATAGCTTTAATTTAAAAAACTTATATATTTTTAATTATTATATATTAAAATTAATACAAAATAATCAAAATATTAGAACAAAAATATTATTAGTTTTATTTAACATATAATTATAAATAATATATATATAATTATTATAATTATAAAAAAAACAAAATATTACAAAACAAAACTTTTGGCTTTTTTTATTTATTGTTTATACTAGCCGTAATATAGCAATATATAATAATAAATAGCAAAAATATATTACTTAACTAATAAAGTTATAACTATATATAAATAGTTATAAATAAGTTTAATTATTTAATTATAATTTTACTTAGCAAAAAAATAAACATTATAAAATTACTAGCTATATAATACTATAAAAAATCTATATAGATTTTTTAGCATATTAAATATATAAATATTAAATAATATAAAACTGTTTATTTCTAAATTTATAGCAATAATTAATAGTTTTATAAGCATTAAGTACTGCTTTAGTAGTATTTATTACTTTTAAACCTAAAAAATAATAAAATTAACTAATTAAAAACTAAACTAATAATTCTATTTTTATATTAATAAATACTAAAATAATTAAAATATTTATTTTTTTACTTTAAACTTTGCGTATAATTTTTTATAATATTTATTAATTAATATATTACTATTAAAAATAGTAATAAAAATTAAAATATAAAACTTCTTAATAATAAATATTAATAAAACTATTATAAATTTTAATATTAAGCAATAAGCGCTCAAACTAGTTTGCTAAACTTAAAACGTTTAAAAAATAATATATAATATAGCAACCTTTATATAAAAACAATATAAGCTATAAACTAAAAAAAAAAACATTTAATAAATTTTAAAATAAAAAATAAAGTTTTTTTAAAAACAAAAGGTTTTATAATATAAGTATTAATTATTAGATTAAACTTTTAATTAATTAAACTTTTTAAAACCTTAAAAAAACAAAAATTTAGTTATGTTTTTAATTTGCCTAATTTTTATAAAATAAAAACCTTATTTTATATTAACTGATTATAAAAAATAAATAATAACTTTTTATTTTAATAAATTTAATTATTGCTTTTAGCTAAAAATATTAATAGTAAAACAAAATTTAAAATTAAACAAATTAAATAATTAAAAATATATAAAAAAAACAAAAAGTTGTAATATTAAGTTGCTTAAAAAAGCTATAATTTTAATAATATTTAGTATATAGCTTAAAATTTTAAATACGTACCAATCAAACTTAACTAATTTTATAAAATTTATAAAAAAACTTTTAGATTTTTTATAAAATTATAAAAATAAATATATATAATAATAGTTAATAAATTTATAAGTAATTATAAAAATAATAATAAAATAGTATAATATAAAAAGATTATATAAATCTAATATTATTAATAACTTTAAGTTAAAACTATATTTAAATTTTTAGTTTTAAAAAAAAATAGTATAATAGTTAGTATAGTTTTAGCAAGACCTATAAAAACTTTAAACCTATATAGTAATAAAATAAAAAGTTTATGCATAGACTAACTTAACTTTGCAGCTATATATATAAAATCTATATCTATCTACTTTATAAACTCTGATTTTTTTTCTTTCTTTTTTTCTTTTTTAGCTTAAAGTCTTTGTTTATAGTATTAATAAACTAGCTATAGAAGCTTTATTTGACTGATTGTGACACTATACTACTATTTATTGCAAGCCTGCCTAAGTTCTTCTTTTATAATCCCCCCTCCCGCTAGCCACTCTATGCACACTTGGCATACTATATAAGCTAACTCAAGCCTAAATAAAATAAAGCATAAAAAAAAATATATTAAATAGACAAAAATGCTTTGCAAATTAAAGGTTTAAAATCCACGCTAGTTAAAAATAGCTTAAAAGTACTACATAGCAAAGAGCTTAAACTTATAAAAGCCAGGGGCATAGGACTAATCTAGACAGGTTAGCACTAATCACTTATTCCAAATTATTTTTTATATTTTCCTCTTTCAATATATACCAGTACATATGTTGTAGGGCGTTACTAAACCATTAGGTTAGTAATAATTAGGTAATATTAATAGGACAGAAAAAGTTGCTCTATTATATAGGTTAAAAGTGAGTTCGCTTTAACTAAGCCTTTCTTTTGTCCTATAAAACCTTTTTTTTTTCTAGCACTAGCTAGGGGCATTCTTTATAAGCAATCTCTTTTAACTTATAGTATAGCTTATCTATTTGTTATAAATATTAATACATTACTGTTTATAAACTAATAAACAGCTCTACTAATTATTAGGGCTAGAATAAATATTACTTAAGCTAAAGCAATAAACAAAAATAATAAAATAGCTTTATATATAATATATTATAATATATTAATATATACATGCTTTAGCTAATAATTATTAATATTAAATAAAAAACAATTGTTATGTTCTATAGCTATCTATTTACCTCTTTTTTATTTAAGCCTATATTTCTTTTTAAAAGGCTCTAGCTTATATTTAAATGTAACTTTTTTTTTTTGTAAGCATATAATCTTTTTTTAGCTAATAAATAGGCTGCTTAGTATAGTAAATAAAAAGAACTGTTTAGCTCTAGCCCGAAATATATATAAAAATTATATTATAAAAAACTAAAAAAATAGTAAAATTAAAAAAAAATAGCTTTAGAAAATATATTAAGTATTATTAAAACTAATAAACTAAAACTAGGCAAAAATAGGTTAGTTAAAAAAGCAAAAAAAATATATCTTAAAATAATCTAAATTAGGCGCTATTAGTAATAATACTATAAAAGCGCTGCCTTAGATCGGGATAAAGCAAATTAAAACATTTGCTATAGCTTTGCTTAAGCTAGGCATTATTTTTTACTTAACCTTATAGCTTATTAAAATAAAACTAGCTATCTAGCCTATACTTAAACTATTTTATAAGCTAAATAAATAAAAATATAGTTTTAATACTATATATATTATTTTTTATATTAAATTATAACTTAATATAATTTTTAATAAACTTAAATAGTTTAATATTAGTTTAAATTATAACTTAAAACGTTTAAAGCTAGCTAAAATATAAAGTAATAAAAAATATTATAAAAATCTTTTTATAATTAATAATATTTATTAACTAAAAAAGCTTAAAAAGTTCTATACTATAAAACTATTTATTAATTATATTTTATTTATTAATAAATAATTTAAACTTAATAAAAGTATTATTAATATAATACAAACAATCTAAAGTAATATATATATTTAAAAGCTTAACGCTATTAAAGTTAATAGTAGTACAAATAACTAGTTAAGTAGCAGGCATTATAAAATAAACAATTTAAAAAAAAAATATTTTGGTTTTGTTCTATAGTATAAGTAGTTTAATATATAGCATTAATATTAAACGCTAGACCTGCTGCTTAAAAGTATAGTTTTTCTATAGAATATATATTAATAAAAAAACGCTTTAATATAACAAAATCCAACAGCTATGCTAGATTCTAGAGGATTAAGCGCTATAACTTTCGGGTTCTTAAATTTTTAAACTATCTATATACTCTCGGCAGCACACGTCTCTATTAAGCGCTAGATTAACAAATGTTCTAGGTTCAAAATCAAGATCTTTTATTCACTAAACCTTTTTAAAAATCCCTATATATATAGTCTAACAGTTTAAAGGTCTAAAACAATTAGAATAAACAGTTAGATACTATATATATATATAGTCATAAAGTTATATATATATACTTTATTCATTAATACAAAAGAGCTAAAGCTATAGCTATTATATTTAATTATAAATATATCAGGCATTATTATGATTTATTTTATATTTAAAACAAAAGTATAAAATATAGGATTTCTGATTATTTTGGTAAAAATAATAATAAACATATTTCATATTAAATAAAACTAATAACTAGTGCTTATAAATATATATACTATAGCTACAAAAGATGCTACATTTATATATCCTTTTTATTTCTTTGAACTGGCCGTATATATTAAAGTTATAAATAATTCATTGTAGTAAGACCGGGGGCAATTATAGGGCTCTAACTATTCATAGCTATAAAACTTTCTATATTATTTATGCTAGTATTTATAACTATCCTGCATTAGGACATATAGTAGCTATTTATTAAGCTTTATTTTAATTCTATAAAAATATAAATAGAGCTCCTTTAGTATACTAGTAACGCTAACTTATAGTTAAGTAGCAATATAACTGCAAATAAAAATAATAATAAACTTGATAGAGCTTATTTTCTAAAAAATTAAAGGATTTATCTGAACTAATGTTTGATAAGATAGTTGCTAAAACGTTGCAGTACGTTAAAACAATGTATGTTTGCTATAAAGTTGGTTGTAGTTTTAAAAGCTAGGAGAATCCAAAGTTCTATATATACATGTGTGTGTGTATATATAGACGCCTATACTATTTTACTCTGCGAGAGAGAGAAAGAGAGGGCAAGGAAAGAATTTTTTTAATAAAAAAAAAGAAAAAAAAACTGCAGCGTAACGCTTGCTACTTATAAAAAAAAAACAGAATTATTTTAAGTGCTTATTATATTTTTATATTTACTAGTACCCGCTTTAGTCCTAGTTAATAGTAGTAATAGTAATTAGAAAGACTTGCTATACTTGCAAAAAGCAGCACTAATCAAGTTAGCTATTTAAATAACAAACTGCTTTTAGCTCTTAGATTGCTTGCAGTATTAATAATTTTATATTTATAGCTTAGCAATATATTAAATGCTTTTTTTTTGTTTGTTTTATATTTTAATCAAAAATTAATACAAATGTTTGTTCTTCTTGCTTAACTACTTATTAGCTATCTAAATTTAGCTAATTAAAATTAAAAACTGTTCTAATAGCAATAATAAAAGTTTTTTAGTTCTAGTTAATCTTAGAAATAAAAACAAAGATTTTTTTATAATATTAATAGGCCTTAAATAACTAGTTTATTATAGCCTGCTTTACTCTACTTTAGTACTAATAAAAAATAAAAAAGCTATTAATTAGCAGTTTAGTAATAACAAAGACTATTCCAACTAGAACAAAACATAAAAAAAAAAAAATATTATTAATATATATACTATAGTATATATACGCATTTTTAGAATTTTAACTTTTTTTTTATTTTTTTTTTGTATTATTTTAGTTTTTTTTATATTATAAATTATTTAATGCTTTACTTTCTTTCTAGTAGTTATTTTTTTTTAAATAAGTAGTTTTTTAATATATATAAATTAGCTCTTTTATTTAGCTGCTTAATTATATTACTTACTTAAACTTATTATAATTATTTATTTTAAACTAAATTATATAAAAAATTTAAACTATTATATTACTATATAATAAATAGCTTATATAAGCTTTTTTAGATATAATTAACCCTAATATAATACTAATATAAAATATAAAGCTATTACTAATATATATTATTTAAAACGCCTTTTTAATTATATTATATAAAAATAAGTAATAAATTATTTTTTAAAACATATATAGATTATATCTATTTAAGTACTGCTTGCTTAATACTTTATTTTAGAAATATTTATATTTATTATATTTTTTAACAAGCTTAAAAGATTGTTTCTATACTATAATTCCAATAGATATACTGCTTCTTTCCCTCCGTTCGCAAACACCTTATAATAACTTAGCAAATATTATATTAGGACCTATACATATAAGCAGCGCTTATAGTTACTACATAATATATTACAATCTTTAAATAAGACTTAATAAGCTTAAATAACTTATCTTTTTTATAAAACGCTACCTTAGTTTATATTTATATCTATAAATAAAACTGCTTCTTTTTTTTTTTTTTTTTTTTATATTTGTTTATATTAAATATATTAACTTTTAATAAAGTAACATTAAAAAAACAACCTAAAAAAACAAAAATATTTCTTAATTTATATTTTATAAAATTAATATAATATAAACTAAAAAAAACTAATTGTATTATATTTAATAATAAAGCAAAAATATATAATATTTTTTAGTATTATTATATAGTTTTATTTTAGTAAAATTTTTAGAATAACTTTAAAAAAAATATATAAAATAATAAATATAATTATATTTAAATAATTAGTTTATATTATATATAATAAAAAAAAAGTGCTAAGTTTATAATATTTTATATATTTAAAAGCTAAATTATATTTTATAAATAAAAGTTATAAACTTAAAAAGTATTATTTTTCCGAACTATAATATAAACTTATATATTGCAGTTTTATATAAGATTATATATTCTTTTTATATATATTTTTTGTTTTTTTAAAAATTGCATTATTTTTTATTTTTATGCTTTTTTAACAAAAATTAAAGTTATTTATATAAATTAAAAAAAAAAATAAAAAGCAAAACAATTAAAATAAACTGCTAATATTTAAGCTTATACTTTATTTATAAATAAAAAAAATAAGTAATAATAGCTATATTATTTATTAGTTAAAATTTATATACCTATAGTTAAAATTTATATGTATTACTAGTAGCTAAAAAATTGCTATATATTTTAAAATTCTTTTTTATAGCTCTAGTTTAATATTTTTATTATTATAATAAAAAATAGCTATTTAGATTTTATATTTATTAAAAATATAATAGCTATAACCAAACAAATCTTTAGTATTATATAAATATATTAATATTTATATTATATCTATAAAATAAATGCTCCTATATAAAAATAAAATATTATAAAAATAAAAAACATTTTTTTTTTTTTTTTGTTTTTAAAGATTTATATAAACATGCGCATATATAGTTATATGCTAGCAAACAGGCGGGCGCTAAACTAAAAACCTGCAGTATATAAAAGATCACTTTTTATTTATTTAATTAATTAAAAAGATATAGCATAATAGCAATAATGATTAATTAATCTATTAGCTAGTTAATTTTTTATTAATTAAGTTTTTTTATTTTTTTTTTGTTATAATATTATTTAGATTTATTAAGCTAATTTTAAAATTTTAAATAGTATTACAACTTTAATAAAACTATAATTAAAATAAAAAAGCTACTAGTTAGCTAATTAATTTTTAAATTATATTATTTAATAAAACTAAAAAATGATTTTAATTTAGTACTATTTTTAATAAAAAAAATTAATATATAATGAATAAAATTCTATAAATAAAAACTTTTAAAATAACTAAAAAAATAAAATATTATTTTAGATTAAACTTGTTTATTTTATATAAATTTATAGCTAATTTTTATTATTTTTTATTATTTAAAAATAAGCTATACTAAAAAAAAAATAATATAATAAAAAAAAGCTTTATATAAAAAATAATAAGCTATAATTAAACTTATACTAATTTTTAGTTTTATTTTAAATTATGTTTTACTAGGCCCGAGTTGGCCTAAGCAGTTTGCCAAGTTCTGCACTAACCCCGGCAGGGAATAAGCGTACCATAGAACCTGATTCCGTGCCCAACGCTAAAAGGGCGCGGCTCGAAAGCGAAGGGCAAGCTCCTGCGGCGATTCCCGCGTCAAACTTATTAGTACTAGCACCGGTGGGTAGCATTAAAACTAAATCTCTTATGCCCGCTAAAAGGGCAAGGCTTGGAGGTAGTAACAGTAACGAGGTGGAGACTGGTTAAAGCAACAAAAAGAGTATAACTGGGCCTAAAAAGGTACAAAAAAGACCATCTAGTTAGACAAGAGTATTAAATAAGTAGTAGGCATAGATTTTTAATCGTATGTTAGCAAATAAAAAAAGATGAGTTTTTCCCATAAACGTCTTAGCCCGACCATATGAACTACCGGATACAGCCAAGTACAGACTAGAGTAGTGCGACCCAGGCTGTCGGGTCGGTCCGTAGGGCAGTAAATCGTAATCACACTACTAGAGCGAGGTAATCATCCTTGTTCATGCTTACACGCTTACCCCGCTAAGGTATCCATCTAATATATGGGACGTACCGGGCTGTCGGGTCGGAACGTGTACCAATAATCCATAAAATCAAATCATAAGCAGAGGTAAGTAGTCCGTTGGCTAGTCATCTATAATAGGGTTAGACTAGACAGAAAAAATGCACTAAAAAGTTGAACAGACATCCTAATCGCTATACATAATACCGATTATATCTATCAAATTTAAGTTTATCTTAAGGTATGTTTCTACCTGCCTCTCCTAGTAACTAATCAAAAATAAAATACTAATAAATGCATATAAATAAAATACAAGCTTTGCTTTTTTAATAACTGCTTTATATAGTTCTATTAATAATTATTTAAATAGCTAATAAAATACTAATAATAATCGCGTTTTTATAAAAGTTGCTACTAGTAATAGTAGCGCTTAATAAAGGTTAGTTACTAGTAAATAAAATATTAAAGCAAGGTTTGTTTCTAGTAATTATAGTGCTTTAAAAAGCATTTGCTACTAATAGCCCAAATACTTAAGGAAACTTTACTACTAGTAGTTATAAAGCTCTATAAAAAGCTTGCTACTAGTAACCTAGGTGCCTAGTGAGAATTTGCTATTAGTAACTATAGCGCTTAAAATAGCATCTGCTACTAGTAGTTATAGCGCTTATAAAGAGTTACCTACTAGTACTTACAGTGTTTCTAGGGGGGCTAGCTACTAGGAACTCTAGTATTAACATGTATGCAACTACTGGTTATTTAGGCGCTGTCTTATAAAACAAGATTTTCAAAAAAAAAATAGAATACTTAGGTACTAAGAAAAAAATCAAAAGCAAATATATACTGCTTTAATTACTAAAAGCTTATAGAAAATAAATTATTAGTATTTTTTTGCTAATAATATATACTATAGAAATAAGTTATTAGTACTCTTTTGTTTTTACTTAAAAAATCTTTTAGTAAAACTTATAAAAATTACTACTAGTTATAGTTTTAGATTTAAAAATTTGCTAAACGCTCCTAGTAGCTCGCTAAAACTTTATAACTAATAGATTTATATTTAATTTTTTTATTTATAGTTCTACTAGTAGCTTGAATTATGTTTTATCCTAGTAGCTATTGCAACAAATAATTCATTAATCCTAGTTCTACTAGAAACCTTGACCTTGTACGCGCGCAGAGACTCTCTCTCTCTTTCACACATACTTACACATGCATATAGACCCTTACACACACCACCTTAAAAATCAATAAAACTTGCTACAAAAACCAAATCAAACTATATTATATATACTATTAATAGTCCGGCAAATATTTCTTTATAACTTGTCTAGAACTAAATCTATTTTACTAATGTTTTTTTTATTAGTTTTTAGTTTTAATATCTACTAGCTATAGTTACTTTTATTAAAAGCGCTATTTAACTTTTAGTTATATATAAGTTTGTTAAGCTAATAAAAGTAGTAGCTTATGCTTTGCTATTTATTTTATAAGCCCTATATTTTGATTTTTATAGCTAAACAAATAAAATAAAATTATATTTTAATCTATAAGCTAAATAGCTTTTTATTTTTATAATAGTTAAAAAGTGCTAGATTATATAAAAAGATTATGTTATATAGCCTATTTCTATAGTATATAAAGCAAATATTACTACTTTTTAATTAAATAAATAAATTAAACAATATAGGCCTAGGAAATATATAGCAATATATTTTTAAATAATAAATTTATAACAAGCTATAAAAGTTTAGCATAGCCTCGAGCTCTATATAAAATAAGCTAAAAATAAGTTTTTTATTTATAGCGCTTAGTTTTATATTATCTTATATACTACTACTAATATGCAAAACTTAAATATTAATATTTTAAAACACTAGGCCTTTAAAGTCGAGCTATCTATTTATATATAAGTTATATCTTTATTTATTTAATATAAAATATATTACTTAATAAAGGTCTAATTAGCAAAAAAGTTAGAAAAGATACTATTATTCCTGCTACATATAATATACCTAATACTATTTATATAACAAGCAGCCCTAAGATCCTATTAAAAGTTTTTATTAAATATAACTTAGCTATTTTTAAAATAGCTAAAGATTTAGAGCTATACTAAATAATATTTATAATTAAATATTGTTTAGTTAAAAAATAAGGTTAATATAAAAAATATTTTTTTTAAGTAAAATAAAATCATTAGTTTATATAATAAAAAATAAAAAAAAAGCTTACTACTATTAAAAGCAATTATAATATTAAAATAGTTTTTAAACTTTATAGTAATTAAATAAAAGTAGCTTTATAAGTTTTTTAAAAATTTTTATATATTGGTTAGCTATAACTTAAATAAATAAAGAATTTTAAGCCTAGTAATAAGCGGGCAAATAAAGAACTTAACTTTTTCTAACGCTTAGTATAAAAAGCATTTTAAAACCTAAAATATTTATAGCTTCTTTTCCTGCCTATATATTACTATATATAAGTTATATAAATAGTGCTTATATTAAAAAATATGTGCTAGAAAACAAATTATACAAAAAATATAGATATAAAAGCACTTAATAGCCCTAAAAGAAACAATTTATAAAAATAACATATGTTTTATAGCATAGTTAGTCTTTTTGTTTAATAATTAATTTGTTCTATAAATAAAGCTTTATTTTATTATATATTAGAAACCGGAAGTTTATAGTATCTTTTTTATAATAGTTATTTTAGTACTATAGAATTCCTTAAAAATTATTACTAAAAAGAAGCCTGCTAAAAAAAGCCTAGTATTAGCATAAGTGCAATATATATATAGTTAGTAGTTCTAGTCTCTTTGTTTACTATATATACCTAGTAGATATATATCTAGTAGTAAAGCTGCTAAAACTAGCTCTGCTATTACTAAAGCCTTAGTAATACCTATTAAACTTATATACTATAGAAAGTTTACTAAGTAGTATTAAAAACTAGTTAGGATTAAGTTATTTATATAAGTTCTTAAAAAAATATTAAAAAAAGTAGCAAAGTATAAAAAAAAATGTATAAATACTAAATAAAAAAAATATTTTAAATATTTGCCTAAAAAGTTAAACTTTTATTTTTTTTTATTTAGAAATGCTTATTTTATAATATTAAAAAAAGATTTATATAAATAACTAAAAAATATATAGTAAAGCAGTACTTATATTTAGAAGTAGTGCTATATTATTTAGTTTGTTTATAAAATAATATATATTTATATAAGATCTAAGGCGTTAAAGTTATATAATAAAGCAATTATAAAATAAAAATAAATATTTTTAGTAGTATATATATTAGTTTTTTAGTTATTTATAAAAAAAATAGTTATAAATGCACCTATAAATAGATAGCAATACTTATACCTTGTCTAAAAGCAAAAAAACTTAATAATATTAGCTATTCCACTTATATTAAAAATAAAAATAAAAATTAGGGCTATAAATAATAAAAAGACCTAGTAGTATAATACATATGCGATTTTTTTTCTATTATTGTTTAGTTAACTCTTAAGCTCGTAAAAAACTAGATTTACCGGCTAAAGACTACCCTTTACCTTTTAAAAATATATTTATTAATAAAATTAATAATCTAAAAAAATATATAGATTTATAACTAATACAAGTTATATTTTAATAGTTTCTAGTATTTAATAAAAATTTATATATAATATATTTTATAAAAATTAAAATTTTTAATAATAACTAATAGTTATAACTAGACTTAGTTAGCAATATATATAGTAATCAAAGGATTATAAAGCTAACAAATATTTTTAGAAAAATAAGCTATTAAAGCCAGGGGCACTTAATCGCAGCTCGAGCTATGTTTTAAAAAAAGCCATTATATTAATAATTAAAATATTATAATAATACAAAAAAATAGCAAGATAGTAAATAATACAAGCAGGGGTTAATATAAGAAGTAATAAGCTAGGCGGTTAATAGGGCCTGCACCCCCTCCCTAAACGCCTAAGCAGTAAAAAATCAAAAAAGAATAAAATAAAATCGCAAAATAATAAAAATATACTAATTACTAATATTATACAATCCAAGTAAAATATAAACTAAAATAATAACTTATAATTTTTAAAAATACTTAATATTATATTATAGTTTATTATGCTTTTACCCCGCTTTTATTATATTATTTCTTATATTATATAATAAATAATAGCTATATTAATATTATTAAAATACTTTTTTTTCTATTTACTTTTAATATGCTTTATAATTTTAATAAAAATAGTACTGCTTTTTATATAATTTAAAAAAAATAGTTTTTATAAATAAACACTAAAAAAATAAAAAAGTTAGCTTATATTTTTTATAAAAAGTAATATAAACTAGTGTATTTTAACCATTATATATTTAGGGCTATATTTTTTATTATATTTAATAATATTTTTAGTACTTTATAGCTGTTTTGCTAAGATTTTTTATAAAGGAGCTTGTTTTATAATTTTTTTTTTTTTATAATAATTTTAAAATATAATAATTTTTAAAAAAAATATAGATTTTTGCTACAAAGCTTACGTTTAATAAAATAGCCTAATAAATAGTTAAGCTTATTATTAATATTATAAGTAAAGCCCCAGCTATAATATTTAAACCTTTTATTATGTTTAGTTAATTAAAAAAATTAAAAACTTAGAACTAGGCAATATTTAAATATTCTGTTTTAATAGCAAGCAATTTTTTTATAAAACATTTTATTTTAATAGCGCTATTTATTAAAAAATTAAATATTATATAGCAGGAAATAAACTTAAAAAAATAAAAAAGTAAATTTTTTAACTATTTAATTATAAAAAAAAAACTTATATATTTTTTTAAAAAATAAAATTATATATTAAACATTTAATAAGTTTCTTTTTTATATAAAGCTTTAAAATAAGCTTTAGCTAAGCAATATATATAAATACTTAATATTATGTTGCTTTATATAAATAGTGTTGTTTTTTTAATATATTTAGGATATTTATAATAAAATTTTTTATAGTATTAAATAATACAAAAGTTTACTTAATATAAATATAGTACACTTTTTATAATATAAATATTTATTAGTTAATATAAATAATTAAAGCTTTATATAAAATATAATAAAATAATATAAAATTTTTATTTTTATTTTTAATTATAAACTATACTTTACTATTTTAGCTAATATTCTTACGCTATAAATAGTTATTTTAAATATTTAATCTTTTTATAAAAATATAATATATTTTTTTATAAAAGCTAAAATTATATAGTATTATATTAAGCCTATTAAACTATATAGTAATAAAACTAGAAAACTATTCTTGTTTAAAAACCTATATACTATTTAAAAAGTTCTTTTAGCAAACTTAGTATAAACTAGAAAAAAAAATATAAATCTTTAAATATACTACTTACCTTAAAGCTTATATTTGCCCTATTAATTTTTAATATATTATTTAATTTTTTTTGATTATATAACAAGGTATTTATATAAAACAAACAAAACAAACAAATAGCTATATTTATAAACAAGTAATATATAGCCTACTTCTACTAAAAAGTAATAGTTTTAAAGTTTTATAATACTAAAGTAAGCTAAAGCTATAGCAACCTAGCTATACAAAATAATAGCATTGCAGACTATATAGTTCTTTTTTCTAAAAAAAGTTTATTATATATTTAACATAATAGCAAACTACTAATATTTATATTTCGAAAACTTTAATAGTACTTTTTTTTACTAATATTATATTAAATTTATAATATATTAATAATACTTTTAGTTTTATTTATTTAAAATAATTTTATTTAGTTATTTTTTAGTTTTTTTAATATATAATATAATAAAAATATTAAAATAAATAAATAAAATATATTAAACAATTATAGGCCTACTATTTTTATTTCTAGTTTTATATAAAATCTATTTTATTAAATATAACTAGTTACTAGTATTAATAGTTATATAAAAAAAATTAATCTATTTAATTAAAATACTTTTAGCTTAATAATAGCTAGGTTTAGCTTAAATAATTATTAATTTACTTTAAAATAGCAATAAAAATATAAAATATAAAGCTTTAAAACGCTAGTAAAAATATTAGCTAATATAAAAATAAAATTAATACTAGTTCTAACCAAAAAGCAAAAAATATTAAATATTTATATAAAAAATATAGCTATAAACTTAGCTAATATTTAAACAAAAAAGGCTAGGCGCTCTATTTAAGGGCTATTTAGCTACTAAATATTACTGCTAATAATACCTGCTATATAACTTAGTAAGCAATAGTAATATAACTCTAAAACAGAAAATATAGTTAATAATAAATAATTATAAAAAAAAGAGTTCAAACAAAATAAATACTTTAAAAATCATTTGGCTGCGCTCCGTAACGTACAGCCACCTTAGGCAGAGATATCTCAGGCACCTAATAATCTAAATCTTAGAAACATTATAGGTCATAAGATCCGTAGCAAAGCTATAAGATCTATATAAGTTTTTTTAATAATATAAAAAGATATTTCAAACTTAAATCTAACCTAGCTTTTTAATAAAAAAGCTAGCCAGCTATTTAAAACATTTCTTTAAGAATTGCTAGCTAAGAGCTAAAGAATTTAGAAACAAAGAAATACTAATATAAATAAAAAGCAACCATTTCTAACAGATACTACAACTATTATGCTATATATTTTTAAGTTTAACTTAGATAACAAGAAATTATAAGAAATCATACCAGTATAATATATAGAAAATAGTATTCCTGCTTTTATAGTTTTAGTAGCACTACTGTTTTTTAAGTCTTTTAAGGCATATTAGTAATAAAATATACTACTAGCTAACCTATGAAATATCTAGTGTTGGAATATTAAAGTTAGTATAAGAATATTAGGCTAGGTTTATTTTAATGCTATAATTTAACCACCTATGTTTGTTTTAATACAAAATAAGATTAGTATTTCTTTTTTTTAAGTAAATAATCTATTAGCTACTAGTATATATATAATTAGGCATATCTTTTTGTTTTGTTTTTTTTTGCCTTTTCTATTCCTTTAAAATATTTATTTATTATATATAAAACAATTTTTAATTCTTTTTTATTTTATATTTACTATATACTAGTATTATAGTCTTAATATATAACTATATCTTAGAAATTAACACTATTATTATATTAATACGTTTTTTGCTACCTAGTCCTACAACATATTTTAATTTATTTTAGCACTTTTAAAGCATTTTTTTTATTAGTATTTTTAAATTAAAAAATTACAAAAAGATCAAAAGAACTATAAATAAATATATAAATATATTTTAAGATATACTAAAAATATAGAGCTAGATATATTTTATAGCTTTTAAAAGTTATTATGTTTAGTTAGCTAGTAGTAGCTTAGCAGTGCTCCGATTTAGAATCTATAGCTTTTTAAAGTATTAGCATAAAAGCAATAGTAATAATATAATTTAACTATAAGTTATAATTAAAGCTTTAGCTACAAATAATAAACTAGCTTAAAAAAAGTACTTTAAGCTTTTAATATATTATATACTTACTAAAAATAGTAATATTATATAAAGCTATACTTTTTAAATAAAAGCGCTAAAAGTAACTAGAAATTTTATGTTTAGAAATATTGTTCTATTTTTTAGGACTTTTAGTAATAATTATTATTTCTAAAAAACTAGCTAGCTAAAGTTTAACCTTAGGAACAGTAATAAGATTAAATTTATATATAATTTTAAAATTAATAAAGAATTATTGCTTAATAATTATATATTAACTAAAATGCCAGTTTATAATATTTATCTAATAGCTTACAACGAGCTAAATCTTTTTAAGATATGCTGCGCTACGCTTGGTCCCGGGGCTATATAGTTATATAGCTTATATATATTAGGCAGAAAGTCCAACATATTTGCTTTCCTATATATTAATATAAGCTACTCTATTGCTATAGAATTATTTAGAAAACTAAAGTTACTACTATACTAGTTCTATATATTGTACTAGAATAATAATTTTAAGGCTATTTATAAGAGTAGAGACTTAGCTAAGGTTTTTCTAAAGAAAAGGGGCCAATTCGCTGTTAAAATATAGTGTTGTGACTATAAAAGGAATATTTGCCGCAAATACCAAGTGGTTCCTAGTTATAGTGTTCTAGGTAGTTAAAAGTATTAGTTAATGTATAATTATAACATATAGTCTTCAAATTAAAACTTATAAAAAGCTTCTTATTAAAAGGAGATTTTATATTAGTGCATAATAGCTGCTGTATACTGTTTTATTCTTTTTAACAAAAAATAAGCTGATCACCCCTCTGCTCGGCCACCCCCTGCCCGGCCAGGGTCCTAGTCATATATCTCCCTAACTATTATTATTATTATTATTATTTTTTATTGTATTTTTAGCTACTTTACCGGCTAGAAAAGATTTTTATACAATTTTTTGCTTTTATTTTATTAAAAAATACTTTTTTTATAAAGCTAGTGCTTTTTTTTGCTATATTTATATTAAAAGCATTATTATTATATATTATTTTATTATATAACTTTTATTTAATTTTATAAATATTAGTTATTTTTATAAACTGTTTTTTTAGCAGTAGTTTAATTGTTTTATGTTTTTTTTTCTGCTTTTTTTCTAAATAAGCTATTAAAATAATTACTTAGGCCTTTAGTTTTATAATTTTGCTTATTTAGAAATTAAAAGCTTTGCTAGCTTTATAGATAAATAGGGCTTAAATAAAGTTTTTAAAAATATAATTATAATTTGCTAGTTAATAGTTTTTTTAGATTAGTTCTTGCTTTTTAGCTAGCGTATTAATTAGTTTTAGGCTATAAAAAAGTAGAAAATTAAGCAACTTTAGGCTAGATATAATAAAAAGTATTTAAGCTAGCGCCCGGGCTATATTTTTTAATTTTAATATAATATATTTTATAAATAAATCTTAAATATAGCCTAAGTTTTTTTTATAGTAGCTATAATTATAGTATTTTTTTTAGCTTAATAATATATTTTAATAATTTTTTTTTTAAAAGCTTAAGTTTAAGTATAGCTATATTACTGCTTTATAAATAAATATATAATTATTTTTTTATTAATTTAAATATTTTTATATCTAAAACTTAAATAATATATTTATAATATAGCTTATAAAAAATAAGCTATATTTTATTTATAATATAAAGCTATAAAAATATATTATTAATATAGGAATTATAGCTATTATAGATTAAAACTATTTATTTATTACTAATATAATAGCGTATATATAAAATAAAAAAATCTTAAAGCTAATTTATAGCTATTTTATTATTTATTTACTTTTTAGAAAATATAATAAAATACTAATTATTATATTTTTATATATTATAATTAAAAAACTATTAGTTTTATATATTTTTGTTTCTAAAAATTATAAGTAGTAGGAGGGCTATGCTAGTACTGCTAATATATTTAAAAGTAATAATTTATTTATTTCTTTTAATATTTTTTTTAAGTACTATATAGGTTTTTGTTTTATAAATTATAAAATAATTACTATTAATGTTTTAGTTAATATTTATTTTATTACAATTAAAAAAATAGTTAAAAGTTATTTTGCTAATTTTTATTATATTAAACTAATTAAAAAAAATATTAATATTAATTACTAAAGCACTATTAATCTAGCTATAATTAATAATATAAAATCGGATTAATTTAATTTTTAAGTATTAAATTAAAAATTTGCTATATTAAGTTTTATTTATTATATAGTTGCTTTTAAAAGCATTAATTATATGTTAGGCTATATATTAAAACTTTATTAAAGTTAGTATATAGCTTAGTTTAGTTTGCTTAATAGCTTAATGAGCTAATTAAAACTTAAAAAAAAAAATAAAAGCTATTAGGCTTGCCGGGCTTTTTTAAAAGTTAGAATGCTTTTTATTTAGTTTTATATAATTAATTATAGCATATTCTATTTATAGGCTGTTTTATAAACATTACTACTAAGTATTAATGTTTATATAGCAATAGTAGCATAGATTTATAAGTTAGAAAAAAATATAGTAAAAAAAACAAAAAATAACTATTTTTATAATAAGCAGAAAAAAAATTTATAATAAGTAGTTATAAAAAAAAAGATTATTAAAGGTAAAAAGGTAGTTAAAATAAAAGGGGGCTTACATATATAGGGACCCTGGCCGGGCAGGGGATAGCCGGGCAGGGGGGTGATCAGCTTATCATCAAGCAACTAAACGAGGGGATGTTGTATTATGGCCGACTGCGCTGGCGTACGCGTGAAGATGACGTTGAGGTGACCCGTGCCGACCGCTTGCCAAGCGCCGCCCCCACGTTCCTTGGCAATCGGAGCGGGCTCCGGCTATCGGTGGTTGCTTCATTGTCTGTGCCCGCGTCGCGCCCGGTTTAGCCGCCGTCTCAAAACTGTTATTAGCAACCTAGCTGCTAAGCACTTGTCCTATAACGCGCGTGGGAGCACAAAAACTAAATTATTGGTTTTGCCCACTAAAACCTTGTCTCTTTACAGCATATAATATGCTGTATAAAAAAAAGGGCTAGTAGATATTACTATTGCTATTATAGGTCGATAGCTACTTAGTTTCTAATTGCGACCTTATTTATATTGTTTTCTTGACTGCTATATATAAGATATATTATACCACACTTTAATTCTAAAACTTTGCTTTAGAAACCATTATATAAACGCTAAGCATAGCTTACAATATAGAATTAACGTTAATTTATTATATTAATAGTATACTTATTTATAATATAGCATAATATAAACTAGATTTTTATAGTATTAATAAAATAGTATTTATATTAAAAATATAAAACCTATAATATATTAAGTTTAATAATATAATAATTTTTATAGTATTAAAGTTTATTAAGGGGCAATTTAGCCAAAAAGTTATTAATAATTTTTATAAAAAACTAATTAAAAAAAGCTAAAAAATATTTTCTTATATATAATTATTAGCTATAGAATTAATATAAAAGCTAGCAATTTTAAGAACACTCGGCTATATAAGCAGCTATTACCCTAGCAGGAGTTAGTTTATTAACCTAGAATTGTTTTTAGAAGAGGTTATATAAATTGCTAGTATTAGAATTATATATTAAAACAAATAAGCAGATATTATTAGTTTATTAGTAATAAAAAAGAATGTTTAATTATAAAAAGCAAATAGTTATATTAATAAATATAAAGCAAGAATAATTTATATTATATTTATTTTAAAACTTTTTATAAGTATGTTTTTTTTTATATGTTTTTTTTTTAAAATAACCCTTAGGCTTAAATAGCTTGCTATTTTAAATAAAATAGTAAAATATTATTTTAATTCTAATATAAATCTATTTGTTAGTAATAATAGCATAAACTAAAAACTTATATAACTTGATAATATAGCTAATACTTAAGCTTAACATTTTATTTTAGGTTACTTAAAAAATATTTTATTTTTTTTGTGCTAACTAGATATAGCCTTATACTAAAAATATTTATATAAATAAATTTTAGTTAATTTTAGTTCTATTTTATATATATTAAATCTTTATATTTTAAGCATATAAATACTACTAAAGCGTTCTAATATATTTAAAAAAGATTTATTAGATCAAAATTGTTTATTTATAGTTCTATTTCTTATTTATTAATATATTTAATCTATTTATATAATTATGCTTTTATATTATTAAGCTTTAGAAAAAAAATATTATTAAAGCGTGCAATTATATAGTATTTATAATAGTTTGCTTAAGTATTAGGCCTATAAATATTTCTATTTTTTGTTTTTTATATCCCGACTAATCGGATATAAGATTTTTTGCTTTTATAAAAAGGACCCTTTCTAGTTTTTAGGGCTATATTTAATCCTATAAAAATAAACTAAATCAAATTTGGAATATTAGGCTCCAGATCATAAAGAGCAGGATTGTTAGCTTCTAGCGCAGCTTAAAGTGTACCGGCCAATCTAGAACTTATGTTCCTTCTAGCATTACTATTAACTTCCTAAGAATTCTTGCTATTGCTAATATTAGGAGTGCAATATTTAATATTAATATAAGAAGTAATAAGAGGGGATCTAATAACTATAGCTTAAAAACTATTGCTTTTTATACTACTAGGAAGCTCGGCAAAAAATATAAAAAAATATATCTCTAAACTATTATTAGCGCTAATACTAATCTTTATAAAAAATAAGCCTAGCTCTACTATAAAAGATCTATAAGTAGTAGCTAAAAAATTGCTATATATATTTATTATTATAAATCTAGCACTAAAAACAAACTAGTTTTTTATTATTTTAGCTTAGGTAGCTGTTTTAAAATTAAAAAAAGCTTTTAGGTTATAAATACTTTTGTTAAACAGAAAAAATATTTTAAAAAAATTAAAAGCAATAAAATAAACTAGCTTAAATAGCTACTCAGTAAATAAACTATTTACTTCTAAAAATAGGAATACTATAAATATTTATACTATAATTTAAATAAAAAAAACAAAAATTATAAAAAAAAATAATAAAAAGATATAAAAATAAAAAGCAAAAGAATTAGTAATTTAGTAAAATAATAATATTATTTTTTTATAATTATAGGAGCAGCTTTAATAATTTTTATAGGCTTTAGTAGTAAGCTTTTATAACTTTTTTTGCCCTTAGAATAGCAGTCCAATCCTTATTAAAAGACCGCTTTTTTAAGTTAGCCCTGTTTTAAAGAATTTTTTCAATAGCTAATAATTTATATTGCTTAAGTAATATAAGTTTAGTATACGTTATAAAACCTTTATAAAAGAGATAAACAGTAAGCTTTTATAGTAACTGCTATTAAAACAGGTATAAATAAAGGCTTAAAAGACTATACTTTAAATAATAATTTAATATAGCTTATTTATTATTTATTCTAAAAGTTAGTTTAATAGCTAAACATTAACCTTAGATCTTATATATTTTTTAGCTATATAGCTAGCTATTTAGTAGTAGTAATAATAATACTTTTAAACCTAAGGAGGCTGCTTATAAATTTTATAAATAAAAGCTAATATAAATATATTATATTATATAAATTATGCTTTAATAAAAATTAATAATAATTCTTAGTACTAAACTTATAAGTTTTTAATAATATTTAATATTATAGTTATAAAACAGAATTTCTATTTAAGTAAACAAATATAATAGTTTATAACTAAATATTTTTTTTTTAATATTATAAAATAAAGCTAAATAATACTTATATATTAGTTTTAAAATAATTATTAAACCTTTAAACACTTTAAAGCTATTAATAATAAATCAACTTTTTTAAAATAGCTAAAAAGCTACCAATGCAATAATTTATAATAAAACTTGCGGCATTTATTATTAGTAGTTAGATATAATATAACCGGCCGTATGCTAAAGCTAGCTAATATATCTTAATATAGCCCAAGTGTTAGCTATTAAAATATATGCTTTAGCCCGGCTATATTTCAAAAAAACAAACTTTAGGCTACAAGTTCTAACAAATAGTCCAATAAGATCTAGTAATAAAAATTAAGAATTGCTTAAAAAAAAGTATATAAGTATATGCGAGCGCTTTCTTTTAACTATAGAAAATATATTAATATATATTAGTAAGGATAAGTTAGCCTATTTAAGTTGCCTTTGATTAAGATAGGGTTACTTTTATTGGATGTCAAGTTAGGCAGTCATCTATTGCCTAGCAGGCGCCGGGATCTCGAGAGTCCTTTTCCAAAGGCTGTTTGCTAACTACAATATCAAAGGTAAGGATGTTGCCTCGACGCCTTCAAAAGCCTAATTTGCCTTAGGCGTTTCATTCCATATTACATAAGAAGCCCTTACACCATAGTTGTCTGGATCTTTGCTATAGATATTCAAAGTATTTTCTATATTAATTATATGGATACATTAAACATTTTTCCCCCTCCGGCACCCCGTTCTCCAATATATATTAAGTTAGGTTATTCTTTTATACTTTTTCCTGCATATTATACAAATAAACTATAGTAAAGCCTTAGATTTCTTATATTAATAATGCTTAAAATTATTTTAGGAGGCAAACTATTAACTATTATAGCTATAATTCCAATATTAGGGTTTTTTATAAGTTAGCTTATTACTAGATGAACTATTTTTTTAGCTTTAAATATATAGTTAGTATATTATTTTTTATTTGTTTTTTTTAAAATATACCTTAGTAGCTTTTTAATAAACAAAAATAGCAACTAAAAAGCAATACTAAAGGTTTTATATAACTATTTCTTAAGTAAAGAACTAGGCTATTAATTATTATTAGTAATAGTAAGATAAGCTTTAGCTATAATAAAAGTTAAAATAAAAATAAATAGTAAGCTATAAACTTAATATATAAGTATTAGAAATTTAAAGCAGCATACTATATAAAAAATATACCTTATATTATTATCTAATTCTATTAGTAATAAAGCTAGTTCTTTAGGGTATATATTATAGCTAAAAAGTATAATTAATAGTCTTAGTTTATAAGCAGTATTATTTATATTTAGCTAGTTATTATATTTATGAAAATTAAACATAGTTATTTAGTTAAAATATATAAGCTATTTTGTAACACTGTTTAGATAGGTTCTTTAGTTTATTATATCTTTGTTATTTAAAAAAAACAAAAGAGCAGGCATAGCAAAATAGCTATTATTGCTAGTATAACTAATCCTACTAGCGGATAGATATAAAAGGTCTAAGTTAATATAAGCTTTAAAAATAAAAGTTAAAAATTCTAAATTATTGTTAATATAGCAGTATAGCAGAGTTATTTTAAGGAATTACTAAGCTATTATATTAAGGTCTATCTAATAGTATATTATCTATATATATTAAGCAAGTTATATATTTTAGTAAAATTAGCAATAGGAAATTTAAATAAATAAATATAGTAAAACAAATATATTATTTAATATATTATAATAAAAAATAAAAAAAGAATAAAGCCTAAAAAAACGTATAGAAATAAAACTTATAAAGGATTGGTTTTTTATAAAGTATTTTAGTTGTTTTATAAAAAGAGGTTTAGCTATAATATTATTTTAAAAAGCAATAAATAGCAAACAAAGTTTTATATTAGATAGAAGTTCTTGTTTGATTAATAAAAAAAGCAAACATAAAGTTTTTATATTAGATATTTAATAGTTATTTTATATTTATATTACTAAAGAAATAAGAAGTAGGCTAATACTTAAGGTCTATACTGGTTTGCTATCCTAATTTATAATATTATATAGTTAGCCGCAAAGCTTTAGCACTAATATAAATAATCAAGCATAATGTTAATCTTTCCTAGGTCTACGTATAAATAGCCCTTAAAATCAATACCTAGGTTAGCTTATAAAATATTAATAATAATTCTAATTTAGGGCTAGCATATTTATAATATTTACTAGTGCTCTAATAAATTAATTTAATAAGCTAATAATTTTGTTTTGCTAGAATTTTTATAAATAATAGCAAAACTATATTCTATTTAACCTACTTTAAATATTTATATTAATAAAATGTTTTAATATCTATGTTCTATATTAAATCTATTTTTTTAAAAGTATTATAAATCTAAATTTAATAAAAGCTATTATTAGAAAAAAGCATAAAAATATATTAATTTAAACTTTTTAAGCTAATATAAAGCTTTTATATTATTACTACTTAAATAGCTTTAAGCATTTTATTATAAAAATATAATAAAAAAACTAATAAATAAAAACTATTTATAAATAAAAGCTTTAAAATCTATTAGTTTTTTTATAAACTATAGTAAAAACTTAGCTTAAGCTATTGTTATAGCAATTCAGTCACTTATTAAGGATAATAATTATTGTATAAAATATAAATAAATAATCTTTTTCTTTTTAAATATAAAATTATAAAAATGTTTACCTATTTATAAATATAATAAATATATTTATAGCTATAGCTAATATATCTATAGTTATACCTATTAAGTACCTTTTTCTTTAGATAAAGCTACCTATCCTAGGTTATAAATGCTCCTTATAATTTAATATTTTTAACTTTTTTTGTTATATAATATATAATATTTGTTTTTCTTAATTTTTCTAGTTTTTATACTCTTTTATTATTTTTGTAATTTTGTTTAATTTAATAAAGCTTTGTTTTATTTTGTTAAAAATATTTTTGTAGTTATTAAAAATATTTTTATAATTGTTAAGCATTCTTATTATTTGCTTAAAAGCATTTTTGGCATTTTTTTTATATGTTTTAGTAGTACGTATAGTTTTTTGCAGTTAAAGTCTAATAATATTAACCTTTTTAGTTATTTTATTATTATTAGAGTTAAGCTTATTAATTTAAATAGTTAGCTTAATAATAGCTTTATTTTATTACTTAAATTTAACTTTATAGCTATTAAGTTAAGCTTTTAAGTTGTTAAGCTTGTTTTGTATAACGTTTAAATTAACTTTTTTATAATATTTTTTTTTAAAATTATTAATATGTTTTTTTAAATAAGTATAAAGTTAAGTAATAAATTTATTAAAGTTACTTATAGCTTTTCTATAGTTAGACTTAACCTATATTAAATCTGTCCGATTAAGTTTTGCTAGTTGTTTTATAATTATTAGGTTAAAGCTATTATCTAAAAATATAAACTTAAAAGCTAAAATATTAGCTCTATTAAAAAGTAAAGATTTTTATATTTTTTTTTAATTTTTAGCTTTTATAGTATTTATATATTTAGTTTTAAAGCTTTATATAAAACTATTAGTTATAAAAAATCTTTTGTTATTTTTGCTAAATAGTTTAGTAAGTTTTTTAATAATTAAATTATAAAAAAAGTTAAATTTATTTATTTTATTATTAAAGCAAGCAATAATTTTATTAAAGTTATTTGTTTTGCTATATAGTTTTTTAAATATTGCTAAGCTACTATTAGACCTATTATAAATACTTTATTAGTTATTACTTTTAGTTTTTTTTTTGCTACAAATATTGCTTTTTAAGTTATTATTATTATATAATGCTTATTTTTTATAGCTATATAATACTATATAAAACTTGCCTTTATTAAAATTAAACAAGTAATTAAAAATATTATTATTACTTTTATTATTATTATTATTATTATTATTTTTAAATAATCTAATAGTAATAATTAGTTATTTTTTGCTTTTAATACCTAATTTATTATTTTTAGTATTTTTATTATTTTTTTTATTCTAATAGATTTTTTTTAGTATAATATCTTTTTTTTAAGTATTATTTTTAATAGGAGTAGTGTTATATTTAGTAGCTTTTTTAGCTGTAGCGATTTTTTTTTTTTTTTGTAGCCCGATCTAAAAACTTTAAATTTTTTTTCTAGTTATTTATACTGCATTAATAAGTTTAGTAGTTTTTTTAGTATTTTTATTATTTTTATTATTATTTTAACTAAAACTTATAACTATATATTTATTTTTAGTATTATTATATATTATAGTAAATATAACTTATTTTTTATTATTATTATTATTATTATTATTATTTAAGTTTATATTAGCGCTTTAAATAGCACGGATATTAAGTCTTTAGTTAATAGGAATATTAAATTTTTGATTAGTAAAAATGTTATATTTATTAGTAATTATAGCGTTTATATTGTTTTGCTAAATATAATATTTTTTTTATTATAGCTATTAGATAAAAAAGTAGTATTATTGTTATACTAGAGCTAATTTTAAGCTAACAGCTAATCTATTAAGTTTAATATAGTTACTATAATAATTAGCGCTTTTATAGATCTAATACTAAATATAACTTATTTTTTATTATTATTATTATTATTATTATTATTTAAGTTTATATTAGCGCTTTAAATAGCACGGATATTAAGTCTTTAGTTAATAGGAATATTAAATTTTTGATTAGTAAAAATGTTATATTTATTAGTAATTATAGCGTTTATATTGTTTTGCTAAATATAATATTTTTTTTATTATAGCTATTAGATAAAAAAGTAGTATTATTGTTATACTAGAGCTAATTTTAAGCTAACAGCTAATCTATTAAGTTTAATATAGTTACTATAATAATTAGCGCTTTTATAGATCTAATACTAAATATAACAAAATAGATTTTTTAAATTTTATAAAAAGAAAAAAGTAGTAAAAAAAGTAAAAAAAGCAAAGCTTATTTATATAAACAAACTAGTATATAACTTTATATTTTATTCTTTTTATTATAGCTATATTAGTTTATAATAAGTATATTTAATAATAGATATGCTTTATTGTTTAGAAAAGCGCCTTTAAATATATAAAGAAAGTACTACTATTTATTTTATAATAAGTAGCTATAGTAGTACATCTTTTCTTTTTAGCTATTTATATGTTATTTTTGCAATAGTTCTTTTGCTATTGTTATAGTAGCTAAGTTTAGTAGTATATGTTTTTATTTATAGTTATATATTTATTATTTTTAATACAGTTTTTTAAAAAATAAAATAGTTATAATAAATATAATATATTTTTTGTTAGTATATATAGTTAGCTTATAATTTTTTAAAAAATAAAAGTTTTTTAAAATAAGTATAGTATATTTGTTATTTTATATATATTTTTTTTATTTTGTTTTTTAGCATAGTTATTTTAATATGTTGTTTTTTTTTATATAAGCAATATTATATTTTTTATATTTTTTTGCCTAGTTAATAATATTATTAGCTTTATATTTATTAACCAAATTAAATACTAATAGTTTTAGTTCTTTTTTATTAAAGTTTTAGTTATACTTACTATTTTATTTTTTTTATTTAATAGTATATTTAACCAAAAGTTTGCTATTTAAAAATTGGATTTTTTTTTAAGTAATTTTTTTAATTTTTTAGTAATTTTTAGTTCTTTTAATAATAAATAAGCCTAATAAAAAGATTTTTTTATTAAAAAAGTTTTTTTTTTATTCAAGTTTATAAAACTATATAACTAAAATTATAAAATAAATATACTAATTATTAAAAAAATCAAGTTTATATACTAGTAGCCCTATTTTTTTAATAATCTTAAAAAGTCCTACTTTTATTAGTAACTATTTTTGTTTAAGTTTGCTAAATAAATAATAACTTTTATATAGTTTAAAATAAACCGTATTACTTTTATTAAAAATTATTAAAATATATTTATTGTTATATTTTTTTTTAATAATTATATTAGCTATATTAACTAAATGTTTGGCTTTTTAAACATATTCTATTCTTAATACTTTTATTACTTTATTATTAGCTTTAGTACTTTTTTTTTAGTTTAAAATATCTATAATAGATTACAGCTAAAATCCTAGCACTAGTTAGTTTAATAACTTTTTAATTATTACTAATAACGTATTATTTAAATAATATTATAATATTACTAATAATTTAGTCTAAAAAATATTTAAATTAATAGCTATATAAAACCTAATAGTTATTTTAATAATCTAGTTTTTTTTTTCTAAAAGCCTATCTATTTAAAAATAATAAGCTATTAAAAAAAAAAGTTTAATATCTAATATATTATAAATTTTTTTCCAAACTTTACTAATAAACTTTAAGTTTTTATTATTAATAATAACTGCTAGTAATTTTTAATTATATAAATATAATATCTATAATAATATTTTTGCTTAGTTTTTTACTATATATTCTTTATATTTTAGTATTAAAAGCGATTTTTTATTAGCTTTATATAATATAGTTGCTAATATATTAAAATAGTTATATTTTTTTATATTTTAGAAAGAATTTCTAGATTTTATTAGCAGTATATTTATAATAAAATCTATAATAATAATATAATAAAAAATAGCTAGTATTTTAATTAATATTAATTTTTCTAGTAGTAATTGCTTATTAATTTAGTTTTTTTTATATACTATATAATAAGGTATAAACTAGTATATATTTTATAGGTTATATAGTATATATTTTTATACTAAAATAATAATATTTATTATATATAAGTTTAAAAATATTTTTAATATAGTTTTTTAAAATATATAAGAATTGTTTTCTATTATAGCTAATATAAAAAAAAAAATTATTATTAAACAAAAAAAAAGCTACTATGCTCCTTTAGTATCTAGTTAGTTTAGTAGTAGAACTATTTAGCTTTTTATTCTTTTTTGCTTTTTTTTTTTTTTGTTTTTCTTAAAGTAAAATATTTTTTATTTAGCTATATCTAGTATTACTATTATACCTTTAGGTTATTTTTTCTTTAAACTTATTACTAATTATTAGAATTAATATAAAAAGATTTATTGCAACTTTGTTTTTTTTAATAAAATATACCTAACAAATATTATTTTTTTAAATATTATTTAGTATACTTAATTTATTTTTTTTGGCTTTTTTTTATTTTTTTAGCTTTTATAATAATTTAAAAAATATATTTAGTATTATATTTAGTATTTTTAATATATAATAAATTTTAAACTAAAATTAAAAAAAGTAATTAGTTATATTAGCAAATCTTAGGTTAGTTTTATTTAAATCTATAATATATAATAAAATATATATTACTATTTTTTTAGTTAGTATATAGTTTATTAGTATATTTATAAATTATATATTTAATTAGATTATTTTTTATAGTTTTTTATATATTTAAATTATTACTACTATTTTTTTTTATTAATTTATATTTTTTTTTAATATTACTAATAAGCTTAAATAAAAATATAATTAGTTTAACTTTTATTATTAAAATATTTTGGCTTAGTATTAATATGCTATTTTATTTGTTTTTTAATTAAAAAACTATTAATTTATAAACTTTTTTATAAATATTTATTTTTAAAAAAAAAAGCTTATCTAGTTTATAGTAATAAATAATATATTATATATATAAATATTTTTATAATATTTTCTAGTTTTTTATTTTTTTTTTATTAGTTTAAAAATAACTTTAGAAATAAAGCTTTGTTTTGCTAGTTTAAACTTTCCAATAAGTAAGTTTCTTTTTTTTCTTGTTTAGGCTAATAAGTCGGTTTTTTTTTGTTATAATATCTTAATTTTATAGTTAAACCAAGCTATTTTATAGCATAACTAGCTAGCTATTCTAATATATATTTCTAAAGTTTTTAAAATATATAATATTTCTAGTTTTTTAAATGTTTTAATTTTATTATTTATTTTAGTAATATTTTTATTATTAATATTATATTTTAATAGTTATACTAATAAAAAAGCAGCAAAAGATTTTAAAGCGCTAATATAAACTTTTATTTTATTAAAAATATTTATTATTATTTTTATATATTTTATATAAGTATTAAAATTATTATTAAAAATAATTATATTATTAATATAAGCTAGCACAAAAATATAATACGCAAAAAATAAGCAATCTATAAACTTTTATATAAATATTAATAATTTTTTAAAGCTTTAAGGGCTAATAATAACTATTTTGTTATAATATTTAAAATATACTAGCAGTTAAAAAAAAAAGCTTAATATATTAAATAATATAAACTAAAGTTTATTAACTATATTTTTAATTATATTGTTTTAATTAAGTAATAAATATATATTTAATATTATAATTTTATTTAATAGTTATAGATCTACTACTAATTAACCTTTTTTAATACTATTAACTATTTTTTAAACAATAAAAATAAAGCAAGCAACTAAAATAAGTTTATTTATAAACATCAGTTTTCTTTAGATATATATTTTATTATATTTAATATTAAAGAATTTATAATTTTTAATATTTAATAAGTATGCTTTAATAGTTTTAAGCTAATTTTATTATTTATTTATTAAGTTTATTTATATTTTTTGATTATTTAGCATAAATATAAGATTTTTATTATAAAAAATATTATATTTATTAAATAGTTTATAAATTCTTTTTGCTTATAATATATTATTTATTATTATAACTATTCTAGCTATTAATTTAATTATAAAAATATTTATTAGTCTTATTATTTTATAAAATAATACATTTATTTTTATAACTAATATAATTAAATTGTTTGTTTATTTTTTTATAAAAAATATATATACTTTTTAAGCTTTTTTTTTATTTAAGTATTTTACTATTTTGGTCTAGTTCTTTTAGCTTATATTATCTTTCTAGTAGTTTATAATATTTACCTAATTAATAACCTAAATAATCTTATTTTTTTAATACTTAAAAATAATTTTTTATTTTTTATTTTTTTATATTATAATTAGTTAAATATATAAGTTATAAACTATAACTTTTTTTAGTAAATATTTATTTAGTATTATATTATAAGCTATGCTTTATTTTTTTTGGAAATAGTATAGCTTTGCTATTTTATTTTTTTTATTAATAGGAACTAATAAATTAATAAACTTTATATTTATAAATATTGTTATTATAGCAAATATAATTATTATATGTACTACTAACACTTTTTAGATTAGTATTATTAAAAATAGCTTAATTTTTGCTTTATTTTATATCTCTAGTCCTAGTACTAACTTAAAAACATATATTTTTTTTATAAAATTAATTTTAATTTTATATTTTAATATAAATTTTATTTTAATTAGTATTTTTAGTTTTAAATTATTAATTATATTTGCTATTATTATAAAATATCTAAATACTATATTTTTTTTAATATACCTTTTAATATATATATTAAAATCTATAGTTTAAATAACTATTAATTATACTTTTACTTTATTAATAAGTATAAAATTAATATATTAAAATTTTAAATCTTTTGCAAAATTTTTAATAAAACTTTTATTTACTAATATGCTAGAACATTTTATATTTAAGCAAACTTTAACTTTAGGGCTTTTAATATTATTTTAAACAAAAATTTAAAAATATATAATTTTTTTTTTGATTTTTTTTTTAAATAATAATTTTAGGTTTGCTTTAATAACTTGTTTTAGTTAAATATTAATTTTTTATTTAATTAGTTTTAGTATAATTAATATTATTAGTACAAAATCTATTTGTTTAATGTTTTTTTTGCTTAGTTTAGTTTATTTTATATAAATATTTTTAGTATAATTTTTTGCTATTTCTATTAAATAAAATATAATTTTATATTTTATGCAAGTTTTTAATATTATATTTAGGTCTATTAATATGTTTTTATTTTTTAATATAGTATTTTAGTTATATATCTAGTAACTATTTGTTTTATTATATTTAATAGCTATATATATTTTATTAGTTATTTCTGCTTTTTTTATTATTAAAATAGATATATTTTTTTATAGTTAAGTTTTTAGTTTTATTATTATTATTAAAATCTATATCTTAAATAACTTTTTTGCTATAATAACTTTATAATTTATTTATATTTAGTTTTTGCTGCCTAAAATATTAATAATATACCTATTATTTTTATTAGTTTTTTTTGTTTTAATTATTAAACCTAATAATATATTAATTATTAAACCTAATATTATATTAGTTATTTTATTAATATGTTCTAAAGCAGCTATTGTTTTATTTTTAGTTATTTTAGTTGCTTTATTTTTTATAACCTAGCAATAATAATCTAATTTGCTATAAT
This sequence comes from Ustulina deusta, assembly GCA_023159155.1. Classification (NCBI taxonomy): domain Eukaryota; kingdom Fungi; phylum Ascomycota; class Sordariomycetes; order Xylariales; family Xylariaceae; genus Ustulina; species Ustulina deusta. The sequence goes on along the minus strand of JAJNNX010000047.1, from coordinate 202,950 downwards.
TAACCTTATTTATAATAAAGTATTCTAAAATTTTAATATTTTTAACTAAAGTTTTATTATTATAAAATATTATTATTTTTATAGTTTAGCTAGTTTTGCTAGAACTAGTTAGTATTAACTGCTTTTTGTTTTTGTTTTTTACTACTTTAAATATAATATTTAATTTTAAATATAATTATTATTGTTTTTTTAGTTAACGCTAGTTATTTTTTCTTTAGTTTTGTTAAATATTTATTAATAATCTATTTTATTACTAGTTTTAGCATAAGTTTTTGCAGTTTAAGTAATAATAAGTTTTATAATTATATTAATAGTTATAGATCTTTAGTGTTTTTTTAGGCTTTATTATATTTAAAAGCTTTTATAATATAAGTTTTAATAAGTTTTCTTTATATAATATCTTTTATTATATATTTATAAATAAAAAGCTAAATATTTGCTATATTTAATTAAATGCCTTATTTTTTAATTAGAGCTTTTATAAATACTAATAAAGTTGCTTTATATTTTGCTATATTTTCTTTAGATAATTATTAAAACTACTATTATAGTATATTTTTTTATAAAAAAGTCTATTTTTTTATAACTACTATAATAAACTTATTTTTTATATTGCTTTGTTTTTTAAAACATTAAACCTAAAAATAAATATTTATATAGTTAGTATTTTTATTTTTATAAAAAATTATATAATTTTTGCTAGATTTTTTTAGTATATTAGGCCAAAAATATTTAATTTTTAATAGCTTTATTATTAAAAAGCCTATATAAGTTATTATAAATAGCTGTTTTATTATAGTAAAACTTTATTTCTAAGTTATATTTAAGCATTATTAAATAGTAATAATAAGCTAGATTATATTATAAAATATTTTAGCTATTTATAAATTAATATTAGTTATATTTATTAGGTTTTAATTTATAATAATAGTTTTTTTTTTTATTAAATAGATCTAGACTTTTTATTAATATAGTTATTAGTTTTTTTAAATAGGCTAGCTTTTTTTTAGCTTCTAATTATTAGTAAATATAGCTTTTTAAAGTTTAAAGTTCTTGCTTATAAAAATAGTTATTTAGTTCTTTACTAACTATAACTTTACAAAAAAAATTTTTAACTTTAGTATAAGTATTATTAAAAATATTATTTAATTATTACTTTTTAAGTGCTAGCTCTTTTATAAGATCTAGTTTTTTATTTTTATTAAAAAAGCAATTAAAAATATTAAAAGTTTTTTAATCCTAGTCTAGTTAGATAATTTTAGCAAAAATATATTTATATATATTACTTTTATGTTTAATATTTTAATAGTTAAAATTATTAAAAAAAAAATCGTAAATTTATTTAACTTAAATTAAAACAAGTAGTATTATATATATTAATTTTATTTTAATGTTTAACTTATTTTTTGTTTTAATTTTTATAACTATATTATTATATTATAATTTATTTAAAATATTGTTTTTTATACTAGTTCTAGCATTTAGTTATAAAATTAACATATTTTATTTTTTTTATAACGTAGCAAATAATAATTATTGTTTTTAAAGCAGAGCTAAAATATTTTATGTTTTTTTTTTGTTTTATATTACTATATAATTACTAAAGCCTGGACTAGTAAAAAGCTAACAGTTAAAACATAACTATTTAGTTACTAGGCTTAGCTATAATAACTATTTAAACTTAGGTTAATAATTAAAATATAATAACTTGTTAATTTTGTTTATTTTAGGTTAAATACAAAAGTATTATAGCTAAGTCTAACTTTAATATTATTGCTTAAACTTTTTTAAAATATAACTTTATTAAAATCTTATTAGTAATAAATAGTTTAATAAGCCTAGATATATATATTCTTTATAATATAAAGATCAAAAGTTTGTATTAGCAAATAGACACTACTTGTTATAGCAATTTAGTTACTTATTAAAGATAACAATTATTATATAAAGTATAAATAAATAATCTTTTTCTTTCTAAATATAAAATTATAAAGATGTCTACCTACTTATAAATATAATAAATATATTCATAGCTATAGCTAATATATCTATAGTTATACTTATTAGCTATAGTATTATAAAATATTATATATTATTTAAATAGTTATTACTAAAGTTTTATAAAAGTAGCAAAATATCTTTATTCCGGAGCAGCAATTCCTTTATATAGTTGCTGCCTATGCAGGTCTATTATTGTTTATGGTTAGACTCCTAATTTAGGGGGTGGCAATGTGTGCCCTAGTACGGTCGTGGGGTGACCTTGTATAAGCGCTAATAAACTAATAGGTCTAGAGATAGCTTCACATCATGTTGGCTATCTAGTGCTATATCACAAAGGCAGAGTGTTTATCTATATGATATACTATAAGATGATTTGTTAACAGACAATATAACTGTTCCGGATCGAATTCTAAAAGGCACAGCTTTTTACTAAAAATATAAATACTAAGATTTCCAAAGCTCGGAAAGATAATAAGCTATATAATAAAAACAAAAACTAAGGGGAAGTCGTATTTAGAACTTCATATATTACATTCCTTATTTTCTACTGCTTTTAGCTTATTATTAACCCTATTGTTTTAAACCCGAATATACGCTAGTACTAAAAATTATGCTATATCTTTTTTTAATATAGATTTAGCGTTGTTTCCCTCTATATATTACAAACTTTTTAAACTATTTTTAAATAATAGTATTAAAAATATATAATAATTAAAAAAAATATTTAGTTATATTTTTATATATTATAATAAAAATATTTTAAAAATAATACTGCAACCTAGTACTAAAAAACTTAATATATAAAAAAAAAAAACTTAAAAATAAAGCAGTACTAACTTTAATAAATATTTTAATACTATTTAGTATTTTGTAAAATAGCTTATAACTAAGTTTAAAAGAAATATTATTGCTTAAAAGGACTAGGGCTAGCTATATTTTTATGCTTTTTGGACCAACTCTAGTACTAAAAAACCTACGGAACAATAATAGTATAATAAGCTTTTTAAGCTTTTTAAAAAATAATATAAACAAAAATAAATATAGTACTAATATTGGAGTACTATGCTCCCGTTAGAAAATAAATCTAGCAAACTTTCTAAAAAGGATAGGAAGAAAGGAAAGCTAAGGTGCAAGATTAGAAAATATGCTTGATATTTTACGCATATAATTTGTACTGCTTTAAAAGCTTAAAAAAAAAAAAGTCATAAAAGTAATACATATATATTGATTCTTTTTTAAGTAAATCAATATAATTATAAAGAATATAATAATTGCTAAAGAATATAATCCTTAGTAAAATTCTAAATTCCTGTTTTCCCGCTTTTGTTATACTAGATATGCTTTAATAGAACTAAAGTCTACTTTCTTAGTTAATACTTAATATTAAATAGTTTTATTAAGCAAGTAGTTTTTATTATTTTGATTATTTTAGATTATATAGTTTTTTTGAAGTCTGTATTCCCGCAGGCTATAAACTTGTAAGTATATAAGCATAGTGTTACTAGTTATATACTTACTAACAACTATAAAGCTTCCAAGTACGTGTGTTTTGTTTTTTAGCTTTTTATGGAACAAGTTGAGAAAATCAGGTGTGGGGGTTAAAGTAGTATGATTGCTGGGGTAAAAGCAGATAAAATCCGAAGGTTGGAAAAAAGGGTCTATAGTCTTAAGCAAAAGAAATATATACTATAAAACAATAAGAGTTTATAATATAGAGTATTATGTTAGTAGTAGGCTTTTAATAATATAGCTTTTTATAAATTAATATAAACAAAGTTAAGCTTTTAAAAAAGTTAAATTTATTTACTAACTTATTATGCTTAGGAATTATAATTAAGAACCTATAAAATAGTAATCTTTTGCGTAAAATCTTAAAAATAATATTTTTATATAGCTTTTTTAGTATTAAAAGTTTTATATAAATTTGTAATTTTGTTTTTTAAGTAGGTTAAATAAGCTTAGTTTGCTAAACAATAGTTTTGTTTTAATTTAAAACGTTTATTTTTAGTTTTTTTTAATTTGATTTTTAATATGTTTAATTTAATTGCTAGCTTAGAATTTTAGATGTTTTACTATTTTTTATTAGTAATATAAAAAGTAATAAAGAATATTTTAAAAATTCTGATTCTTTGCGTAATAAAAACTAGGTTTTTATATATTTTTAAATATAAGTCCAGGCTATAAAAACTATTAAACTAAAGCTTTTGCTTTATTTTTAAGCTTTTTATGCTTTTTAATATATTTATAATACAAAATATAAGTTTGTTATTTTTTTGTGCTAAACTTAGATTAAAAAGTATAGCTATAAAAAAATAGCTATAAAAACTAAACTAGAATAAACCGGTTATAAAAATATAAAAATATTTGTTTAGTAGTATATATAATAAGTATTTTATTAAAATAATAAACCTTAAAGTTTTAAAATTATTTAAGTATATATTTATTATAGCTCTTTTTGTACTAAAGAACGTTACTTTAAAAATATAAATAAAACTAAAAAAAAAAAAAAAAGCTAATAAAACAGCAAGTGTAATTTTTGTTATAATAAATATAAAAAATAAAAAAATAAAATACTACAGAATACCGCTAAATATAATAAAGCTAAAAAGCTTATAAGCTTAGTAGTATATTTTAGTAAAAAAGCTTATAATAAAAAAAATAAAAATATTTAGTAGAGCTCTAGAAGCTTTTTATACTAAAATTAGCTAAGAACTTAAGTTTTTATTATAGCAACTTATTATTAGGCTAGAATATATAATATACCTAAACTAGGGCTAGGATGCTAACGCAATACTTATATAAACAAAAATATATAATATTACTGCTATATTAATAGTACGGTAGCTTAATAAATAAGCTACTATAAAAAAACCTAAATAATTGCTTAGTATGTTTATATATCTAACAAAAAATAGTAAAGTAATATTAATTATAATAAATATAACTAAGCAAGCTTATATTTTAATTATGCTATTTAAAAAAAAAATAAAGCTATAATATTAATAAACAAGTATAAAAAAACAAAAACTATATAAGATTAAGTAATAGCTAGCTAATATTACTGCTTAACTAATAAAAAATAAATAATATGCCTTAGAAGCAAGCAATACAGCCGTAGCGTAACAAAAAAGTTAAATAGTATTAGTAGCTTACGCAGAACCAAAACTGCAATCCCGGCCCTAAAAGCGAATATATACTATTATATAACGTCCGTCATTCTTAAGCTAAGCTAGGCTAGACTAGGGTTAAATATTAGGAAACTAACTTAAAGACCTCAAGTTTATCAAGTTATTAAAATTAACAAATAGCATAAGAACTAAGAGATCCTATTTATATTATCTGTTGTTTTTTTAAAGGTCTACTATATATATAACTACTAGTTCTATAAATGCTTTAGCTAGACCAGGCGCGCTACGCTAAATCGAACAGGAAATAGAAATAGAAAAAATATATATTTAAGGCAAGCAGGGGTATTAATGCGCACGCTTGCTTATAAAGGAGATAAAAAAAATTAAAAAAAATAAACAACTTAAATTGCACATAGGCTAACCTATAGTTAGCGTTAACTAGATATAAGCCGTGCACTAAAAAGCTTAGAATTTAGAAATCTATTTATATCTATGTTCTAAGCTAAACTTTTTATAGTTAGCTGTAATATATATATACCTGGTATGCTTAGGGATAGTAGTAAGCGTATAAAGGCGGCCCGGCTGTTGATCTGTGTTACTTTTTTTCGCCCTGCTTTAAAAACACAAACGTACAACTAGTTGTCCCTAGCTTCTGCCTTTTCGTCCTTAACCTCTTCTTGCGTCTAGCTTTGCTAGCTATTTTACACTTTTTTTTTATGCTTATTCAAGACTGCCTGGGGGTTTCCTTATTCTTTTCCTAGAAGTCCGTAAATCATTAATATTATAATAATATATAGAGTACCGTTTATTGCCTTTCGCTACAGCTGCATTTTTGCTCGCAAGAAAATATAAAAAGCATAAAGAAAAAGGATAACTAATTGGAGTGGCAAAAACTAAATAACCTTGTTGGAGCATGGGCCACAAGGCCATAGGTTTGGCCTTGTGGCCCGTGCATAACATGGTAAATGTATGGCGCCCCTATATAAGCATAGTTTGTCCTTTAATGCCTGTTTTATTAATACACCAAGTAAGATTACATCCCTTACCTATAACAATTTATATGAGTTAAGAGCCTACGGAGCAAATACCTATTCATTTATACGCTTCCTAAAGTTACTATATTAACTATCAGATATAAAGGATATAAGCTTATTTGGTATATTGACTGAAGGGGTATTCAATAACGGACCCCTGTCAGAATGACAGGGGCCCCCATACATTTCTACCTATAGACGCGTTCATTACTAGAGAACACCTACAAGAACACATCAACCAAAACAATACATTCAACCCAATTGCATGCTATCGCTTATATCTAACATTAACTAGCTTATTAATTGTCTAAGCTAGTTATAGCTGAGCTGTTCTACTACTTTATACATCACTTTAATTAAAAAGAACAATAACAGTCGGTCATATTATAACGATCCCTATTGCAACATTTTTAACGACATATCGGACAAGCTCGGCTTTTGTGCCTCCGTAGGAACAGTAAACAGCCCCTACAGAAAAGATGTCCTACGCTTATGTTAAAGAACAAGTCAAATCAAGGCAAATTGTTACGTACCGCAACCTTGCAGTCTTGCCGGTCTCTGCAACACATTATAACAGATGCCACAAGGGTCAGATATGCCGTAAATTCTAACTGAATTCTAGAAGCAAAAGACTTCATGCCCGAGGAAGTAACAAAACCTTCTTTGCCTCTCAGGAAAGCAAGGCTGTGCTCTTAACGTTCAAAAAGGAGTAAGGTGTTGTAAGAAGTGCTTGGAATGTCTGAGGAAACTATGAGGTCTGTTCCCTTGCCTTGCTCCGGGACGGTGGCTCCCTTTTTATAGCTATTCTACCCCTATATTCCTTTATTTTTCAGTATCCACTTTAAGTTATACTTAGTTGCTTTGCCTTAATATTGGCCTCTACCATACAGGGAAGAGATCCTATAAACCGTTCTTTATCTAATCGCTATTACTGCTAGGGTAACATGGTTTAAAAATCAAGGGCTACAGACGTATAGCCGCTTGATTTGTCAAATATACGCAATAACATACAGCTAAGTTGACTATGCTATGTTAGTTTAATGTTTTAATACTCTAGCAACCCGTAATACGCCTTTCTCCCCGTCCGAGCCAGCCCCGCTCCGTGTAGTCACACCTTCGGCACGTACAGCAACGGGCTAGGTAGCTCGGACTCCGGGCCCGGCGCCCATTTGTAGTCACCCACCCCGGCGCATATCCTATTAGGGGCTTAGTGCTAGAAATACAGCCAATAATCATATATTGGATTTCTTTTACAAGAGCACTCATCCCATGGCTGTGCACAGTTCTTCTCCGGATTTCGTCGTGGTGCCGGGAATGGCATGGCTGTCGCTCAAACGATCGCACTTTTCTCGCTTGAAGATGTCGACGAGGCGGTTGATCTTTTCCTTGTTCAGCTCCCCTTCCAGGTCGAAGAAGAGACAATCTGAGGCGATCTTGACAGTGCCTTGAAACTTGGACGATATTTCGGCGTTGAGCTGCCGTGACCGAGCCTCCAGGTCAAAGTACGCCATTACGAGTTGCGCATCTTGGATTTCATGCAAGCCCTGGGAGATTCTTCGCTATAATAGTCATAGTACTATTCCATTACTCGTGAGCGGCACTGAGCATAGACAGTCTTTGAATCCCCAAGACGACGTGTCTGGAAACGGCCACCCTTGGCTGGCGTCTATTTTTATACTCGTCTCCATCTTGCTTCTCTATCCCGTTTGGAAGAAGATACTACTAGTATAGGACTGCACCCCAACGCGAGCTGGACTTTTCGAAAACTGCAATTTCTTTTATTGTTTATCCCCAATACGAAATGTCGACTGCTAACCGGCATACACTTTTCCTCGACGATGCTGTATCCGATGGTAAGCTAGACTTCGTTGTTGCCAAGCCAACGCCACCGATAAGCCGTCCCCCGACGGACCGCACGCTAAAGCGACGACGTGTGATTGGCCGGGAGACCCAGGAAGACGAGGGTTCTACCGAGCCCAAACCAGTGTCGTCGTCGTCTTCGTCGACCCGTAGTCGATTTCCCATTAAACATGGGGACCACAGCAGTCACATACCCCTCGTTCCCGTACTTACCGGATCGCCATGGAGCCACTACGAGAGGAGATATGGTGTAAAATATGGCAATTCGTTTAGCATTATCACTTCCCGCAGGCTTCTCAATCGGTCGGATCGATCGGATTTGACTCATGTCCGATCGGATATCGGATCTCGAGCACGGCGTCAGATCCGACGCGATCTGACGCGATCTGATGAAGGTTTCGTCAGATCAGGAGCGATCGGATACCCTATCATCCAATGGGATCGAACGGTCAGATCGACTGCAAGTATTGATTGGTAGAAATGTATTGTAAGTAGAGAAAGGAGTGACCGGCTATTCACCTCTACTCTTCAGGTTCAAACCCCTCACAAGACCGCAATACATCTTGCCAGTTCGTCTCAAGGCTTTCGAGCCTATGTAAAGGAATAGATGGCATATAGACGCCAATCTGACTCCATGATCTAATACACTGCGCCGTCGATAGCAAAGAACAGGCCATTCGTCCTCTATTGGCTGTATCCATCCTCCCGCAGCTGCTGAACTGCCTCTCGGTCTCTGCCGTGGATGAAGGGATAGTTAAGTAATCGACAGCCATAACCGACAGCCGTGGAAATCGGGATGCACCCACGTCTCTCCACCATAGAATGGGGTCGGCCTTATATGTGACATTTTCGATGGGGGGCTCTTCCAGGTACTGCGCTAACTCGTCTAGAGGCTTCTTCCGCCTTTGCGAGCCACGATTCCGCCTTTGTTGGCTTGATTGGGGCTGTGATGATGCGTTGGAACGGATGAAAGCCATCCGCCTTTCAATGTAATCCATCGGAGCCTTAGGTGTGGCCATCTCGTTGTCTATCGTGATGTTCTGGTATTGTCGCTCCCAGACCTCCCTTAGCTTGCTGTTGTATTTGCTTTTCCATCCATCGGTTTGCCTAGACGGAAGGCTATCCCAGAATAGCTCCAGAGCTTTCCATTTCTTACAAGGATGGAAAAGAACTGCTGCAACATAAGCAACAGGAGTAAGCAGCTCGTAGTACTTCTTGAGATGCTTCCAACCGAGGCGAATGTAAACCTTTAGCATTCGACGAGTCTTCCGGTCCATCCCTTCGAATAGCTGCACTTGCTTGATCGTTTCCTCTGTGTCGCCCTCGACAATAATTCCCTCGACCGCCTGTTCAAGGTGGTCAAGAAGATACTCATATATGGGGAATACCTCTGAGAGAGATCCGGATGTAGATCGCACGGCGGGGATCCCACTGCCTTGTAGTTGCTTGGTAGCAACCTTGAATGGATGAAGGACTCTTTGAAGAGCTGTGACCATTAGCCACTCCTGAGCTGATAGCTTCTCTTCCAAGATGGTAGGTTTATCATGCTCCTTGCCTCCCCGTTGGTGCCATCGTTCCTCAACGATGCTGTGAAAACGTCCGAGAGCTCTCTTTTTCTGAAGGGCCCGAGAAGCCATTGATTCATCGGAGGTCCAACGAGTGGCACCGTTATAGACCCATGAGAGAACCTGCTCTCCAGGTTCATTAGTCTGTATCTGAAGAGAGAGTCAGCGAACCGGTCAATCTTCTTACGAGTGGGCCGCTACTTGAGCCTCTTCCCAAGCATCCAACATCTGACTGCTTTGTTTGAAAACTACCCCATGGTTATGTAGCTTGCCAAATGGTCCCCTTTTTTGATATTGCTCGAGAGAATCTTTTGTGATAACAGTAGGAACAGGGTAGTGAAAATGTTCATCTTCAGTATCTGGAGTTTCTAACTCGCTATCGTCGTTTTCGAAATCATCATCGGCTTGAAGAGTCCTAGCGAGGGCGTCGTCAAGGGCCACTAACTCCTCGTCAACATCATCAAAGTCACGGTCTCCCCAAGCCGTGATAAGATCGATGAATCGGTCGTTGTTCTCCGTCTTGGTGCCACCGTACATCATCCGTCTCACACACAGGTGGAACGAATGGGGACTACAACGTAGCCGAGCCTCATGAGGGTCCAGGCCAGGGATTTCAAAAGAAAGGTTGTCAATGGCCGTATCATTATTAGAAGCGTTGTCTAAGGTGAAAAAGCCGACCCTAGTGATATTTTATTAGATTATAGAACATATAAGCAATATGGGACGAATATAACTTACTTATCCATAATGCTATAATGTGCTAAAATTTCGGCCACTTCGTCCGCAATGTCTTTTCCTGTGTGGCGCCTTGTTATCGGAGGCAGCCCAAGAAGAACTTTCCATTGTTTCCAATCTCGATCAACAAAATAAGCATTGATCCCTAAGAATGACCTATTCCATTTTGAGGTCCATCCATCGAAAATAAAATGTATCTTGTGTTTTGCAGACTGTAATAGCTCTGTGACAGGTCCTAGAGCGTTGTTATATTCAACTTGAAGCAGATTGACAAGTGTGTTAGCGCAAGGAATTTGCTTTAACTCGAGCCATGGGTTGTTATACTGCAAGAGTCTTCTAAATCTCTCGCTATTGATGATACTGAACGGATGGTTGTGGTATGTTATCCAGTCAAGCAAAAGGACATTGTTCATCGCCGGATCGAAGGCATTTCGCATGTGGCTCACAATAGCTTGGTGGTCAGGTTTCTCGGCATTGGCTTTGGCTATTGTGAATGGATTCTCGGTGGGAGGTCGTCGTGTAATTGAATCATGGTGCTGTTTGGTAGGGTCTCTCTATGTCATGGTAAGCTACTACCATCAATGGTTTTGACGTAACTAACCACTCGATGCTTATCTTTCAGATGCCTTTCAATGCTTCGGCTTGTACTAGCAACAAATGTATATTTCCGAGGCATTGTAGATTTGGAGCGGAAGCAATACTCACACACCCATACGACCTCGCGCTTTGGGGCTTTGTTAGTGTTGAGAAGGCGATAGCCATGCTCCCACCACCACTTCACCTCAGCGCGTATCTCGTGGCATGTGACGTATCCTGGGTACTCGCGAAATCGTTCTTCTGTCCAGACACTGTAATCTGGAAAGCCGTGAGGGCGACGAGAAGGCGTGGGAGTTGCCCTAGATGAGACTGATGAAGGCATCGGGCTGGCAGAGGGACTTGAACTTGCCGTCATGATTTTGTAGGAAACGCCCGGAAAGTCAGAAGAAGCAGAAGAAGGTAAGTGTATTATACTGAAGATATATTTGATTAACTGTATAAAAAGGATAGCGCAGCAGCAAACTGTAAACTAATAGATTTTGAACCGGTATACTCTGCGAAGATAAGTAAGGAGTCGCTATCCCACAGCAAAAACCCAGGCAAACATACATGACAGACGCGTGCAGAGCGTGGAGCGAACATACAAGGAAGACCATGTAATTAGATAAAATTAGAGCAAGGCGATTCTGACCAATACCTACCCCTGAGCACCCCTGGCCTCGCTTAGTAGCCTCTTCTTGGCTAATATCGTCGGAATCATCGATCGGATGAGTTTTCTATCCGATCCGATGCAATAGAATGAGGTTATCATCAGATCCGGCGCGATCGGATGGACATGTTTTATTTATTTATTTATTTAATATTAATGTGGGTGCTATCCTTAGTTAGGGCTAACCACGCTTCCTAGAGCTATATATTGCAGGGTTATAAAAGGTTTTATATTATTATATATTATATTTTAGTGCTGCTTACGTGCCTATTTATATTATTGTAAGGTTTGGGTTTATTTAACCTGTTTTTGTTTTTTTTTTATATTAGTTATTTTAGGCATATTTTTGTAAAAAAGTTGGTTTTTTTTACAAACGTTACTTATTTTACGCTTTTATTTTTTAAAAATATTAAATAAGCTGTTTTTAGTATCTAAATAAGTATTAGTTTATATTTTTATAGTTGTTTATAAAAAAAAATATACTAAAAGGTTTTTTTTTTTTATAGTTATAATAGTTGTTTAAGTTAATATAATAAAAATATTTGTAATATTAAGCAAAATTGCTATGCTTAAATCTTATTGCTAGTAGTTTATATATTATTTTTTTTTTAAAATAAGCTAAATGTTTTAAAACTACTATATAAGTTTTGATTTTTTTATACTTTAGTTTGTTTTATATTTTTTATTAGTTTAAAAACTTTTTTTTTTTGTTTATTAATAAATTATTAGGCTTATACTACTATTAGTATATTTATAGTGCTTAAAGTTAATATAGTATTATTTTTTGCAAGTTTATTTATAATTTTATTACTTTTAATATTTTTATAGCTTAGTATTTATTTAATAGTAATACTAAATTTATATGCTTTAGCTAGTTTTTTAAAGCATATAAATTTTTTTTTTAATAATTTTAATAGATTTTTGTTTAATTTATTTATAACTAATATATTATTTAAATAAACAAATATTTGTTTGTTATGCTTAATTGCTTTTATTATTGCTAGCTTTATTAGTATGCTATATATTTTAGTATTTACTACCTCGGTTTATAATAGCTTACTTTTGCTTTTATATACTTTTTAAGTAAAGCTGCCTTTTTTAATTATAAAGCTTTAGCTTATGTAAAAAAAGCTTTATTTTATTAATTAAAACTTGTTTAAGTAAACTACTAAGTTATTAGTCTAGTTTTTTTGTTTAAGCTAGTTTTAAAAAAGCTTAGCTTTTTTTTTTTTGTAGCTTTAGTTAAGTAGCTTTATAAATAATAGTTTGTTTATAGCTAGTTGTACAAACGTAAAAACAAGCTAATAATATTTCTATAGTTTTATTATATTTTTTTGCGCTTATACCGAAAAATGCTTTACAAGCAAGTAATTTTTGTTAACTCGGCCAAACCTAAAGCTATAGCGTTACTTAATTAATTCAGCTAAGATCTCCGCTAAAAAGATCTATAACTTAAAATATAAAATATATAAAAAGTATGTTTTTTAAACAGGCAAAGCTGCCTATATAGCTATTTGCAGCACCGCATCTATCTGCTATAGCTATTGTTTTATGCAGCAAAACAACTTTAATTTATCCTTGTTTGTTTTGTTAAGACCCGGGTACTAGGCCTTTAGGCTATAAGTAAGGATTAGTATTACGCATGCTACTACAGCTTTCTATGCTAAGTCAACTAGAAGTCTTTAAGTAGTATTATATAGCCTCCTAATATAGTTGGCTATGCAGCTCGCTTTTGTTGCCCAATATTTAACGTAGTCTTTAAACTTAAGTTTTTTATTTAGTAGGATACCTAGCTAGCGTATTAATAGCTCCGCTGTTTTTTTGTAGGTATTGTGCTAAATTAAAGGGTTATTACTATTCCTTTTTTTTAAAAAATATATTACCTCTATTTTAGCTAGGTCAAACTTAATCACGTTATTAGTTTTTTATTTAATAAACTTGCGTAGTTCTTGAGTTGCTTCTATTATTGTTTTTTCTAGCATTTTTTTAATATTTAGAATAGCAACATTATTTATATAGCTAAAACGCTTTCTCTTAGTTCCTAGCTATCAGTAAATAAGCTTTATATATAGCATATATAGGATAGGGAACGCTAGTAACCCTTATAACAATCCATACTAGAAAAGTTTAGTATTTATAATCATATTTTTAAAACAGATCTTAGTAGAGCGGGTTGTTATAAATAACTAGACTTATCTAATAAAAAAATCGGGCCAACCTTGCGATCTTATCCAGACAACAAGTCTGCTAGCAAGCGTAGCGTTAAAAGCGCTCTTAATATCCGCTATATATAGTGTTGCAACTATGCCTTAATCGAGAGCTTGTTCAATATTATGGATGAGCACCGCCACTAGATCGGTGGCAGCTCTCTTAGGTAGCGCCCCAAAGTGCTATAGCGCTAGGGTACCGCTTTTAATAATGGCCCATGCGATCCTTCGTACTACTAGCCGCTCAAAACCCTTTCCTAGGTATAACAGTAACAAAATGGGTCAATAGGCCCTAGGATCGGAATAGTTCGATTTGCTTAGTTTGGGGATCATGACCACCTCGGCTACCTTAAAGGGTCGCAGGTGGTATCCGGCCGTTAGGCATTTCTAGAAAAGGTCCGTTACGTACGCCCCAACAATAGGCCAGCATGCTTTCAGAATTCGAACCGTAAGACCGTCTACACCTGGGGAAGTACTATTCGCACCAATCGTACATGACTCAACTTTGCTCCAGGAAACATACTCTTCGAAAAGGATAAATAGTCCGTCTATTATAAGCTAAACTATTATGTTCTAAATAATAAATTTGAATTATAAAGGTAATAGTTTTTATCTATTAATTTATAGACTAGAACTAGCTATATAGATAAGATTACATGTACGGATCTATATATAGCAAAACTCCTTTCTAACTAAGCACTATAAGTAAAAAAAAATCGATTTGATTTAGTTATAATAATAAGAACTAATTTAGCGTAGCTTTTTTTAGTAGTAAAAATATATAAATATATTAAAAATAGTCGGAGATTATTAATAGATAATTTTAATATAAATAAAATAATTTAATAGTATTAGAAAAAATCAAACCTAACCTATAACAAAAAAAAAAAAAATATTAAGTAGTTTAGCTAATTATGCAATTATTAGTTCTTTTTTTAGGAATATTTTAAAGTTAAGTTATTTTTTTTTTAAACTAATTAAGCTTAGCTTTAATATAATTAAAATATTTGTTGCAGCTTTTATTATATTTGTTGTAATATTTAACTGTTTTTTTTTTTTTTTTTAGCTATAACCTAGGTTTGATTAGCTAGTTATACTTTTATTTTAATAATCTAAAACTAAAAATACTAAATATTTTTTTCGGAATATTATAGTTTATAATTTAGACTAATAATTTTAAATTTATATTTTGTTTTGATTTGTTTTAATTATTTAATTATAGTTTTAGCTTTTTTTAATTTAGCCTAAGCTATTTTATAATTATTTTTAATTTCAACGCTTTTTTAATTTTGCTATATATTAATTTATTTTAACTAATTAACTTTTTATTAATTTTTAAGTATTAATTTTTTTAAGTTAATAATTTTAGCTTTAAGGTTGGTTATTTCGGCTAAATAAAAATTTTTTGTTAGGTTAAGTGCTAAACGTTTAGCATAGGCTTTTTTTTTTAGTTTTTTAAAAAAAACCCTAGATAGTTTATTAATAAGCTTTTTACTTATAATAAGAAGAGCTAATATAGTTAATTTAGTTCGGTCGATATATATGCTAGTCTAGAAATAAAAATCTAATTGTTTTATTTAAACCTAGGTAAAAATAAGGAACAAAATAAATTTAATTAAGTATTGCTTTTTATTTAGTAAAAAGATAACAAAATTAGTACCTATATTTTGTATATTTAGCGGTTTGCTTAAGTACTAGATTAGATTGTGCTAAGCTAAATAGTTTTTAAAGCTTTTTTATAGCTTATTTTTATTTTTTAAAGTAAAATATTGGTAGATTTTAATATTTTTTAATTTTATAAAATTGTTTTTTTGCAAAACTTTTTATAGGTTAGAGTATTTATTTATTTTATTAACCGATTTGCATAAGTTATATATAAAAATATATACTATAATCTTTTTTTTTAGTTTTAAAAAAATTCTTTTTTAAATAAGTCAAATAACTAACTTATAAAATTAGCTAATCTGGTTTCTAACCTATAAGTACTATTTTTGATTTATAATAGCTACAAAAAAATTAATAATACTAAGGTATTTTATTTATATAAAAGGCTTAATTTTTATAGGGAGTTCTTAGGCGTTATTTTCTTTCTTTAGCATTAAGAATATTAAAGGTTAGTTTTTAAAATATATTAGAATTTTTAGCTAAACATTAAAAAAAAAAAAAGGTTAGTTTTTTTTATTTTTATATTATATTAGATAGTATAAAACAGACTAAAGCATTTAAAAATAAAAAACTTCTAGGTTAAAAATAATATTTATTGTTTTTATTAAAAAATAAAAATAACTAATTGTTGTTTGTTTTTAAATAAAAACTAAAGTTAGTTTTTTTATATAAAAATATTACTATTAGGATTTATTAATTAATTATATTTAATCTATAAAAAACTAGCTATTTTATAGGTCTAAAGTATTTCTAAAAGTTTTTTTAATAATAAAAGAATATATTAGATTATAAAAATTATTAGATATAATAACTAGCGTTAGAGCTATTATTTAAACTTAAAAATCTTTTGTTATTTATTTAACTTTTATTACTTTAAAAACTAGGGCTTTTTTTAAAAAAAAAATCTTTAGGGCTTTTTTTTGTATAGTTTTCTTTTTAAACTTATTAGTACTAGTTTTTAAATAGTTTTACTTTTTTTTATTTGCTATTTTTAAATTTTTTTTTAGCGCTATTTTTTTTTTATTAGTTTTAATATTTATTTTTTAACTATTTTTATTATTTCTTTTTTATTTAAATATCTAATCTAGTCCTTATTTTATAGTAACTATATTACTATTTTAAGTAACTAATACTATATTTATATTTTTTAAAAGATTATTATAAAATAAAATATCTAAAGCAGTAATTTTTTTTTTTTTAATACTTATAGAAATTTATTATTTAGTTTATAAAAACTAATTTTTTAGTTTTTAGTAAATATCTAAACTTTTTAGACCTAATAATATATTTTTACTATAATATCTACTAGAGTTATAGGTATATTTATTAGTAAAATGCCTATTATTGCTTCCTATTCTAAACTTTTTTTATTGCAAGTTTTAGAAATTTTTTTTTAATCTATAGTATTAGTTAGATTTTTATTTAGATTTACTAGAATTATTTCTGGTTTTTTTTTTTTTTATACTTTTTTACGTAAATCAGAAGCTTTTTTAGTATTTTTTAGTTTTTCTAAGTTAGTAGTATTAATAAAATTATTTTTATTATTTAAGTTGTTTAAGCCGAGCTTTTTATAAGTATTATTAGAACTGTTTTTTTTTTTTGCTAAAGATTATTTTTTAATCTAATAGCTATTTTAATAATATAAATCTTTTGATAATCAGTTAGCTAAAATAATCAATTTAATTTTTTCTAAGTTTTTTTTAAAATATATTTTAATTAAACGTTTTAAATTAAAACAAATATAAAGCAGTTTAGTTTAGGCAAATTAAAAAAAAACTTAATTTAAAAGGTTTATTAATTATACTAGCTATACTAAGCTTTTTATTAAAAAGTTCTTATTATTTTGGAGCTATAAAATATTTTTATTTTATTTTTTTAAAAATAATAATAAATAATAAAAAATCTTTTTTGTTTAATTTAGCTTATTAAAATATTATATTAATATATAAATATAAATGTACTTTTCTAAAATATTATAATATTTTGCTAGTATTAGCTTTAAATAAATAAATAAATTTAGTTTTTTTAGTTTTTATTAAAAAAATTTAAATAGTTCTAGATCTAGCAATAAATAATATTTTTAGTTTTTTAATTTAAATATTTTCTAGCAATTAAGCAAAAATTGGTTGCTAATTTAGATTTAGTTAATAAAAGTTATAGTTTGCTTAATTAAAAATTTTGCTTTAGTACTATTTTTTATAATCTTTCCCCTAATATAAATAAAAAATAGCTTTTTTTTAAACTTTTTTAATATATTTTTAATATTTTTATAGCTAGTAGGCTTATTATTATTATTTTTTTAATTTAAAAATAAGTATTAAATAGGCTAGCTTTCTGCTAGTAATAAGCCAAATTAAAAATTATTATTAGGTTTGCTTTATTTTTTGCGTTATATTTTAATATAAATAAAGTTTTTATTTTTCTAAATCAAGTAATAAATATTAAAAAAAAGGGTCACTTTGTCCTATACTGATCTAATTAGTGCTTTATTTTTTATAAATATTTTTAAATTAAAAGCTTGTTTAATAATTACTAAAAGACCTAATTAAATAAATTTAACATAAATATATAAAAATTAATACTTAAAAAAAAAAATCTAAATAGAATAAAAATATTTTTTATTTTTATTGGTTCGTTTAACCTAATTTCTTATAATTTATTTTAATTTTAAAAATAAATATATAAGTTCTTTTTAGTATTAGGTAATAATTAATCTTTTATTTATTAATACTCTATTTAAGCTAAAACTAATATTTTTTATTAAAAAAATATCTAACTTTATAAAATACTAATTTGTAACAATCTTTTTTAATAATATAAACTAGCAAATATATATAATAACTAAAAAGAACTTTTTTTTAGTTTTTTTTTTGCAATTTTACAAAAAAACTATTTAGTAATAGCTAAATTAGATTTATTAGCTATTTTTTATAAGCCGGTTCTAAACCTAAATATATCTTTTTATAGGTTAACTTTAAATATTTTATATTATATATAAAATTAAAAATTTTAATTACTAATAGTTTTACTTAATATTAAAGTTAATTTTTATAAAAATAGTTTTAAATATAGCATATTAAAAATTTTTTTTTTTTTTTTGCTAGATCTTCTTATAAGTTTTTAAAAATTTTTCCTAAATAAATAAAACTTAAGCTAGTCTAAACAGCAGATTTTCTTAAATCTTTTTTTAAGTTTAAAATAACTTCTTTAAATTTTTTTAAATATAAAAGTTTTTTTATTTTAAAAATTTTGCTATTA
The DNA here is from genome assembly GCA_023159155.1 of Ustulina deusta. Taxonomy (NCBI): domain Eukaryota; kingdom Fungi; phylum Ascomycota; class Sordariomycetes; order Xylariales; family Xylariaceae; genus Ustulina; species Ustulina deusta. The sequence continues at coordinate 184,251 of JAJNNX010000047.1, read as the reverse complement.
TTTTTTATACTAGTTTTTTTTAAAGTTTAAAAATATAAAGCTTTAGTATTATTTTATATATATTATTCCAAACAAATATTAATATTTTTAAAATTAAACATAGCTAAATAAATTTTATTAAAATAAAGTAGCTTAAGCTTTTATATATATATTTAAAAATATTTTAAGCTTTTAAAAATAATTAAATTATTAATAGATTTTATTTTAAGGTTAGCGCTAAAAAACTAATACTATTTATAAGAAATAATTTCTAGCTTTAGTTTTTTTTTTATATATAAACCAATATGATTACTTTCTTTAGTATAACTATATATCTAAAAAATAAAAAAATTAAACCAATCTTTTTTTAAAGTTTTAGTTTAAATTGCTTTTATTTGCTCCGTATAAATATTTTCTAATTATTGCTTTAATTAAAATAATTATTTTTAAAGTTAAAAATTTTAAATTTTTTGTTTATATTAATCTTTTGGTTGCTTAGCTAAAAAAAAAAATATTTTTTAACTTTTTTTTAGTATTATACTACTTTTTAATAAATAAGGCTTTTTTAATTAATAAATACTTACTAGTTTTAAGCTATTTTTAATTAGGTTAGATTAAATTTGTTAATTAATATATTATATATTTTAGCACAAATAAAACAAACTTTATTTATTTTTACTTAAAAAAAACTTAAAAAATTTTTAATAGTAATAAGTTTAATTTATAAGCTAATTTTTTTAATATAATAAGCTTTTATTTTAATAATTCTTAAGCTATTTTTTGGCTATTTAGACTATAAATTATAAAATTATTTATAAGCTTTTTTATATTTAAAAGCGCTAATTATTTTTAATCCAGATAATTTATAATTTATAAAGTTAATAATATTAGATTTTCTTACCCTAATAGTTTTTCCTACTTTTTATTACTTCTAATATTTAAAAAAGAATTATTCTTTATAAAAAATAATAAATATTTTTTTTTTCTAGTTCTAATTAGCTTTATTGCTTTAAAAACTAGTTATTATTTTAATTATTTTAGCTTATAAACTATAAATTTTTTTAAAATTCCTAATATAAAAGCTCTAATATATAAAAATATTTTTATTATATCTAAAAATAAATATATATTTTATTCCTATGCTATTCTTTTTTAAAAAAAAAACTTCTATTATAATATATTTGCGTTGTTTATATTTTATAAAATATTTAATCTTTTTAGTTTTAGCTACGCTTAGTTAAGCTTTTGCTTTAGTTTAACAAACTTTTTTTTGCGCCTAGTTAGATTGTATTTTTTTTTATTTTTATCTAATTAGAAGTAAAAAAAGTTATAAAAAAAGTATATATTTAATTAGCAGCTTTAAAAAATAATTTAATTAAAATGAAAAATTTAATTTATAAAATAACATAAAGCTTTAAACAAACTAAAGCTAGCTTTTTTTAAAATATAAATAATAAAATTAGAGGTAGGCATAGACTAGATTAGCAAATATAAAGTTTAAACTTATAATTAATAGGTATTAACGCACAAATAAAAAATATTTTATAAATAAAAGTTAAAAAAAATTATTTCTTTTTTAATTTATTATTTAGATCTTTTTTTAATTTAGGCCAGATAGTATAAAGCTTTAAATAAAATAACTACAAAAAAAAATATTATATAAAATTAGGCGGACTATTAGTAATCTAAATAAAAAATATTTAATTAATTAATAACTGTTTGCTTAGCTATAAGTAGCGCACTTTTTTTTTTTATTTCTAAAAAATCTTTACTATTTTTGCTTATTAAAACTGCTAAAACAACTTTAATATTTTAAAATATAGATTAAAAATTTTTTTTTTTTTATTAAAAAAAACTTTTAACTTAGAGTATTTTTTATTATTATTAATTCTTTAATCTACTAACTAACTTTTATATATATAGTTTTGATTTAGCTAAGTATATTAGTATTTAAATATAAATAAAGCTTAATATTATTAATATATATTTTTTAGATCTTTTTTTTTTATAATATATTTATAATTTATATTAAACCTTCTAATATAATACTAATAATTTTATATAGTCTTTTTTATACTAAATAAAGTTTTGCTACTTTTATAGTATTATATTAATTAGTCTTAATTCTAGATATATTCCTATACTTATTAGCCTTTTTAGTACTTATAAGCCGTTTTTTTTAGCAAGTTTTCTTTTTTATATATAATTAAAAACTATTATATTTTTTTTTAATTTTTTTTTTGTTTAATTATTAAATATTTTATTATGCTTAGTTTAAAAGCTTTATTTATAATAATCTTTATATTAGTTTCCCTTAGTACTAAAACAATTAAATATATATTTTATTTAAATAAAATCTAGGCTAGCAATAAATTAGTACTAGTTATTTTTTATAAATTAATAACTTCAGTAGTTTTTTTTATATATATTAGCCATTTTTTTAAATTAGTATATCTAGTCTTTAATGCCCATTTTTTTAGCTATATAAAAATAAATTAAATATTTCTTTCTATTAAGCCATAGGTCTATAAAGAATTAAAAGAACTATATTTAATTTTAGTCCTTTTTTTTTAAAAATATTTTTTTAACAAGTCTTTTTTTTAAAACATATTATTTATAAACAACTATTAAAAGTAACTAAACATTAAGATTAAAATTTCCTAAGCTTAAATAACAAAAAACTATTTTATTTTTTTAGTTATAAAAACAAAAATAAATCAGCTAAAATAATTAACTATAATTAAAATATAAAATGCTCCGTTAAAAGCTTTTAAATATATTGGTTCTATATAATTTATACTTATTATATTTTATAGTTTTATAATAACTATTTTTTATTTAATAATTAAAAATAGTTTAGGTCTAACTTTAATATAAATATAATATTATTTATAATATTTGCTTATATTTAAAGATCAAAAAAGCTACTAAAAATAAGCCTATAAGTTATAGAAAATTATTAAAATATTAAAATATTTATAGTAGTTATAAGCCTATTCTAAAGCAGCATTAATTTTATAAAGTAATAAATATTTAAAAAAATAGCTATTTTGTTTTCTTTAGTAGAAATATTTATTAATAATTTAGTAATAAAATAAGTTTTAGACTATATAATAGTATTTATTTAAAAAAAAATCTTTTTGTACTTTATAACTTAAAATTATAACTTTTATAATATTTTTATATTATAAATAAACTAAATAATTTTTAGAAAATCTTTTTAGGTCTTTTTTAATCAAATTAATAAAAATAAATAAAAAAAGCTAAATATTAGCAAAGTTAACTATAAAAAAAGGCAATTTTTTAAAATCAAATCGCTTAATAAATATATAAGTTGGTTTATTAATCCAAAATAGTTTATTTATAATTTTAATAATCTTAAAAGTATTTAAATAGTAATAAATAACGAACTAATATTTTTTTAACTATTTGATTTATATAATAATTTTTTTTTAGGCTTCCGATTTAATTCCTAAAATATTTATTAAGTTATAATAATCTATATATAATATAATTAAAATTTAAAATTTAATAACTAGCTAGCAGTATTCTACTAAGTAGCGGACCACTTCTAAAGTTTCTCTTTTTTTAGTATTATATTTTATCTTTAAATTAGAAAGTCTAAATAATATAAATATAAAAATTCTTATAAAGATTATATTTTTATTAGTAATTTTAGTTCTAATAAATTAATTAGCTATTTAAAATAATATTCTATTTAGCCCTATTAATAAAGCATTAATAGCTAAATAATACTAAATAAAAAAATTTAGATTTTTAATAGTATAGCTCTAGATCTTTTTATATATTATATAAAAAACTTTTTGTTGCTTTTTTTTTTATTTAAAAAACTTTTTTATTATTTTTTTTTAAATAAAGGGTTTTTTTTTTAAAGTTACCCCTAGAACTAATTTCTAGTAAGTACTTTTTAATACATTAATTAAATCTGCTTTTTTTTAAAAATATATTTTAAAATATAAAACTAAATATAAAAAGTTTTCTAGTTCTAATATATTAGTTAAATAATTTTTGTTTAATGCTTATTTTTTAAATTAATTTTAATGTTTTAAAAATAGACATATTTATTTCTAAAATAATTTAAAGCCTAACATATTAATACTATTTATAAATAGGATTGTTTTTTTTAAAAAGAGGCCAATTGGAATAAATGCGATTTATAAAAAATACTAAATATATAGAAAGTCGAAAAGATTATCGAACGTATAGCTAGACATATTATAGTTATTAATAAAAATATCAAAAAATATTCCCTATTTTAGGTAATATTTTAAAAAAAAAAAAGTAAAAGGCCTAAAAAATTCTCTATAAGTGGCCATTCTCTAAAACCAATATTTTTTAAAGCATAATAAATATAAAGAAAGCCTATTATGCCCTAAAGCATTCTCTAACTTATATATTGATTATTAGAAGTAATAAATCCGGTTTTTAGTTAATTTTTATATTTTGTTAATATAGCTTAAAACTTATAAATAGTATTTTCCTAAAAAAAAATATTATAATTTCTTTAAATTAAAATATAAAAAACTTTATCTTATTAATATATTAGCTACTAAGGTTTGATTATAGCTTAATTTATTAAAATATAATAATATATAAATTGTTTTTTTTTTAGCTTATTTTTAAGTAAATAATAAGTTTATATTTCTTAAGTAAATATTTTTAAATAAATAAAGCTAGTAGATTCTAATTAAAAAAAAATTCTAGTAGCAAACTATTTTTTCTTTATAGTATATTTAAATTAATAAAACTAAAAAAAAGCAATTATAAAATTAGTTATAATAGTATGCTTAACTAAATTAATTTTTTTTATATTTTTAAAACTTATAATAAAACAATTTTTTTAGGTATAATATAATCTTTAAACTAATGTTTGCTATTTTAAAGTTTTAGTTCTGTTTTTAATAATAAATAAGGATTAAACAAACTATATATTAATTATAGTTTAAAAGTTTTTAAATAAAAAATACTATTTAAGTTTATATTATATTTGGGGTTTTTTTTATATTTTTTTAGCTTAAAAAAGTATGTTTAAATAATAATAAAAATATAAAATTATAAAAAACAAGAATAATTAATCTTTGTTTTTTAGAAAGACTGACTAGTTTTATATTAACTACTAAATCTATATTAAATTTATTTTTTAGAAATTTTTTAATATTATTATAAAAAGATTTATTTTGTTTTATAGCTACTAAAGCTAGATTTATATTTAAATAATTATTTAAAGTTAATACTATTTGTTTTTAGTTATTATATATATTAAGTAATAAAAATAATTAATTTGCTTTGTTTTTAATAATATAGTAAAACTTAATAAAATAGGTTTTATTATTGTTTTAATTTAATAATTTATATTAATATAGTATTTTATTATAATCAATATTAAAAGTAAAAATTATTTTTTTAATAAATAGAAAAAAAGCTTTACAAAGTATAGGTAAAATATAAATCGGCTTTTTTAAAATTTTTATATATTTGTTAATATAATTAGAAATAATTAATAGAAATAATTCTATATGTTTAAGAAATGCTTTGTTAGGAATAGTAAGCAGTAGAGCTTATAATAGATATTTATTTTAAACTTTAGTTATAATAGGTTTTTTTATTAATAGTTTATTTATAATTTATAAATTAATAAAAAATAGACTTTTTGTTATAAGTATTAAAACAGTATTATTAGTATTAATAAATAGGATCTTTTTAACTAGTATATTTAAATTTATTAATAGTTTAAAAATAATCTTTAGTTTAATAATAAAAAATATTTTTTTTTTTTAGTTTTTCTAAAATTTAAATAGTAATAAATTAATATTTTAAGCTATATAGGTATTTTTTCTAAACTTAGCTTAAAATTAAACTTTTGCTTAGTTTTTTAAAAAAGTAGTTAAAACTAATGCTAATTTAGCAATATTTAATATTTTTTTAACTAGATTTTTATTAGTTAGGCCTTAATTTGGAATATTATTAATATTTTAATTTTTTTTAAAACTAGAAAATCTTTTAAAATCTTTTTTAAACTTAGTAAACAAGTAGTTATTAGTATAAAAAAGTTAGTAAGATTTATTTTTAGCTTTTTAAATATATATAAGTCCTATAACTAAAGCATTACATATAATTAAAGTGTTAGATATTCTTTTTAAGCTTTATAAAATAATTTAATTAGTTCTATAGTTAATAATTGCTAAGTTTTATTTTAACTAAGCTTTACTAAAAAGTATTTCGTAAGTTTAATTGTTTTTTATAATATAGGCTCTTATAATAAATAGAATTTTTTTTATAACTAAAAAAAAAACTATATAATATTTGATTGGGGTAGTATTATTATTAGCTATTTTTAGCTCTAATTGTTTAAAAATAATATAAAGGGGTAAATTATATTATATTATATATATAAAGCTTATTAAATTAACTAAAGCTTTTTTATTAACTAAAATATAATTAATAGTAGTTCTATTAAGTATTTTTTTAATATATTTAAAATAAGTTTTTTTATTATTTATTTAAGCTTTATTTTTATAAACTATAGTAGTAACTAAGCCCTATAAGGTCTAAAGCTTTATTAGTACAAAATAATGCTTTTTTTTTTTTTTTAAAGTTTTAGCTACTTTAACTTAGTAGTTAAAAATAATCCTATTTCTTAAATAAGCTAGGCTCTAATAATAAAAAAATAATTAAAAAACTGGCTTTATATAATTTAAAAAAAAAAAGTAGCATAAAAAAAGTGTTTAATATTAATTTAGTTCTTTTAATTATTTTTATAGGCCTAGATTAAAATAATATTTTGTTTCTAAATAACTTTTTTAGCTTTAATTAACTAATAAGTTAGTTAATCCTAGAACTATTTATTAAAAAATGCTAGTTTTATTGCTTTTTTTAAATAAAAAAAATTAGCTTAAAAAAAAGTTTATTTTTTAGTTTTTTTTAAATTAGCTAGCAGACCTTTTAATCTTAAAAGCTTATTAAATATAGTTATATTTTTAAAAAAAGGCTGGTTATTTAAATTTTTTTTTTTAGGTCTAATAAAAAAGTATATATTATATTTTTATTTTTAAAAAAAATAAAAATTAAGCTTATAAATAATAAAAGCTATTTAACTCTAATAAACTATTTTTTTTTTTATTAAATAATCTAGGTCTACTAAAAGCTTTCTATTTTTTCTAATAACCTTTTTTATATTTATAGATTATATATTAGTAAGGTTTTTTATATTTAGATTAGTTTTTAGTAAATTATATTAGAAATAAATTAGTAATAGTTATTTTTATTAAATAATATTATAGATCTGATTTTTTTTTTTTTAAAGTTTTTATTTTTTAATATAATTATAAAAAAAATATTCTTTAATTTTATAATTCTAACAGATTAAAAGTTTTCTATTATAACCAAAGTTATAATTTTTTTTTTGCTTACTTTTATATTTTTTATAGCTTTTTTAACTTATTTTACTACTAGTTTTTCTAAAGTTAGGCTTGCTTTTATATTTATTAAAAAAACTAGCAAGCAGATTATTTTAAATATTTTAAAATTAATATAAAAAAGCTTATAGATTTAAGTTTTAACTAAGCAGTTCTGCTTTTTTAGTTATTTTAGAAATAAAGTTTTATTTATATGCTAAGTTTTTTTATAAATATTATAATTAGTTATAATAACTAATAAGCTAATTATATTATAACTAAAAAAAAAATATAAAGTTTAAGTTTTTAAAAAAAAACTATAGTATATATTAGTTAAATAAAAGCTAAATTAAAAAAATTAGCTATAGATCTAGCTAGAATTTTTTTAAAGTATTAATAATAATAGTATTTAGTTCTTTTAAAAATTTGCTTTTAAATAGTTTTTTAAGTAGGCAAGCTATCCTAGTTTTAATTTAGTTAAAAAATTCTTTTTTTTTTTTAAGCTTTAAAGCATAAGCAATAATAACTTTTTTTACGTCCTAATAAATATAGTTTTTTTTAAACTTTTTAAAATTATTTAAAAATTTAGTATTAACTAAATAGTTTATAACTTGCTTTTAGATTTTTTTTTTATTTAAATAATTTTTTTTATATATGTTTTTATAAAAATATTTTTTTAGTTTATTTAATTAATTATTATTAGTTTAAAAAAAAAGCTTATTAGTTTAACTAATATAATTAACTAAAAATTTGTTAGCTTTTTAGTTAAATCTATTAATTTAAGCTTTAAAGCTAACGTTTTAATTTTAGATCTTTAAAAAAAAGTGTTTTTTTAAACTATTTTATAAAGCTTAATAGTTTTTTTTTTTTTTTATAAAAAAATACTAATACTATTTTTTAGCATTTCTTTATAAACTATAATAAAATATTAACTATTTTTTAGCTTTATTTAGCTATTTTATTTTATTAGTAGTTTTAGATTAAAAACTAAAAGAACTAACGTTAAAAAAACTATAAAATAATTTTTTAATATAAATATTTATATTATTAATATATTTCTAAAGATCTTTTTTTTATAACCTTTTAAATATAGGAGCTTTAAAAGTTATTATTTTTTTTATTTAGAGCTAATCTAGCTTAGGAGTAAAAATTAAAGTTAAAAACTGTTCAAATAGAAATTTTTTAATTTAAAATATATGTTTTAACTTAAAAAAAATAAAAAAATTAATTAGAAATTAAAAACTTTAATTAAAAGTTAATATAAAAAATTTATTTTAATAAAATAAAAAATTAAAAAAACTTAATAAGTACTCCAATTCTTTTTAGATTTAATTATAAAAATAAAAATATTTTTTAATTATACATTAATATTTTTTTTTTCGAACTAGTATTTTTTTTTTTGCTAGAATATTTAATAAAATTAAATTAAAAAAATTAATTAATAATATATATAAATTAAAAATTATAAAACAAAAAAAATCTAATAAATAATTAAATAATAATTATATAAAAAATATTTATATATAATTAGTTAATATTACTAACTAATAGTTTTAATTTTTATTAAAAAAGCATACTAAATTTTAATTAAATAGTTAATAAAACAAAAAATAATAATAACTAAACTAAATAAAAAATAGCTTTTTATTTTTTAGAGGATTTTTGTTTTTAGGAAGTTTGTTAGCTCTATAAATATAAAAAGAACATAAGTAATAAAAAATTAGCAAACAACCAGGCTAAAAAAAGCTAATACTAATAGATTTTTTTTTGCAATAGTAGATCTACTACCGCATTAATAAAACTACTTTAATCTTTTAACTTTTTTTTTCCAAAAATAATCTTTTTTAATTTCTAGTTATTAAATATATACTTAATTAGCTTTCTCTAGCCTAAACAAATATCTTACTTAATAAACAACCGTTATAATTATAAAAACCTTCTTTTTGTTAAAAAAACTAAAAAAAAAAAATTGTTTATGTTCTGGTCTAACCGCAATAAAAAAAACCGTACAAATAGAAAATTAAAAGCTGTGTGCTCTTACCAATTGTTATGTTTTAAATAATAAATTTAAATTATAAAAATAATAGTTTTTATTTATTAATCTACGGACTAAAACTAGCTATATAAATAAGATCACGTGTATAGATCCACAAAACCTTCTAAAGCTCTAGGATATCGTTAGTCGCGCTATTTCTTTTTAGTGTTGCTTTTTGCAATACTTGGGCCTTGCCTAGCTATAACTCAATAACAAAATTACCCACAATGATTAGCAGCAAACTAAGTCCTATAGTAAGTTTATACCAAGATATAATTTTGAACACGTCCTTTAGCTCCTTAGCCCTGTCAACAAGGCAGCGCTAGTACTACTATTTCGCTCGCCGCGTAATCTTTCGAAATTCCTATCGTGCTATAATCTTGTCCTCCTAGCTAGTCACAGCCCTTGTTGCCTTCCTATATCAACTGACTCCAGCCGCGCAGTTGTCATTCCACCACACGTTAATCCCAAATTCTAATAGCTTCTTGCCGACTATCTTGATAGCACTTTAAATAAGGTCAACAATAGCCTAGGCAAAGCGGTCCAGATCTTTGGCACCCGAGCCTAACAGCGGAAGCTCATAGACCCTATCCTTTACTGTGCTCGCAAGCTCAGGCAGTCGGTCGTCCGGGACAGTCCATTTCTTATTCCTAGAACGGCGGCCGAGGTCTTCATTAATTAGCACAACAATCCGGAGCATCTCATAGTCCAACGTAGAGTGTAACGCCTCGCTAACTTGAGCTTCCGCCATCGGAACATTCAAAAAAACTAGATCTAGCACGTTGCCGCCGTCTTGGGTAGCCACGTTCGGCTCCAAGATCAAATCTAATCCATAGTCGTACATAGTTTCAGCAAGGCCTGCTCCGCTGTAATAATTTGGATTGCTCTTATCCCATAAGCTATCACCAGCGTTAAAGTCCCCCGCCACAACGCAGTCGAACAGTAGTATCCACGCTTCTAAGATAGCATCGACTCTTCGTGGGTCGTCGCTGGGTCGGTACACGCTAGCAAAAGTAATGCCCCTAACTTTAACCCAGGTAATATCTCTTATTCTATAAGGCCGCAACTGGTCTGCCTTAAAATGTTTTCGAACATATACTAGAGACCTTAGCCTTGTCGCGTCGCTATCCCAGGTATCTACCGGTAAGAAGATATTATAGTTAGGGTAAGTTTTAACCGCCATTCTTGTCCGCGGCGGTATGCCCACCCATAGCTCTTGCATTAGTATAATGTCTGCTCTTTCGCTATCGTGATCCGCTAGGTTTAATGCTAGCTCAGTAGGGTCAATACTTTTCTGTCCGCCGGCTGCGTTCACTGAGTGTATAACTAGGTGGCCGTGTCGGGTATGTGATGGCTTCTTTTGCACGTTCATTGATGTACAACAATAGTGTCTGGTTCCCTAGCCTGGGCCGGTCTGTCGACCTCCATAACAGACTCTTCGACTGTTGGACATGTTGATCGCGGAGGATCGGCCAGTCCAGTTATCGGATATTCCGATCGGTCAGATCGTTTGTCCGATCGATTGAGAAGCCTGGCTCAGAATCCAACGTAGGAGCCTCCGGAGGCGTTGAAAACAGCCAGTCAGTGAACTCGCTGGAATTGGGAGAGGTATTTCTAAGCTGTTGAGCGTTGGCGAGATTGCCCAATGTGACGATAGCTGTTATAGGCGCATGAGGCTTGGGAGACGACGGAGGATCGTCACGTGGCTGGTACCAGCGTTCCCAGTAGTCCTGGAGGTCTGTTTTCGCTGTCTGAAGCCATACAAGCTGCTCCCGGCTCTTCCAGCGCGTCTCTAGCCACCTGATGCCTAGCTGAGGGTTCAAGATAACTGCGGCGCTATAAAGAGGCGATTCCTCTAGCTTTGTGTAGTATTCATTAAGCTTTTTCCAGCCGTTCATGACCGAAATTGTGAAATAACTGCGTGAATTTTCTGGAAGCTCTTGTAGGCGTTGCTGAAGAGATGTGTAGTCAGATCTGGTGTGTTCTGGGAGGCTATTAAAAGAAGGATTTGTAGTTACACCACCCTGTCCTTGCTGGGGTGCTGTCGATAAGTGGGAATAGGATCTGCAACACAGCGCTGTCCAACAAGGATGGTCAAACAATGGTTGCAAGAGCTACCAGGCCTATGTTTCATAGCACAGGTAGTTTTGTCCCTAAGTTCCTGTATAACTACCAGCCAACCGCATGGGCAGCTTTCCTGCCCTTCTGAGATAATAAATCTAGAATCAATCATACGCTATTTGCAACACGTACACAGGTTATATAACCGTACACTTCACCCAACAGGATTTAGGCTAGCAATTCGGCGGCAGCGACGATGATCAGAAGAGGTCTGCGAAACCGATTCTGTAGTAGCAGAATCGCTAAAAAACTCTTTCCAGTCTTCGAAAGTGAGGGTGTCATCTTCAGGAACACGCTTATTCGGGTTGATCTCGGAGGTATTGGCATGTAAAAAGGTCTGGATTTGCTGCTGCTTACGCAAAGCGCGCTCGATCATAAGATACGTTGAGTTCCAGCGCGTATCGTTATTTTGGAGAAGTTGTAATTCGAAAGAAGATGCTTCATGAAGCAGAATAGCGTCATCGCCAACCTCAACTGCTTCTTGAATCACCTCTCTGAAGTATTCACTGCGTTGTGGCGACGATCTGACCCATTTAACAAGGTTATGTAACTTGCCAACAGGCCCCATCTGCCTCCAGAGCCTCATGTCGGCTTCGAGATCGCCTTCAAATTCGTACTTCTGTGACTCCTGCTCTAAAGCCTCCGGGTCCTGGCCATTGTTAAGGAACAACCTCGAATCATCTCGAACCAGATTACTAATGAGGGAATGTTGTGGAAAGGTATAGAATCTCCATTCGAGATTCTATATAACCACGATGCTGAACATGTTATTACTTGTTTTCTCTTTTGTTCTTTGTCTCTCGTCTTGTACTTTACACCTAGTGCATAGGATAGCAATATCAGTGTCGATCCCTAAATCTATACGTTTCCGTTCGTCTTCGCCGTGACAGCCATATAGGAAAGCCCTGCCCACAAGGTTCAATATATGACCGTAGCAACGAATTCTGCGATCTCGAGCGTCGCTAGAGTTCATACAGGGCTGTAATTGGCGAAATAGGTGCTCTCCGCATGTATCATTGTTGGTGGCGTTGTCAGAAAGAGCAATAAGGCGCTGTTGTTGCTTGCCGGAAGGGCTCAAGAAGTGCGCAGAGACGGCAAGGATCGCCTGGCGTGTAGGGGAAGTCCATAGATCGAAAGCGATATGAACGCTTGACAAAGCGTATTGGAGTTCGTCACGGATCCTGCTTTTCTTCGATTTAAATAGCCTATCGAGGCATTGTCTATAATACTGCCGGCTCCAAGAGCTTGCTTCGTAAAGCGGAGAGTTATAGCGGAGGAGGATCTGGCGTAGGAAGGGGTTGTTGAAGATATCGAAAGGGCTATTGTCGATAAGTGGGAATAGGATACACAAAGCAGCGCTATGACAGCACTCTCAAACAAGCCATTCGTCATGGCTTGTATCATAAGTGCTGCTTGAAACAACAGGTGCAAAACCCATGAAACCACTTTCTCATCAGAGCTCGTCATCGGGCGGGCCCCGAATCGGGCTTCCGAATCGGCTTCATACGGCCCCTCGTGATTCCCGAATCATACGCCTAATTTTAGCAGCTGATTCGGTACCATACGGAGCAAATCTTACCCGGTATGGACCCGAGCCCGATACATTCTAGGGGCCTAGCCGATCAGGCCCCGATCATACAAGGTTGCAGGGGTGCGGGCCCTAATTAGGCTTACTTTGTTGGTGTTTTTGGCTTAGTAGGGGGTTATGAACCACTTAATTTCCGGCCAACACGTAGCTCTAAGCAGGGCTTTCTTGATTCTACTCAAGTTGACTAAAGATCAAGGTAGTAGGCCTCTTGATCCTAGAATAATATGCTTCCGGACGCGTTTTCCGAACTGTAACAACTTACAATAACAACTACTATTATGGACCGCTTCCTTCTTCGAGAAGAGCCGAGTATAACCTCTTCGGCATCCTCTCAAGCGTCTAATGAGCTTGAGAACCAGTTTGATGACCTGGTTGGCATACCAGTAGCCCCGGAGATATCATCCGCTCCATCCCAAACACCTACTACACCTGCTGCCGGCTTTCCTGACTATTCTTTCTGGGATGCCACCGCGTTCGAGAGATTCCCAGGCCATATTATATACCATAATCCTTCCCAAGAGCGTGTTTGGTGGTGGCGTCGTGGATTTCGGCTAAAAGACTGCAGCAACCCAGCCAAGGAGGCGGTGATCTGGGTATGTGAACAGTGTGTTCGAGCAGGCGCTAGGAATCGGAATCTCTATCGATTCGTAGCGAATACCGGCAAATCCATAACAGCACACCTATGGAAAACACATCATATTACTGTAAGTACAGCTTCTCAGTCTCTAGTTGCTTGCTAATCAATATGGAGGCGCCGGTACCAGGACATGACGACTTCACAACCAACCCAACCCCCCGACCAAGCGATCAACGGAAGATACACGACTATGTTAACCTCGATAACCCATACGAGCAAGCACTACACGGCAAGGTTACTGTCAAGTTTATTCCTCACTTAAATAACCTCTTAATCCTAGACTGGCTTGTTGATTCAAACCTCCCCTTAGCCATTGTGGATAACCCCAAATGGCGGCGGCAACAACAATACAATAACCCTACGATGCGGATCAACGAACTTCCCCACTCTAAGACCTTTACAAGGCTGTTGTTGGACGAATACGAACGTGCCGTACCTCTGGTCCGTACCTTACTTCAGACAGCCCGTGGGATGATCCATATAACCTTTGATGGGTGGACCTCGCGCCGTAACTCTTCGTTTCTGGGGGTCCACGCCCACTTCGTAGATAAGGACTGGAAACAGTGGAAGATTCTACTTGGCTTGCCACCAATGCTACACCGCCATACTGGTGAGGTTATAGCCAACGAGGTCATCAACATCCTTCGGTTCTTTGGGATCCTTGATAAGTTGGGATATAGTACGCTAGATAATGAAGCCAAGAACGGGACGACGATGGAGTGTATTGGGGAGCATTTCAAAGTTGATGGCGTGGAGTATCGAGATGAGTATATGATTCGCTGCGCACCGCATTATATGCACCTTGCTGTTCGGGCTACGCTATATGGTGATGGGACGAAGCGTCTATCTGTGGACGACTTGTTAACTCAACCAGATGATTCAGACTTTAGCTTTAACGACGAAGCTGTTATAACAGCACTACAGGAGGCAGAAGACAATGATCAGGATGTTAATGCCGAGGTTTTGGCTATGGAAAAGGACGAATACTATAATACCCCCCTTGCAACTCCGTACCCTGTCCCTACGATACTAACCGCAGACGCCGTCACTACCTACTCGAAAAGAGGGCCATTTGGCAAACTACACAATCTAGGCAACGCATTTAGCGCCAGCAGCCAGCTTACCGAGACCTTTGCCGAAGCCCAACGCCAGATACACCCCGAATACCACTTGAATTGGGTACAAAATGTTACAACTCGTTGGCAATCAGACGAAGCGATGGCTGCTCGGGCAATCAAGGAACGTGAATCCTTGAACAGAATGTTCAGTATAATACAACAACGCTATCAAGAAGAGCGTGACAAGCCTGGCGCGACCGATAGCAAGGTTCCTGTTCCGGAAGTTTTGTCCTATAAGCTTACGCCAACAGAATGGCTGGTTGTTGAGCGTATACAGAAAGTGCTTCTTCCATTCAAGGTGGCCAGGGTTGCAAGTCACCGCACCAAAATCCACCACATCTCACCACACCACACGAGGCCCCTTGGTGGACTCACCACACCAGAGGTTATCGTATTACTAGGCCACCACACCATACCACACCAACCTTGGTGGTGTGGTGGATCTGGTGGATTTAGGAAATATGGTGGACCACTCAGAGCGTGAGAAATTAGTGATCAAAGACGCCACCCAAAGATAACAAATACACGAATTTTGCTGCTCATTACCGCCATACATAGGTATAGCTTAACAAAAAAAAGGCAACCAGAAGCGTCGTAGTGCTTTACTCGCGTCGAAATCTTTTCTCTAATCACGACGTACCGACCTATTATTTCGCCTGCTCACGTATGGATCCTTCTTCTGCTAGTTGATTGATTTATTAATAGTACATACCTGCCATACAGCTTTAGAACAATTATGGCCGATCCAATCCGTTCAAT
The DNA here is from genome assembly GCA_023159155.1 of Ustulina deusta. NCBI lineage: Eukaryota > Fungi > Ascomycota > Sordariomycetes > Xylariales > Xylariaceae > Ustulina > Ustulina deusta. The sequence continues at coordinate 168,599 of JAJNNX010000047.1, read as the reverse complement.
GAGTCCTGTTACGAGCACCAAATTCCCTGAAAGCCCTCGAACAACCACCAATACGACACCGACTCTATCACCAGCGCCATCCGCCATTTCGATCCATCACACCCCTCCACTCAGCGACCAACATCTAGAAGAGCGGCTTTTCAGGCATTTCAAAGTTTATACTTGGTCGGAGCGCGATAGTTCCAAGAGTAGTTGGGCTTGGGCTCACGGGTATGATATACAGAACGATACAGAGAGAAGATGGGTCTGTCGCCTCTGTATTTACAAGAGAAACCCCCAACATGGTAGCTGTAAGGCTAGTGGCATTCAGAACGCTGGGAATCACCTCTTCACCCACCATGGGATTCCAGCGCCCGGCGGGGAGGCCCAATCTCGTGCGGAAAAGACTGCGACGAAAGCTGGACAGAAAACTATTCTTAAATCTGTAGCCAGTCATCTTGGACTAGACAGATCCAGTCCAAGAGAGCAAGCCATAACAAATACATATATCAAATCGTTCGATGAAAATCACTTCCACCGGCTCCTAGTTGAATGGATCGTCACTGAAAATCTACCTTTCAACGCGGTTGAAAGCGGGAAACTACGAGCGATTTTCGATTACCTACATCCTTCAGTCAGTATCTCCAAAGCCAACCTCTCCCATACCGCCATAACTACCAAGATCGTCAAAGAGTACGAGCGTCATCGAAATACTATCGTGCAGGTATTAGCCAAGTCGCCTGGCCTAATCCATATTTCCTTCGACGGCTGGACTACTAGAAACAAGCACGCATTGTATGGAATCGCTTGTTTCTTTAGGGACGACAACAGCAACCTTCATAAAATTGTAATTGGTGTACCGGAAGTATCAGGTAGGCACTTCGGACACAACATCGGCGGAGAAATCCTAGATATTCTTCGAGAATACCAAATTGACCTGGGGTTGGTTTGACCACTGTTGGAAAAAGACGCTAGAGTGGACTCTGAGGGCCAAATTATGGATCAGCGATATCTGGCTTACAGAGTACGCCAATCTCGAAACAAGTAAACAAGCCTCGCCATTGGACGTCTCAGATAACGACAGCGATAGCGAACCTGATTGCGATGAGCCCGCATCAAAGCGACAGAAGTCCCACGACCCGTTCCAACGTTACGCATTCAGACCAGTTTCGCCAGATGACGAGGAGGCTGCAGTAGACGGCGACGAGTATGAGCATTGGCAGAATAACGAGGAGAAAAGTGATAGGAAGGTCCGCGATCCCATCCGTTATTGGCATGAGCGACGACAGAGATACCCACGTCTATCCCGGATGGCACTTGACTTTATCACGGTTCAGGCCATGTCATCGGAGTGCGAGCGTTTGTTCTCTGCGGCGGGCCGTATGATGTCGCCTCTACGCAGCCAGTTGGACGTTAGGATGCTTGGAATGTGCCAGGTGCTGCGTTCGTGGTATAGATCTGGTTTGATTAAAGACCTGGATTCTCTACTACTGCCAGTAGCAGACGAGATAGAGAGATTGGAATTGATGGGGTTATCTGATGACCAGGCAGCTAAAAGAGCAACAGCGTGGCTAGAAGATCCGTCGCAGGATGAAAACAGTACATAGTACACCTCGATATAAATGTGGAGACCTGGTCTAATTTGGTAAAGCTCATCCACGTGATGCAAATCCACCAAAACCCATCACACCACACCATACCACACCACTTGGTGTGGTGTGGTGTGGTGACTTGCAACCCTGACTTAGGTGGCCTCTAAACAACTTCAAGGCAATGGAGTTGTTGGCGTACGGTCGACTACGGGAGCATTTGAGGAGTATTTCCCACTTGTGGAGTCTCTCCTTGACCATCTTGAACGCTGTGCGAGAGGGGACTGTATCGTACAAGCAGAGTCCTCCGACCCTTTCAATGCTGATCCTGATCAGGATCACGGTTTTGTTACTATTAAGCTTTTCGACGGTCTTGATACAGACACGCGTAAGCTGCTCAAGGTGTATATTCGCCTTGGTTGGTATAAGCTAGACGAGTATTACAGTAAGCTTAACTCGTTGGCGTACGCCGCTGCTGTTATTATGTACCTGTGCTTGAAGTTTGAGCTTCTGAATGAATTATGGGATGCTGTACCGTTAAGGCAAGCCGAGTCTTGGAAGAAGGACTACTTACTTCGCTTGCGAAAGCGTTGGGTTGACAAGTATCGGGACATGTACGTGTGATGCCTTATTATGGGATCAAACACTAACATATGATGTAGGCCGCTTAGTGAGTCATTATTCCACGAAAGCACTCCAAGGGCATCAAAGCTATCGTTTATCCAACGGCGCGCCAAGATGACTGCTTTGGTTGACTTACGCGCTGCTGAGATACTCGATTCACAAGATACCTATGAACCAGCACGTAAGAGGCAGAGGAGGGGGCCAAAGGCAACGAGAGGTTCTACAAAAGCCGCCCCTGCACCCCAAGATGAGTTGCAGGAATACTTGGCAGAGCCTCTCTGTACTATAGACCACTATAGTAACAACCCCATTGCCTGGTGGAGGGATATAGGGTCAAGAAAATACCCTAGGCTATCTTACATGGCTGTTGATTTCCTCAGTATTCCATCTTCTACAGCAGAAACAGAGCGCCAGTTTAACAGCGTAGCTGAGATGATGTCAGGAAAACGGGGTAGTCTAGGGCGCCATCTCGTTGCTTGCGCGCAATCAATTAGGTCATGGAGTCGTGCAGGTGTCTATCAAGCATGTTTACCGTTTAATATGCTTGATCGGAAAAGCGTAGAAGAGCTGGTCAGTATAAAGGATTGGAATGAATTGCTGCGTGACTAAACCTAAAGGTTCAACTCCATGGAAATGTCGTGATACTATACTCTGGTAGACGTGAATAACTTCACTTTTTAGCCTAAACTAGAAATCCACTTCAAGCTTGGGGCCCCGCTTTTGGTATGGACCCGATCGGGACCTGATCGGGTGCAGGGGTTATTATCGGGCGAAAGACCAATATGATCCGAATCATATTATACGATGTACTGGCCGGTATGATCTTACGCGGGTGGCATGTAGGCCAGTATAGACCCGATCATACAGCCATTTGGCCGTATGATCCGCCCGATGACGAGCTCTGTTTCTCATGGGTCAAGTACTTTCGTACTTGTTGTGCCTATACAAATACCAGTGTCGGACGCGCAACCTCTCACCTAGATAAAAGAATCAATAATCAATCCAATCGAACCATGTTAGCACTTTACCCTTTTGCAATTGCAAATAGAATTCACCCCACAGCTATTACTATCGATCATGAAGCCTAGGGCAAGTTTGTTGTTTATGGTTATATCTGACGCAGCAAAAGCGCGTGGAATTTTCTCAGCTCAATTCGGCCGGGAACACCGATTTCTCGCAACTCAATCCTACCTATACTTCAACTCAATCCAACCCCATGCATTTCTAGCGCTCTTTTTCTGCTCACACCCAAATCAACCCAATCCTACCGTAGGAATGGTCAACAATAATTGTAAGGGTTGCTCGACAATAATTGTACGCTCTCTGATTGGATGCATCAACCTCAACTAGCGCCATCTTGGCATCCCCCATCAAACTTTTGCCTGAAAACTTCAATCAATCATAAATCAATAACGGCTTGGGTTACAGACATTCTGAATGCATTTCTGGAATCGCATCAGCGTAGTTTCCCATTCATTAAATTTCTGCGGCTCAAATCGGCCGGGAATACCGATTTCTCGCAACTCAATCCCACCCTCACTTTAACTCAATCTCGACCCATGCATTTCTAGCGCCCTTTTTTTTCTACACCAAAATCAACCCAATCTTACCCCGAGATTGAGTTGTAATAGTTGTAAGGTTAACCTTATTGAAGAAACGGAGACACCTGCGGTACTAGAGATCTACAGCAGCAATCAAGGTAATATTGAAGGATTTCTTAGATTTCTAGATAAGTCAGCTAATCCTATATAGTGTTACGAACTCACCGTTCCTACGGTCGCAGATTGGGCCTTACTAGGTCGATGCTCTAAGCACGGTTGGAGTACTCTGGGAACAATGCAACTGGGTCACGTGACCACTGATCTCAGTGATCTAAGATCATGAAGAACAACAAGTCTTGATCTTGGTGATCTTAGGTCAGGGAGATCATACTCCCATTACTACTATTTCTTTTGTCTATATAATCTCATACTTCCTGTACCTAGTCACTCGTTTAGTTCTGCTCTTTAGCTATCAACTTAACTTCAGACTGCTGAGCACCAATACACTCATTGTACCAATCTTCTTTAGACTCTATTGATGCACAGTGGTGGGAGTACTCGCAAACCTCCCTAACGGATAACCGCCATTTGTTCCTAGTGTTACCTGCAAATCAAGACCCCCAGACTGACTGCTCATACCTTGGTATGACAGGTCCGTTACTGTTGGAATGGCTAAAACATTGGTGGAGCATAGCGGAGACCTTGGCGTTGATCGTCAAGATCTCTCTATGAGCGATATATATATGTATACTAGTACACTCGTTTAGCTCTTCCTTTCTAAGAACAACAGAAGAAAACAAGCAATCAATCGGATATTATCCAACCCCACGTGTATACACATGGCACTTCGCCCAACAGTTACAAAACCCAGCTTGCAAATAGAGGACATCACTATCCCCGCCATATATCCATCAAGATCACTACTCTTTCAAGGGCGTCCTTCTTTTTCAAGAGCTCCTGGGGCACGTACAAAGCCTGAGACATTGAGACTATGGACGTTGTGCTCCTCAGCCCAGTCGAGTACTTTTGAGTACGGTCGACACTTGTGAATTCTGCTCATAGCAAGTGTCAGAGAGTACAAGCGAAGTTAGCATAAAAATACATACACGTTGAAGTCAGGGAATACTTGTTTGAAGCCCTTCGTCCAAACATATGTCACGATACCGAGATCAGGCTCGCACATAAGCTAGGGAAATGTTAGTGATTTTATGTAAATAAGTCGCCCAGCCTACCTTACCTTTTGTCGCAGCATATCTATACAGTGGTCTGCAACTTAGTCAGCGCAGCTCTTCATTTGGCTTTGAAGGGCTAACCCAGATGAAATCTCAGTGTCTCAGGATCGTCCCTCCACTCCTTCTTCTTTGGCAGATAGTGATCCATATACGATGCTTGACGCAACATGTTCAAACAGTGGAGTCCATGGAACACTTCAAAGGCACCCATGTACCCACCGCCCATTTCCTCGGTATATTCGGCAGCATACTCCGAAGCATTGATTCTGTGCACATCACCCTTCGACAATCGTATCAAGCCTCCTTTGGCATAACTGATCTTCTCCCACTTCTCATCGATCTCATCACTCGGTAGCGCGCTGAATTCGTGGGGGACCCTCAGCGTCCCATTGAAGCGCTGGATCTCAAAGTCGTCGTCGTTGAAGATCTCGAGTGCTGGAGACCAGGCACTTATCTTTTGTGTGCAATTGTTCTTGGGTTGAACAAATATAACGGTACTGAAAGCAAGCAGACTAAAGAGGATACCGATGAAAATTCCAGCAAAGACACATCGCCAGTTCAGGGCTTTGTCTCGTATAGTGGGCTCCGCGACGCAATTATCATGGGGCAGTAGTTTCTCGTCGTCAGCATTTTCGCTCAGACATTCGTAGCTGGGCGGGCTCTTCATGGCTCCTTGCGTTGTGTGTTGTAGATGGTGCAAATCGTCAAGAATCAGAATCAGAGAGCTCTGGTAAGTGCTGCAGTAGTACTGGCCCTGTCCGTCAGGCAGGGTCAGATAAAGGCACACGTCTACTTGGGAAGTTGCTATTTACAGTCGTGCATAGTCGTGGCTACGTTGTATCTACGTACTAGGTGCCTGCTGTGGATCTTTCTCGCCCCTATCCACACAAAGTCCTCGGATCAGGATCAATTTATTGGTACCGCAGCCTGAAAGGACTAAAAAGTTTTCTTGGAACGCTGATGAATTTCCCTGGGTGTGCGGTAGTCCAGGAAAACGGCGGCTAACAGTACGCCGCTACTAGTTAGTAGATCTGCTGCGCCGATTGTGCACTTGGCGCCATACCAAATCAAATGTAGGCTGAATGCAGAGATGAGGTTATATAGCAATATGACTGGCTGGTAAAGATGGGAGATAAGGGCGCAATGATGGGGGTTGGTAGAGGGAGTATATGGTGGCACAGCTAGGAGGATTGCATTTTGTGTAACTAGGACTTCTCACCGGCCCAGTATTTACCATCTCGATGATTCGGCATATTGTCGAGCGGAGAAATGCTCGGTGGTAATAGTAGATGCTGACCTTGGGGCTTAGGCCAGCATGGCTCTAACGGTCCTAGTACTTAGTAGGATTGGTGAAGGATCACCAACAGTCACATTTCGGGGCATCTTTAGCGCCAACAACACTTCAATGTTGCATTACAGCTATCAACTGCAACCATCGGTGAGGGGTTGGTGGAGGGAGTATATTGCGGCGCAGGTATTGTACTTATGTTGTAGGGGAGGATCACTAATAACCGATGACTTGCAGGAGTGTGATGAATCTATGGCCGCGATTGTGCCGCAGACTGCAACGTCGGCCATCGGGAAAGTACCCATCTCCGGTACCTAGCATCCCTGTAGGGCTTTTCATCACGTATTTATCTCCAGGCATATTTGTTGCTATTGATTAGTGCCTCGCCTTGCTTTACGAAAATCCTGGATAAGTATTAGTACATAGGCAAATGTGCTTTCACGTTGGTCGTAGTCACATCACTGCTGTTCCTTTAGCCAGGAGATAAAGGAGTCCTGGTAGGGAAGTACAGGTACGAGGTTCCTATTGGCGTTTGTGAAATACCCCGCCCCGGTGAATCTGATGTGTATGACTTTTAGCCCCTGTGTATTATTTTTTAGGAAGCCCTCCGTAGTTATCTGGACTGGGCGTAGCTATGTGATTACCGGTTTGGGGGCTGTAATGATGACCCCCGAATCCGTACCGGTACCCGCCCGGACCATCTATTACCAGGACAGTCGAAGGACTATCGAAGAACGTATTCTGTGAGCTCGAATCTCAGCTTGTCTTTCGATACTCCTTTCTTCAGGTGCTGAGTGTTGGTTTATTCTAGCATTATGTTTCTAAATCTACGACTCCCAACAGCTCGGTACACCCTGCTGGGCGACGACAACAACTCAGGCGAGAAGACATCTTCTGGAAGTAGGGCCCGAGGATCTCAGTTCTTTACGCACCTGGTTAAGTGCTGGCGAGAACTGGCCATTTTAGGTCTCTGTATCGTGTGTGCATTCCTCACGTTCGAGCACTCTCTGAAACCATTTGGAGGGGGGACAGGGGCACAAGTCCAAGACTATCGTAAGTGTTGTCGACTCTGAAAGGGAGATAGTAGCTCATATTCACAGGTCTAACATCAGATGATGAGCGCTGGAGACAATTTCATTGGGTCTCCGATGTCTATAGCTCCAAAGACCCGGGAGCCAAAGACGCTATGAATGCGGCCTGGGATCGAATTGTGCCAGCGTTTGGATTTGTAGCTGTTAATCATACGTGGGCTGCGGAGCACAATCTCCCAGCCAGCATGGGCCTTCCTTCGAATTCTTCAAAAGGTGTCTACATTATCGATGCGTCAGTCTCTCCATCCCCTCATAAACGCAGTGCGGTTGTTGACGTTTGTCTCTAGATATCATCAGCTCCACTGTCTCACCATCATCCGCAAGACCCTCACCGAAATCGTCTCGGGCAAGACCCCAAGTGTACCAATGCCGCACTCAATGCATTGTTTCGATAGTTTGTTGCAGTATGTGATGTGTGGTAGCTCGGGGGATACTTTGCTGTACACTTGGGGTCGCAACGAGACGGGGGATGGGCAGCTGCGGAAATGTGTTGATTGGGACAGCAGGAAGAAGTGGGCGAGAGAGAATACGGCGTGCTATGCAGACGGTGATCATCCAATTCCCTTGTTTGATCATTTCAATCACTGCGAGATCAACGATGATGGCATATCAGGTGTTTGGTGAAGGTTTGTCCGATTTCGGAAAATGTACAGTAGTAGGTAGAGAGGAAGAATCTGCTGTCCAGAGTACCTAGGTAGTTATAAAGATTTGATACGCTTCAAAACAACACAAATCATAATCAGATAGATCATACACTTTCCGAATTCTCCCCAATCATGCTGTTTTTCCCCTTCAAATCACTGTACCTTCCTTCCACAGAATGTTTGAAGGCCTTCCTGACATACAAGTCACCCGTACCAAAAGTCTACGGCTCTCAACCACTACAAATCACATCTCTATCTTTCGATTTATAAAATGTGTCACAGATTCTACAGCTTGCAAGTTTATTTGTCAAGTTATAGAGAATTTCCTAATATATAATCGTGCATTGCCCTGCATCGAGTTTTCATTGTCACTGACTGTCTCATTTGATCTATCCCGGTCTTGAAATCATATCCCTGCGCCCCCGACTACACAGCCGAAGATGGCTTACCAGCCCTCAGCAATCTGAGTACCGTCGACGGCTTCTTCGTTGCGTTTCCAGCCCTCAGCGATTTGGGTACCATCGACAGACTCCTCACTGCGCTTGAGGGCTTCGCCAACGAGAGCGATACTAGTTGCTCCTAGATTCTCATCAACAAAGAAGGATGCGAATTTGAACTCGCACAATGAACGTACCTGCACGTGGCAGAGCCACGACTTGACTGATTATGCCAAGACTGGCGAGGGAGATGAGAAAGAAATTCATGATTCCTTGTAGAAGACGGTTGATGGAGCGGACTTGAAGTTTGCGTTCTCGAGTTTCTTGCTGATATGGACTTAATTACGGATAGGTGCAGCCTCACTCTGTAATATAGAACTATATATAGGTAGGTCTTTCATACCTCACAGCCTGGCTGGCGGTACTCACTCATGTCATATCAAAAGGTTGCATTAAAAACAATGTGTGATCCCAAATAATACTGTGCTACATATCAATTTGGGGGCCGCGCCATAGGTAGAGGTGGAGGGGGGCACGGTATCACTTTCCACTTTAAAATCCCCAGAGGATGATGTTGGAGGGTGGTATTACAGCCAACGCATAGTCACCGTTTGAATCCTCCCTAGGTAGATGTCACCGCCCGAAGAGAGTGGATGGAAAATTCTTGCTCTAGTAGTTGCAAGTGTTTCGAGAGGCACAGCAATGTAACATGTTGGCGCGCGGCGAAGCACTTTGTACGGAGTACTCCACTAGGACCTGGGTGAAAGGTGCAGGTAACCCTACTGTATGTAGAAGGAACGGCTCGTACGGAGTACAAAATGAGATTCTGCGGACCCTCTCGAGCCTCTCTGGAGAAATCCTCCATCATTAATGCAACCCTTTTTTTCCGCCCCTACTATTAGGGATCATGCCAAATCTTGGTGCCCCGCCTCTGCCCGCCCATTCTTTCTAGCGTGCACCCCCAGTTAGCTCCATGTCAGAAAACCCCCACTATTGACCGGTATTACTACTTAGTACAATAGCATAGATACCAGGTACCTAGATACTCATAAGCGCCGCTGGCCTCTTCGTATGAGCAGGCAGCGAATCGCGTGCACTGAAGGCTCAAAACGGGGAGTTTGGCAGGGAGTAAAGATCGGGAGCAGATTTGTTGGTCTAAGTGTCGCATGTGATGTCTTCTGCATTTGATTCCCAGTTCCGAGAAAGTCGGAACCTGCATTTGCCGAACAGCTATCGCAACATCCCTCCTGAAGCGACGTCGATATCAGATTCAATTTGAAAGAACCTCCACCGCCGACCACAAACCGAAAAAACAGTACTCCATGGAGTCCTCACAACGTCACCCATTCTTTCTACGTCCCACACCACTGATTCTCCTCTCTCTACTCCTCGTCACCTGCAACGTCTCTCTATACACGCAAATCCGGCGGCTGCAGCTCGCAGTCGACGACCGTGGCTTCAGTGAGTTATTGAACTTCAACACGCTTCCGAAAACGCACACTAAAGATCTGAAAGCCGGTATATACTCGCGAGGAAAATCGTGGAAACAGTTCCACACCTACACGGAATACAGTAACGTGAACCAATCCATATCCGATATCGCGTGGAGCGGCTTCACCACCAACGGGTTCGTCGCCATTCCGCACCGCGAGGCTGCACGCGTTGGCCTCCCTGCCGCTGAGGACTTTCCTGACGACGCGGAGAAGGGGGTTTATGTACTTGCAGGCTTTCACGAGCTGCATTGCGTGGTATGCAACAAGTAATCCCCTTCAGTAACAGCCCAAACCATCCGGGATTTCAAAGTCCAACTAACGCGCGAGCAGATATACCTGCGGGAAGTGATCCAGGACTTGATGGCAGGCAAGTCCGTGGACGAGAAAGCCGTCCATATCAATCACTGCTACGATGCGCTTCGGCAAGAGATTCAATGCCGCGCGAATGATAACCCGCTGTATGCGCCCTATCGGTCGAAGCTGACAGGAGATGGTCAGTTTCGGCTGTGTCGTGATTGGGATGCTTTGACGGAGTTTGCAAAGGAGCATACGGCTTGTTGGCCTACTGGCCATTGCGCGGATCTTGAGGGGCTGTAAATGTGTAGATAGAATGCGATGGGGAAATTGCAAATAATTATTTTAGCTTCATGGTACCACCTACTGTCCTGTGGGAGTGGAGACAGGCTGATTGTATAGAAAGCAGATTGGGTTTGCAAACTGTCTTAGGGGGTTGTGTGGATCTGTACACGTGATCTTATCCATATAGCTAGTTCTAGTCCGTAGATTGATAGATAAGGACTATTACCTTTATAATTCAAATTCATTATTTAGAATATAACAATTGGTAAGAGCTGCAGGATTCAAACCTGCGTAGTTTTTTACTGCGGTTAAACCAAAACACAAACAATTTTTTCTTTTTAGTTTTTCTAACAAAAAGGAAGTTTTTACAATTATAGCAGTTGTTTATTAAATAAAATATTTATTTAAGCTAAAAAAAGCTAATTAAATATATATTTAATAACTAGAAATTAAAAAAAATTATTTTTAAAAAAGAAAAGTTAAAAGATTAAAGTAGTTCTATTAATATAGTAGTAGATCTACTATTATAAAAAAAAATCTATTAATATTAGCTTTTTTTAGTTTGGTTATTTACTGATTTTTTATTATTTATGTTCTTTTTATACTTATAAAATTAATAAACTTTCTAAAAACAAAAATCTTTTAAAAAATAAAAAGTTGCTTTTTATTTAGTTTAGTTATTATTATTTTTTATTTTATTAATTATTTAACTAAAATTTAATATGTTTTTTTAATAAAAATTAAAACTATTAGTTAGTAATATTAACTAATTATATATAGATATTTTTTATATAATTATTATTTAATTGTTTATTAGATTTTTTTTATTTTATAACTTTTAATTTATATATATTATTAATTAATTTTTTTAATTTAATTTTATTAAATATTTTAGCAAAAAAAAAAATACTAATTTAAAAAAAAAAATATTAACGTATAATTAAAAAATATTTCTATTTTTATAATTAAATCTAAAAAAAATTAAAATACTTACTAAGTTTTTTTAATTTTTTATTTTATTAAAATGAATTTTTTATATTAATTTTTAATTAAAGTTTTTAATTTTTAATTAATTTTTTAGTTTTTTTTAAATTAGAACATATATTTTAAATTAAAAAATTTTTATTTAAATAATTTTTAACTTTAATTTTTATTTCTAAGCTAGATTAGTTTTAAATAAAAAAAATAGTAATTTTTAAAGCTTTTATATTTAAAAGGTTATAAAAAAAAGATTTTTAAAAATATATTAATAATATAAACATTTATATTAAAGAATTATTTTATAGCTTTTTTAGCGTTAGCTTTTTTAGTTTTTAACTTAAAACTATTAATAAAACAAAATAGCTAGATAAAGCTAAAAAATAGTTAATATTTTATTATAGTTTGCAAAAAAATGCTAAAAAATAGTATTAGTACTTTTTTATAAAAAAAAAAAAAAATTATTAAGCTTTATAAAATGGTCTAAAAAAATGCTTTTTTTTAAAGATCTAAAATTAAAACATTAGCTTTAAAGCTTAAATTAATAGATTTAACCGGAAAGCTAATAAATCTTTGGCTAACTATATTAGTTAAACTAATAAGTTTTTTTTTTAAGCTAATAATAATTAATTAAATAAGCTAAAAAAATATTTTTATAAAAATATATATAAAAAGAATTATTTAAATAAAAAAAAATCTAAAAGTAAATTATAGATTATTTAATTAATACTAAATTTTTAAGCAATTTTAGGAAGTTTAAAAAAAATTATATTTATTAGAACATAAAAGAAATTATTATTATTTATGTTTTAAAACTTAAAAAAAAAAAAAATTCTTTAACTAAATTAAGACTAGGATAGTTTGCTTGCTTAAAAAACTATCTAAAGGCAAATTTTTAAAAAAACTAAATATTATTATTATTAATACTTTAAAAAAATTTTAGCTAGATCTATAGCTAACTTTTTTAATTTAGCTTTTATTTAACTAATATATATTATAGCTTTTTTTTAAAAACTTAAACCTTATATTTTTTTTTAATTATAATATAATTAGTTTGCTAGTTATTATAACTAGCTATAATATTTATAAAAAAACTTAATATATAAATAGAACTTTGTTTTTAAAATAACTAAAAAAGCAGAACTATTTAGCTAAAACTTAAATTTATAAGCTTTTTTATATTAATTTTAGGACGCTCGAAATAATTTATTTGCTAGTTTTTTTAATAAATATAAAGGCAAGCTTAACCCTAGAAAAACTAGTAATAAAACAAATCAAAAAAGCTATAAAAAATATAAAAGCAAATAAAAAAAAAATTATAACTTTAGTTATAATAAAAGACCTTTAATCTGCTAGAACTATAAAATTAAAAGATATTTTTTTTATAATTATATTAAAGAATAAAAACTTTAAAAAAAAAAATTTAAATTTATAATACTATTTAATAAAAATAACTATTACTAATTTATTTTTAATATAATTTATTAAAAGCTAATCTAAATATAAAAAATTTTATTAATATATAGTCTATAAATATAAAAAAAATTATTAAAAAAAATAGAAAGCTTTTAATAAACTTAGATTATTTAATAAAAAAAAATAGTTTATTAGGGTTAAATAGCTTTTATTATTTATAAACTTTATTTTTATTTTTTTTAAAAATAAAGATATAATATATGTTTTTTTATTAGACCTAAAAAAAAAAATTAAACAATTAGCTTTTTTTTAAAAATATAGCTATATTTAATAAGCTTTTAAGATTAAAAAGTTTGTTAGCTAATTTAGGGAAAGCTAAAGGATAGGCTTTTTTTTAGGCCAATTCTTTTTATTTAAAAAAAGTAGCAAAGCTAGCATTTTTTAATAAATAGCTTTAGGATTAACTAACCTATTAGCTAATTAAAACTAAAAAAGTTATTTAAAAACAAAATATTATCTTAATTTAGGCCTATAAAAATAATTAAAAAGACCGAATTAATATTAGACACTTTTTTTATATTTTTTTTTTTTTTAGATTATATAAAAATAGCTTTTTGATTATTTTTTTATTATTAAAGCTTAGCTTATTTAAAAAATAGGATTATTTCTAATTACTAAGCTAAAGTAGCTAAAGCTTTTTAAAGAGAAAAAAAAGTATTATTTTATATTAGTAAAGCTTTAGACTTTATAAGGCTTAGTTGTTACTATAATCTATAAAAATAAAACTTAAATAAATAATAAAAAAACTTATTTTAGATATATTAAAAAAATATTTAATAGAACTACTATTAATTATATTTTAATTAATAAAAAAGCTTTAACTAATTTAATAAGCTTTATATATATAATATAATATAATTTATTTTTTTATATTATTTTTAAATTATTAGAACTAAAAATAGCTAACAATAATACTACTTTAATTAAATATTATATAGTTTTTTTTTTAGTTATAAAAAAAATTCTGTTTGTTATAAAAGCTTATATTATAAAAAATAATCAGACTTACGAAATATTTTTTAGTAAAGCTTGGTTAAAATAAAACTTAATAATTATTAATTATAGAACTAATTAAATTATTTTATAAGGCTTAAAAAAAATATTTAATATTTTAATTATATATAATGCTTTAGCTATAAGATTTATATATATTTAAAAAGCTAAGAATAAATTTTATTAATTTTTTTATACTAATAATTACTTGTTTATTAAGTTTAAAAGAAATTTTAAAAGGTTTTTTAGTTTTAAAAAAAATTAAAATATTAATAATATTTTAGATTAAGGCTTAACTAACAAAAATTTAATCGAAAAAATATTAAATATTACTAAATTAATATTAGTTTTAATTATTTTTTTAAAAAATTAAGCAAAAGTTTAATTTTAAGCCAAGCTTAGGAAAAATACTTATATAGCTTAAAATATTAATTTATTACTGTTTAAACTTTAAAAAAACTAAAAAAAAAAATATTTTTTACTACTAAGCTAAAAATTATTCCTAAGCTACTAATAAATTTAAATATGCTAGTTAGAGAGATTTTATTTATTAATGCTAGTAATACTGTTTTAGTACTTATAATAAAAAGTTTATTTTTTATTAATTTATAGATTATAAATAGACTACTAATAAAAAAACTTGCTATAACTAAAATCTAGAGCAAATATTTATTATAAGTTTTATTGCTTACTATTTTTAATAAAGCATTTTTTAAATATATAGGATTATTTTTATTAATTATTTCTAATTATATTAATAGATATATAAAAATCTTAAAAAAGCTAATTTATATTTTATTTATATTTTATAAAATTTTTATTTTATTTATTAAAAAAATAATCCTTGCTTTTAATACTAATTATAATAAAGTACTATATTAATATAAATTATTAAATTAAAACAATAATAAAACTTATTTTATTAAGTTCTGCTATATTATTAAAAATAAAACAAATTAATTATTTTTATTGCTTAATATATATAATAACTAAAAATAAATAGTGTTAGCTTTAAATAATTGTTTGAATATAAATCTAGTTTTAGTAGCTATAAAACAAAATAAATCTTTTTATAATAATATTAAAAAACTTCTAAAAAACAAATTTAATATAAATTTAGTAATTAATATAAAACTAGTTAGTTTTTTTAAAAAATAAAGATTAATTATTTTTATTTTTTATAATTTTATATTTTTTTTATTGTTTAAATATATTTTTTTAAACTAGAAAATATAAAAAAAACCTTAAATATAACATAAACTTAAATAGTATTTTTTATTTAAAAGCTTTTAAACTATAATTAATATATAGTTTGTTTAATTTTTACTTATTATTAAAAATAAAACTAGAACTCTAAAATAGCAAATATTAATTTAAAAATTATATTATATTTAAAAAAACTATTTTATTATAAGTTTTAAAAATATAAAAAAAACTAATTTAATTAAATATATTATTATAACTAATTTTATAATTGCTTTTTTTTAATTTTATTAATCTAAATATATTAAAAAAAAAAAATTTTATTATTAGAATTTTTTCTTAATCAGAATCTATTAGCTTTATTTATTTAAGGATATTTGCTTAAAAGATATAGATTTATTATTTATTTAAAAATAAGCTAAAAAAAAAAGATTTATATATTGTTATATTTTAATAAATTAAGTTATAATTAAACTTTAATAACTAATATATTAATAGAATAAAATTTTTTATATTTTAATTTAAAAAGATTATAATATTTTTTTTTTAAAAAATACTGCTTATAAGTTTTAAGCTATATTAACAAAATATAAAAATTAACCAAAAACTAAATATATTATTTTTAATAGTTAATATATAAGTTAAAAAATATCTTAAAATATAACAAGCTTTTTTTATACTTACTATATTTTAAAAAATATTAGCTTTAGAAAATAGCTATTTATAAAGAATTTTTTTGGCTTTTTACTCTTTTTTTTTTTAGAATATTACTTAAAATAAAAAGTATTTTTTAATATTTTTATTAATAATTATAATACGTTTAGTTATATATTTAATAATTTTTTTAATTTTTTATATATTTAGTATTTTTTATAAATTATATTTATTTTAATTGGTTTTTTTTTAAAAAAAACAATCCTATTTATAAATAGCGTTAATATATTAAGCTTTAAATTATTTTAGAAACAAATATATTTATTTTTAAAATATTAAAATTAATTTAAAAAATAAGCATTAAACAAAAATTATTTAATTAATATATTAAAACTAGAAAACTTTTCATATTTAGTTCTATATTTTAAAATATATTTCTTAAGAAGAGCAGATTTAGTTAATATATTAAAAAATATTTATTAGAAATTAGTTCTAGGGGTAACTTTAAAAAAAAAACCCTTTGTGTAGAAAAAAATAATAAAAAAGTTTTTTAAGTAAAAAAAAAAATAACAAAAGGCTTTTTATAATATATAAAAAAATCTAAAGCTATACTATTAAGAATTTAGATTTTTTTATTTAATATTATTTAGTTATTAATATTTTATTAATAAAGCTAAGTAAAGTATTATTTTAAATAGCTAGTTAATTTACTAGAATTAAGATTATTAATAAAAATATAATTTTTATAAAGATTTTTATATTTATATTATTTAAACTTTTTAATTTAAAAATAAAATATAATACTAAAAAAAAAAAAACTTTCAAAATAATCTATTGTTTAGCAAAATATTACTAGCTAGTTATTAAATTTTAGTTTTTAATTATATTATATATAGATTATTATAATTTAATAAATATTTTAGGAATTAAATTAAAAGCCTAAAAAAAAATCGCTATATAAATCGAACAGCTAAAAAAATATTAGTTTATTATTTATTACTGTTTAAATACTTTTAAAATTATTAGAATTATAAATAAATTGTTTTAAATTAATAAACTAACTTATATATTTGCTAAGCAATTTAATTTTAAAAAATTGCCTTTTTTTATAGTTAACCTTACTAATATTTAGCTTTTTTTTTTTATATTTAAAAAAAAAAAAAAAGCAATCTAAATGTTTTTATTTTTATTTTTATTAATTTAATTAATAAAGATCTAGAAAACTTTTTTAAAGATTATTTAGCTTATTTGTAATATAAAGATATTATAAAAGTTATAATTTTAAGTTATAAAATATAAAAAAACTTTTTTTTAAATAAACGCTATTATATAGTTTAAAACTTGTTTTATTACTAGATTATTAATAAATATTTTTATTAAAAAGAACAAAATAGCTATTTTTCTAAATATTTATTATTTTATAAAATTAATACTGCTTTAAAATAAGTTTATAACTATTATAAATATTTTAGTATTCTAATAACTTTTTATAACTTATAGGCTTACTTTTAATAGCTTTTTTAATTTTTAAATATAAATAAATATTATAAATAATATTATATTTATATTAAGGTTAGATTTAAATTATTTTTAATTATTAAATAAAAAATAGTTATTATAAAACTATAAAATATAATAAATATAAATTATATAGAACTAATATATTTAAAAGCTTTTAATAGAATATTTTATATTTTAATTATAATTAATTATTTTAACCGATTTACTTTTGCTTTTATAACTAAAAAAATAAGATAGTTTTTTATTATTTAAGGTTAAAAAATCTTAATTTTAGTGTTTAGTTATTTTTAATAGTTATTTATAAATAATATGTTTTAAAAAAAAACTTTATTAAAAAAATATTTAAAAAAAAAAAGAACTAAAATCAAATATAGTTTTTTTAATTTTTTATAAACCTATAGCTTAGTAAAAAAAAATATCTAACTTATTTCTATATAGCTAAAAAAATAAGTATAAAAAACTAGATATATTAATTTAGGAGAATAGCTAGTATATATAAAAAAAACTACTAAAGTTATTAATTTATAAAAAATAATTAATATTAATTTATTATTAGCTTAGATTTTATTTAGATAGAATATATATTTGATTATTTTAATACTAAAAAAAGCTAATATAAAAATTATTATAAATAAAGCTTTTAAACTAAATATAATAAAATATTTAGTAACTAAACAAAAAAAAAATAAAAAAAATATATAATAGTTTTTAATTATATATAAAAAAGAAAACTTACTAAAAAAAATAGCCTATAAGTATTAAAGAAGCTAATAAGTATAAGAATATATCTAAAATTAAAACTAACTAATATAATTATATTAGAAATAAAAAAATAATCTTTAATATAATATTATAAAAGTAGCAAAACTTTATTTAGTATAAAAAGGATTATATAAAATTATTAATATTATATTAGAAATATTAGTATAAATTATAAATATATTATAAAAAGAAAAAATTTAAAAAATATATATTAATAATATTAAGCCTTATTTATATTTAAATATTAATATGTTTAATTAAATTAAAACCGTATATATAAAAGTTAACTAGCAAATTAAAGAATTAATAATAAAAAAAGATATTCTAAATCAAAAGTTTTTTTTAATAAAAAAAAAGAAAATTTTTAACTTATATTTTAAAATATTAGAGCTACTTTAGTAGTTTTAATAAGTAAAAATAGCAAAGATTTTTTAGGAACAAAAAAAAAAATATATTACTTATAGCTAAATAAATAGTTATTAATTAATTAAATATTTTTTATTTAAACTACTAATAGTTTATTTAATTTTATATAATATTTTTTATTTTATAATTATTTTATTTAAAGCTTTATACTATTTAGCTTAAATTAAAAAAAAATCTAAATAATAAATTAAAAAAAAAATGATTTTTTTTAATTTTTATTTACAAAATATTTTTTGTTTATATACTAATACTTATTAATTATAAGTTTAAGCTTTATATTTACTGATCTAATCTACGCCTACCTTTAACTTTATTGTTTATATTTTAAAAAAAGCTAGCTTTAGTTTGCTTAAAGCTTTATACTATTTTATAAATTAAATCTTTTATTTTAATTAAATTATTTTTTAAAGCTACTAACTAGATATATACCCCTTTTATAACCTTTTTTATTTTTAATTAAATAAAAATAAAAAAAATATAATTTAACTAGGTACAAAAAAAAATTTGTTAAGCTAAAGCAAAAGTTTAACTAAGTATAGCTAAAACAAAAAAAATTAAATATTTTATGCAATATAAATAATATAAATATATTGTAATAGAAGTTTTTCTTTTAAAAGAAAATAACATAAAAACAAAATATATATTTATTTTTAAATATAATAAAAATACTTTTATATATTAAAACCTTTATATTAAAGATTTTAAAAAAATCTATAGTTTATAAGCTAAAGTAGCCAAAATAATAACTAGTTCTTAAAGCAATAAAACTAATTAAAGCTATAAAAAAAAATAAAAAAATTTATTATTTTTTATAAGGAACAATTTTTTTTTAAATATTAAAAGCAATAAGAAATAGGAAAAACTATTAAAGTAAAAAAATTTAATATTATTAATTCTATAGATTATAAATTACTTAGACTAAAAATAGTTAGCGCTTTTAAATATAAAAAAGCTTATAAATAATTTTACGATTTGTAGTCCAAATAGCTAAAAAATAGCTTAAGAATTATTAAAATAAAAGCTTATTATATTAAAAAAATTAGTTTATAAATTAAGCTTATTACTATTAAAAATTTTTTAAGTTTTTTTTAAGTAAAAATAAATAAAGTTTATTTTACTTGCTTTAAAATATATAATATATTAATTAACAAATTTGATTTATTTTAATTAGAAGTAACTTAGAACTAGTAAATATTTATTAATTAAAAAAGCCTTATTTATTAAAAAATAATATAACACTAAAAAAAAATTAAAAAATATTATTTTTTTTAGTTAAATAACTAAAAAATTAATATAAATAAAGAATTTAAAATCTTTAATTTTGAGGACAATTATTTTAGTTAAAAAAATAATCAGAAAATATTTATATAGAGCAAATAAAAGCAATTCAAACTAAAGCTTTAAAAAAAGATTAGTTTAACCTTTCTATTCTCTAGACATATAGTTATACTAAAAAAAATAATTATATTAGTTTATATATAAAAAGGAAAACCAGAGCTAAAAGCTATTTCTTATAAATAGTATTAGTTTTTTAGTATTAACCCTAAAATAAAGTCTATTAATAATTTAATTATTTTTAAAAGCTTAAAATATTTTCGAACATATATATAAAAACTTAAGCTATTTTATTTTAATAAAATTTATTTAGTTATATTTAACTTTAAAAATATTAATATTTATTTAGAACAATATATATAAAATAATATTAAAGCTTTATATTTTTAAACTTTAGAAAAAGCTAGTATAGAAAATAATAATAAAATCTTTAAAATAAAAAAACTTTTATATTTAAAAGAACTTAAAAAAATTATTCTAAATTTAAAAAAAGACTTAAAAAAATCTGCTGTTTAGATTAGCTTAAGCTTTATTTACTTAGGAAAAGCTCCTAAAAATTTATAAAAAGATCTAGCAAAAAAAAAAAAAATTTTTTAATATATTATATTTAAAGCTATTTTTATAAAAATTAACTTTAATATTAAATAAAACTATTAATAGTTAAAGATTTTAACTTTATATATAATATAAAATATTTAGAACTAACCTATAAAAAGGTATATTTAGGTTTAGGACCGGCCTATAAAAAATAGCTAACAAATCTAATTTAGCTATTACTAAATAGTTTTTTTATAAAATTACAAAAAAAAAACTAAAAAAGAGTTCTTTTTAGTTATTATATATATTTGCTAGTTTATATTATTAGAAAAAATTGCTATAAATTAATATTTTATAAAATTAAATATTTTTTTAATAGGAAGCATTAGTTTTAGCTTAAATAAAGTACTAATAAATAAAAAACTAGCTATTACTTAATATTAAAAAAAATTTATATATTTATTTCTAAAATTAAAATAGATTATAAAAAATTAGGTTAAGCGAACTAGTAAAAATAAAAAATATTTTTATTCTATTTAGAATTTTTTTTTTTTAAGTACTAATTTTTATATATTTATTTTAGACTTATTTAATTAGGTTTTTTAATAGTTATTAAACAAGCTTTTAATTTAAAAATATTTATAAAAAATAAAGCACTAATTAAATTAATATAAAACAAACTGATTTTTTTTTTTAATATTTATTACCTAATTTAAAAAAATAAAAACTTTATTTATATTAAAATATAACATAAAAAATAAAGCAAACTTAATAATAATTTTTGATTTAGTTTATTGCTAGTAGAAAGCTAGCTTGCTTAATACTTATTTTTAAATTAAAAAAATAATAATAATAAGCTTACTAGCTATAAAAATATTAAAAATATATTAAAAAAGTTTAAAAAAGAGCTATTTTTTATTTATATTAAAGGAAAAATTATAAAAAATAGCGCTAAAGCAAAATTTTTGATTAAGCAAACTATAATTTTTACTAACCGAATTTAGGTTAATAATAAATTTTTGCTTAATTGCTGGGAAATATCCGAATTAAAAAACTAAAAATATTATTTATTGCTAGATCTAGAACTATTTAATTTTTTTTAATAAGAACTAAAAAAGCTAGACTTATTTATTTGTTCGAAGCTAATACTAATAGGATACTATAATATTTTAAAAAGGTATATTTATATTTATGTATTAGTATAATATTTTAGTAAACTAAATTAAGCAAAAAAAATTTATTATTATTTATTATTACTTTTAAAAAAATAAAATAAAAATATTTTATAGTTTTAAAATAATAAAAACTTTTTAGTAGAAAGCTTAGTATAGCTAATATAATTAATAAACTTTTTAAGTTAAGTTTTTTTTTAATTTGTTTAAACTAAACTGTTTTATATTTGTTTTAGCTTAAAATATTTAATTAAAATATATTTTAAAAAAAACTTAAAAAAGATCGGATTAATTATTTTAGCTAATTGATTATCGAAAGATTTATACTATTAAAATAGCTATTAGATTAAAAAATAACTTTTAGTAAAAAAAAAAAGCAGTTTTAATAATATTTATAAAAAGCTTAGCTTAAATAATTTAAATAATAAAAGCAATTTTATTAATACTACTAATTTAGAAAAACTAAAAAATACTAGAAAAGCTTTTGATTTATATAAAAAAGCATAAAAAAAAAAAAAGCCGGAAGTAATTCTAGTAGATCTAAATAAAAATCTAACTAATATTATAAATTAAAAAAAAAATTTTAAAACTTAAAATAAAAAAAATCTAGAACAAAAAGTAATAATAGGTATTTTGCTAATAAATATATTTATAACTTTAGTAAATACTATAATAAAAGTATATTATTAGGTTTAAAAAGTTTGAATATTTATTAAAAACTAGAAAATTAGTTTTTATAAACTAAAAAATAAAAATAAACTAAATAATAAAATTTTATAAGCATTAAAAAAAAAATTAGTTATTATTTTAAATATTTTATTTTATAATAATTTTTTAAAAAACGTAAGTATAGCATTAGTTATTTAAAATAGTAATATAGCTATTATAAAATAAAACCCGGATTAGATATTTAAATAGAAAAAAAGAAATAAAAATAGTTAAAAAATAAATATTAAAATTAATAAAAATAAAGAAATAGCGCTAAAAAAAAGATTAAAAATAATAAATAAATAAAAATAGAACTATTCGAAAACTAGTATTAATAAGTTTAAAAAAAAAGCTATATAAAAAAAAGCTTTAAAGATTTTTTTTTTAAAAAAAGCCCTAGTTTTTAAAGTAGTAAAAATTAAATAAATAATAAAAAAATTTTAAGTTTAAATAATAGCTCTAATGCTAGTTATTATATTTAATAATTTTTATAATTTAATATATTTTTTTATTATTAAAAATTTTTTTAAAAATATTTTAGATTTATAAAATATTTAGTTTTTTATAAATTAAATATAATTAATTAATAAATCCTAGTAGTAATATTTTTATATAAAAAAACTAATTTTAGTTTTTATTTAAAAATAAATAATAACTAATTATTTTTATTTCTTAGTAGTAGCAATAAATATTATTTTTAATTTAAAGGTTTTTTATTTTTAGATATTTTAGTTTATTTTATATTATTTAATATAATATAAAAATAAAAAAAGTTAATTTTTTTTTTTTTAATATTTAGCTAAAGATTTAGATATATTTTAGAAATTAATTTTTAATATTTTTAATATTAAAAAAAAAAATAATGCCCGAGAACTTCTTATAAAAATTAAGCTTTTTATATAAATAAAGTACTTTATTATTATTAATTTTTTTGTAGCTATTATAAATTAAAAATAGTATTTATAGGCTAGAGATTAGATTAATTAATTTTATAAGTTAGCTATTTAACTTATTTAGGGAAAAATTCCTTTAAAATTAAAAAAAAAAATTGTAATATATATTTTTATATATAACTTATATAAATTAGTTAGTAAAATAAATAAATATTCTAATTTATAAAAAGTTTTATAAAAAAATAATTTTATAAAATTAGAAAATATTAAAATTTATTAATGTTTTATTTTAAAAAATAAAAATAAGCTATAAAAAAGCTTTAAAAATTGTTTAGTTTAGTATAATCTGATCTAGTACTTAAGCGAACTACTAAATATATAAAATATAAGTACTAATTTTATTATTTTTTTGCTAAGCAGGAAATAATACTTAATTAAATTTATTTTATTTTTTATTTTTACTTAGGTTTAAATAAAATAATTAGATTTTTATTTCTAGACTAGCATATATATTAATTAAACTAAATTAGCTACGTTAGCTCTTTTTATTATAAGTAAAAAACTTATCGATAGATTATCTAGGGTTTTTTTTAAAAAACTAAAAAAAAAAGCTTGTACTAAACAATTAGTATTTAACTTAATAAAAAATCTTTATTTAGCCAAAATAACTAACCTTAAAGCTAAAATTATTAACTTAAAAAAATTAATACTTAAAAATTAACAAAAAGTCGATTAGTTAGAACAGGTTAATATATAATAAGATTAAAAAAATATTAAAATTAAAAATAATTATAAAATAGCTTAAGCTAAATTAAAAAAAGCTAAAACTATAATTAAACAATTAAAGCAAATCGAAATAAAATATAAACTTAAAATTATTAGTTTAAATTATAAACTATAATATTCTAAAAAGAATATTTAATATTTTTAGTTTTAGATTGTTAAAATAAAAATATAACTAGCTAATTAAACTTAGGTTGTAGCTAAAAAAAAAAAAAAATAATTAAATATTACAACAAATATAATAAAAGCTATAATAAATATTTTAATTATATTAAAGCTAAGCTCGATTAGCTTAAAAAAAAATAACCTAACCTTAAAATATTTCTAAAAAAAGAACTAATATTTATATAATTAATTAAACTACTTAATACTTTTTATTTATTTATTATAGGTTAGGTTTGATTTTTTCTAATACTATTAGATTATTTTATTTATATTAGAATTATTTATTAATAATTTCTAACTATTTTTAATACGTTTATATATTTTTACTACTAAAAGAAGCTACGCTAAATTAGCTTCTATTGCTATAACTAAATTAGATCGATTTTCTTTTACTTGCGGTGCTTGGTTAAGGGGAGTTTTGCTATATGTAGATCTATACATATAATTTTATTTATATAGCTAGTTCTAGTCCATAGATTAATAGATAAGAACTATTACTTTTATAATTTAAATTTATTATTTAGAACATAATAGTAGCCTTAGTTCGAGGTAGAAATACCTATCTTATCTTAATTACTTTTATTAATAGAATTTGTGAAAGCGGCCCCTCCGTCTCGCCTAATTCAACAAAATGTATTCTCAGATAATCTAAAGTTTGCTATTAACTACTAAGTATTAATGGTGTGGCTGGCTCGGTCTCCTGGGCAATTTCTTTTAAGTAGTTAATTGATTGATTGATCCTTTTAACGTCCTTTTAAATCTAATACTACGCGAGTAGACGGCTCTTTTCATGGGAGATGCGCCCCCTGTCGTATTCAAGTAGTTGAGGAGCGGATGGAAAATGTGAACATGGCTCTTGCTTTATTTAGCTATCATTGGATTCTGCACTATTTTCTGCGCTTGCGAGATGTGCTTTACATCGTTGACACGACATGCGAGAAATTCTATATACGGCATGTGTTTGGGAGGCCATCACAGCAGGCTCGATACAAGCAGCACAGAACCATTTGGAGACGTCTTAGAGCTTCCTCCAATACTGCTGCGTCTCACTCTGAACAAGAATTGCTACATTCATCGGCTTCACTTGTCTCACCAAATAATCAGAGTCAGTGGGTCCAACAACAGAAGTATGCAGCGCCCCCTCCGTCGGTGCATAACGACTCCAATCAGAAGTCAACATTTTGTACGACTGATTGACACCATCGAGCTGGTAGACACCTGCTTCCAGACTCCCCTCAGTCTTCAACAAGCGCGTTGTGAAGGCGGATTTGATGCCGCTGATCAGCGAGCCTGGCGAGATGGTAGTGAAGAAGGTGCGCATGGGAGCACGTAGCGCAGGTAGACATACTACCATAAGTCCGAGACCGCATTCTATCATGGTCCAGAAGAGGAGGTAGGTGATTATTTCTGCCAGATGTTAGTATTCTTGGGTGAGCAGGGGATCGGGGAGGAGATGCGTACTTTCGCCGTCGGAGTGGGCAAATGCGTTGATGACGTAGATGATGTATATGGCCATTCTTGCCCCGGAAGCTCCGATTGTGCTATCCATAATGTTAGTCATGACTCACGGCTCCAACCTGCTATCCAGGAGATGGAGAAGGCCCTGACAACTTACAGTATACCGACAAGAAAGATGGCGATGACGCTCAATCTCTTGCTGACAGGCATGTGCAACCCCCAAATTTTGGGAATTGGCAGCGACCAGATGAAAAGATCCACGATGAAATCGGAGATAGCATATGCCTCGAGAAACTGTAGCTGCGCAGTACAATGCTCCGCAACGAGAGCCACGGGTGCCCACGCGTATGCAGGACGAGCTCCACAGAGAAAGATGGCTCCGATTCCGAAACTCAAAGTCCAGACGATAACTATTGCGACCATGGAAGTTGTAATGGTATTGAAGGAATCTTTGTGTGTCTTGCTGACGCAGAAGATCCTGCGGTAGAAGAACAGGATGCTGAGCTTGAGCGACCCGAAGGCAAAAACTCCAATGAGGTCGAAGAAATACTGGATCTGTGACAAGCGTTAGTAAGGTTTTCTTTTAAGTGGCCCGATCTCGATCGCCGAATACATACTTGCTGAAGAATGATTTGTTGGGGCGAGGTGAAGAACAGATATGCGTTTGGACTTGGGTCAGTTGAGACAGGGAGATGCCCCCCCAACGCTTTCTTCGAAGTACCCCATATCAGGAGCCCCGCCATCGCAAGCTCGAAAATCTGGGCACAATTAGTTAGCCTGTACTTTGAACTGAATGGAATGTATTGCGTGTGCATACCAGCGCTGAAATACATAGCCAGTCGTCCCACCAAAACGCACTCTTCGCCTTGGCTCTAGTGTAGAAACGTAGAGCTACACAAGTGGCGCCGAGGATGGGAAAGAAGATGCTGATGAAGATGATTGATGCCGGAGTGGTATAATAATCTGTCATGACTGAAGGGCCGTCCATGTTGACGGTGGTGTTTGGATACCGAGGAAACAGCTGTAAAGTCTTGTCGAGCGTCAGGAAGCTTGCAACTCAAACACTGCTGCACGAAAGACTTTTGGGCTGTTTCAGGGTGCCTGACGAAGAAAATCAGAAAAACGTTGGAATCGTGGAAGAATAAAGTCACCCGAGAATTGGATACATGTAACGATAAGCGTGGGATCCGGGCGGACTTTTTCAAATACTCCCAAGTCCAGCAAGCAATCAGTGGAGGGGTTCAGATGCTTCGCTCTTGTTGGCACCTCATGTCGTGGCTGCATGGCCACCGAAAATTCTTGTAGTTGACCGGTACGAGGATCCTTGGTGGGTGGTAGTACTGCTGCATGCAGTCAGCAGCACTTGGGGGTTGGTCAATGGCCAACAGCCAACAGCCAACGGCCGACGTACGGTAAAGGGTTGATGGGGTACCAGGATTGGCAGGATCCCTAAAACGAAGGTTGCAAAAGCGAAGATGTATTGATGATGAAGATCTCAAGGGAGGGAGGTCCGCAGGATTCGCAGGATTCCCTTGTGTACTCCGTACGAGCCGTTCCTTGTACATACAGTAGGGTTACCTGCACCTTCTGCCCAGCTGGTGTGTGTGGGGACGGGCCGGCCCGTGGGCTAGAATCCCCCACTGACTAACAGTAGCTGTTAGAAATAACCACTGCGCCAAAAGGTAGTTATAGGTGCCCCCTTATTAAGGGCTATATTCTGACAGTAGCTCCGCTCCATGTCTACGGACGGGACGTTGGAAAACTGGAGCGGCTACGGCTGCCCCCGCCCTACCCTCGCCTCCCAACTTCGACTTTCATCGTCAACATCTACTCCGCATCTTCTTACCCTCACATCTTCTCTCCCGTTCTATTCGCGTGGCGTAGAACTTGCCATGGCTATCCTTCAAATCTTTCTAACGACAGTGCTTTTGGCCGCCCTGCTGACGATCGGAGGTGCCATACGCCGTTTGTTCCTTCACCCCTTGGCTCATATCCCTGGCCCGAGACTTGCGGCTCTCACCTGGTGGTATGAATTCTATTTCGACGCCATTCAACCCGGCCGATATGTCTTCAAAATCCAGGAGCTGCACAAACGATACGGTGAGCCCAATACATGCGCACGTGTAGTTCACAGCGCAGCATCACTGATCTACCTCGCAGGACCAATCATCCGGGTCACCCCGGACGAGATTCACATCTCGGATGTTGGATTCCTCGACACCATTTATGCCCCTTCTTCGTCCCCGAGAGACAAGTATGAGTACCAACTGAGATCTTTGCGGGTTC
The DNA here is from genome assembly GCA_023159155.1 of Ustulina deusta. Taxonomy (NCBI): domain Eukaryota; kingdom Fungi; phylum Ascomycota; class Sordariomycetes; order Xylariales; family Xylariaceae; genus Ustulina; species Ustulina deusta. The sequence goes on along the minus strand of JAJNNX010000047.1, from coordinate 140,752 downwards.
CCGGTGGAGTTGGCACTACTCCCAGTCTTGAGGTCCATCGCAAACGACGTGAAGCTCTGTCTCCATTCTTCAGTAAACGCAATGTGGTCTTCCTTGAGCCGACGATTACCGACAAAGTTCAACAGCTTTGTCAATTGCTTTTGAAACATGCCTCCGAACAGACGCCAGTCAATCTTTCGGATGTTTTCTTCGCCTTCTCCAATGAGTAAGATCCCTTCAAATTCGGGCCAAGAATGATCCTAACAGAGGCTAGTGTTGTCAATAACTTCTTGTTCTCTCAGAGGACAGACATCCTTTCGGATGAACAGAAAGCCGCCACATTACGCCATAACAGCTACGAGCTCATGATGGGAATTAATCTCAACAAGCACTTCCCGTTCATTCCCGACTTCCTAGAATCTCTCCCGAAATCCATCAGCAGGCCTATCATGCCACCTGGATTGCTTGATATGCTAGACCTATTTGATGTATGCGTTGCCCTGAAAATTATTGGCATGGTGTTCTAATGCGAAAGACGCAGCGAGTCCGAGCCGAACTAGTAGGCATCATCAAAGCCAAAGCTTCTGGGGCTGGTAGCGATTCGTCGAGTGCAAAATCGGTATATTATACTGTGCTCGACAATCCTATTTTGCCCGCACCAGAGAAGGCTTTGCTCCGGCTTGAGCAAGAAGGTGCACTTCTGGTTCTCGCAGGAACTGAATCACCAGCCAAGTCCCTCAACATAATATTCTACCACCTAATAGCCAATACACAGATCATGAGCAAGCTACGGGAAGAACTCAGCAGCGTCGCACAACTAGCGTCGTGGACCCAACTTGAGCGACTGCCATATCTCACCGCGGTCATCGAGGAAGCTCACCGTCTCTCCTTCGGTGTCACGGCCAGAACAGCACGTATCGCTCGGGAAACACTTATATACACCCCTACATCTCATGCAGCTTACTGTTCGAACATCGGAAAGTCCTTCAAGATTCCCGCCGGTACTCCCATGAGCACAACTACCTTGAGCGCCCATACCGCACCGAGTGTTTTCCCCGACCCATTCGTCTTCGATCCGGAACGCTGGCTCGGTGAGGAGGGCCGCAAGCTGCAGAAATACCAGATGTCATTTGGTAAAGGCAGCAGAAAGTGCCTTGGCATCGAGCTGGCACGTGCCGAGATGTATCTGGTGACTGTAGCGCTGGTTCAGGGGTTTGATATGAAATTGTGGAAGACTGAGGCAAGCGATGTGGCATTTGTTCATGATTATCATATTTCAATGCCAAGTATTAAGTTCAAGGGGTTGGAGGCTACGATAACTGCCCTGTGAGGAAGTGCAACCTGGTTTCAATGGCTAACGTATTAATCACTCAGCAAAGAATTAGCAACTTTAGATCATTAACTTACATAGTTGCAAGTAATAAAAACGATACTTTAGGAGTCTTAATCGTATAGAAACTTATATTGACTTGAAACTTGTGATGCTGAGTAACTACATCCAGGGACCACACTATATACATACATGTACATATTGGCTCTGGGGTATTTACGTGTAAAATTAGTCAGCTACCACCTCGTGTAGTGTATCAACGTAGATCGTTCGTGTATGAATGTATGTGTATGTACACCATGAGGATGACGTGATAGTGTTGAGGCTCTCAGCCACCCCCTTTCATATGTTCCATCGAATTTCTGCCTCCAGCAAGTTGTTGGCATCCTTCGTGAGCCACCTTGTGGCCCATTTTCCGTACTCTTCGTCGCTCATCCGGGTGATTTTCAAAGCCTTATGCTCTTCATTAGGCGATACTAAAAGCTGATCTAACTCTGTGATAACCACCGCCCGCAGCCAAGACCGTGGTACCTGGCACATCTCGATAACGCGGGAATCTACTCGCGTACGTAAAGGAGTGACCATCTGCCCAGCTACTGAGAACAACCTCTCGCATTCCATAGACATGGGCTGGATCGTAAGCAAATCTAAAGCCATTGTTGAGAGTCTAGGATACTGGAATCGCTTGCTGTACCAGTAGTTGAGGGGGGCTTCAACGTTGTTATCGCTTGCCTTAGGGGTAGCTAGCCAGGCCTTGTATTCATCATTAATTGGCATTGGAGAAACTGATAAGCTTATACTTGATGATTGTCGAGATTGATCGCGATGCTCCTCGAAGAGGTTTCAAAAGCGCTTTTTCCTTTTTGTAGCAGGCTCTTAGGTGCTTATATCGACCATTCGGTCACGATAATCCTAGTTCTAAACCTTTAAAACCAACTTTTTCGCTTTCGCTACCCACACCTCTTCCTAATTCTACTCGAACCAATCCCACCGATAACCGGGGTAAAGTGCTAAAGCAGCATGGTAAATTAGCGTTCTATCAAGCTTTTTATAATACTCCCTCAACTTGTGCTAAGCAGCGTTAACGCTAATATAAAACTGTACAAAGTTTAGGAGTATGTCTACAATAGCAACATAGCGTTCGAGCCAGAGTTTCAAATCGATCGAATCGATCGATTTGAAACCTTTATTGTTGCGATATCGATTTTCCTACTTTCTGTCGAATCGTAGCGGATCGACTAAGAGTTTGTAAAATTCGGAGCGATATCGGTTAGAAAAATCGACAACTACCTGACAAGATCGCTGAATATATAGAAGCTTTGTTGCTAGCGTTTCTAAACGTAAAAGTAAAACTATCACCACTTTATAAGCCTTTTAGGTAAGGATGTCCGGACCATGGCATTGGTTGTGTCAGAAATAAGCGATGGCTGTTCAATTGATTGTATTCATTGTGTCTTGTTTTTCTCTTGTTGTATGAAGGTGCTGGTGTTGAGACGCGGTGACCGCGTCTCTAGGTAGAGATGTATGGGGGCCCCTGTAACCCTGACATGGGTCTGTCATCAGACATGCATTATCCAATATTCCGGCTAAGCTCATATCCCTTATATCTGACACACCCCCTTAGGACAGGCTCTCTTAGTGGCTGTTCTAATCATCTGGAATCCATGTATCAGATTCCCCACCATCTAAAGAATCTTCCAATGTCTCCCAGCTACATGTGATGGGTGTCTCCCTTTTATCTCTATTCCTGATATCTTCCATATTTAGTTGATCCATGAATTTCTGCCACTTCTGCTCTGGCAAAGCCTTCGTAAGCCCGTCAGCAATCATGTCTTCTGATCCGACAAACTCGACACTAAGGGTGCCATTAGCGGCCTCCTGGCGTAGCCAGTGGTTGTGAATATCGACGTGTCGTAGTTTGGTTCGCAGTGTGGCGACGTCCTTTTGTACCAGACCAATCGTCTGTTGGTTATCACATTGAATCCGTATTTTCTTGTCGTCCAGAGTGACTCCCAGTTCATTGATCAAGCGGCTGATAAACATAGACTTTTTTGCTGCTTGGGCAAGGGCGAGGAGTTGTCAAGACCATCAGATACATGCCAACGCTACGCATTGGTATGGATCAGACTATCCTTGGTATGGGTCATCTTATCTCTGGCATGGATCAGCTTATCCCTAGCATGAATTAATATTTCTAAAACAGCTGCTGCTTAACGGAAATGTTATATATAAGTCCAATTTATCCTTAGTTTTAGTAGTTAGTTTATCATCCAGAATTTAATCTTTATTACAGTGTTTCTGTTCTACATTATTCACCCAACACTCTCGAAGCACAGCTCAAAAGTTATGAGCCTAGTAATCAACTCTGAGATCATTCATACTACACCTTTAACGCTTTAGTCATAAGTTAAATCTATTCCAATATAACTACAACAATCAAGCTCAAAGCTCCAGCGAAATGGGAGGCATAGCTAGCAAATGTGTTGCAGTCTACCCGTAGCCTTTCAATTAAGAACTACGTTAACCCTAATGCTGCAAAGCCACCATCACTACTAAAATGCCCTTCAACAATCCCAATGCCTTCTAACTACCAACAAAAAGCCATAAAAGCATTAGACTTATTTAAAAAAGCGCAAAAAAAGTAAACCATTAATTAGAAGGGGTATTACCTACTCTTTAAAGTCACCAAGCAACACTAAGCTAAAGTAATTAAAATCAACAAACTTATTACTCAAACTGTTGATATTGCGTATCAACCATTTATCAACAACATTATCAATTCTTGCAAACATATTCTTGCTTTAAAAAAGCAGCTAGCCCTATCCCTTGCAATAATTCAACAAAATATCCACACTGCTTGGAATAAAATAAAAGAACTAGCAAAAGGCTTTAAAGCTAAAATATAAATCCAAAACTTCGAAATACTATACAAAAAATATATAAAAAACAAAATCAACATTAACAAGTATAACACACTGCTCGATATGCTTACAACTATTAGCAATTAGAACAAGTTCTTTTGTCAGAATTAAGGTCAGACCTTCCGGACAGAGCTCGGATATCAGGTGTTGTGCGAACCATCGTGGGGTGATTTAGGTGATAGACGTACTTGGCAGGGGTCCCTTAAAAGGAAAAGGACACCTGGACATGCTAGCAGATCAGCGATCAAGAAACAACATTCCCAACAATCAATCAATACATTCATCAATTAAAGACTTGCTTAAATCTGACAAGAAGTGTGTTGTATTGTTTTAAGAGCGCGTCTTGCTGACTCTCTGAGATGTATACTAAATAAATAGTGTGGCGGGTTCACAGGGGTTGAGCAGTCCCTGCTCACCCCCTGACATATTAGCCCGCATTAATTCATCCAAATTAACCATCAATTCTGACAGTTCTACATACACTTCTAGGTGTGCCCTAGGTACGAACCTACAGGGCGATGCAGGTATACTAACTGGCCCCCAACCAGGTGCATTGCTAGGCAACAAACGGGGTTTAGCGTATTGGTGGTGATGTTCTGCGCGCGCTAGGAGCTTGGTGTGCTTAGGCTTGAGGTCACGACCGGGGCCCTCTAAACTAACCCCTGTCGATTCTACACGACATTACCAATAAGGGTCAGTGTGCTAAGGCGCTTCAGACGCGCCCTTTACTCCTCACCCATCCTGCGTATACGCTATCCGACCTTTCTGCTGCATCACGGAATAAGAATGGTCAAGTCTGTTGGTATATCGGGCGGTGCCCAGCAGACGCAAATCGTCAAGCTCGAAGCTCTCGACGCGTCACAGTCGTATTTCTCTCAAGTTCCCAACTTCAGGCCGAACGACAACGCTGGCTTTGAGGAAGAGTTCGGCTGTTTCGCGTCATTACAGAATATAACCCCTGGCTCAAGTGCCTGGAGGCAGCAACGCACAAAGGCAATTCGCTGTAAGTCATTACTATGGTCTCATTATATGCCAGCTATACTAGTTTACTATAATAGATGGCGCTGTTCTTCTTATTCTTTTAATAGAGCTTAGATAGTTTTGTAGTAATTAAGCAAGTATTGAATTCAGTTTTATATAGATGAGGTAATATTTTATTATTTGCAATAAGTTAAATCTGAGGACGATGAAGTGAGCGGTAATAACAAGGTCAAGAAAGAGGGCGACGCTCCAGCCGGCCCCAGCAAGAAGAAGCGGCTACAACGGAAGCTCCAGGTATATTAGAACATGTGCCGCGAGGTTGGCCTTGAGCCGCTCGATACGATTGATGGGTGTGTGGCGAATCTGAAAAGCAAGCTGGTGAATATTGTCGACTATATCGACGCTAAGCGACACGGCAGCGCGGCCGTCGTGTGGGAGCCAGACAAGTTTGAAGACTTCAAGCGCTATACCTTCGCTCCCGACAAGCGAATCGACCAAAAGGAGGCTAGAGGAGGGGATGGTTTTCTCGCAGCTCTGCTACAAAACCTCAAAGGCTCGAACGCTGCTAAGACGTATAGGCGGCGGCGGGACGCTGCAGCGATAGCCAGGGACCAACATACAAATCGCGTCTTAGGTGTTATCTCTAGTCAGCGGGCTACAACAAGACCGTTTGCTATTAAGCAAGAATTACGTTTGGGCGATACAGACAGAAGCGTTAAGCAGAAGTGCCCAGTGATTTCTATTCACGGGTCGGAGTCTGACTTGATATTATTACCTGAGCGAAACCTTAAAGAGGAGTCAGTTGCTGACGGGGGATACGAAGTCTTTTCCATTCATGATTCAGAATCTAATTTCTTGTTACCTGGCCGGGCCATGGGAGAGGGCATTGTTGATATACGTGCTGCAAGTCCTGCTAGTAGTATTGCGTCTTTGTTGCTTGATGAGATCCTGTGCTCCTCGCAGAAAAGAGTTAAGCGTAAGCTACATGCCGCAACGCAAATGGAAGATCGTTCTTCTCTAGACGAGCTAGACTTGAGACTTATAATTAAGCGTTTCTGAAATGCGGCATCTCTAGAATTGTGTTGAGAGGGGAGGACGTGTTGTAAAGCTGGCAGCTGTTGGATTTTTGATATAGCAAAATCATAACTAGTCTATTATAATAAAAAAGGCCTAATACCGTTCCAGGTCACCTATACGGCGCACAATGATTGCCATGAGATAGATACTGCCCTGTCCCGCAGTACTATTCTTACTGGTCTTAACTGCCCTGGGCTAGTGGTATGAGCGCTGAAACTATAGGCCACCAAAGACTACCTAGCACGCACCGGCCAGGCATATCACTATCGGCTGCTGCTGCTGATGTGCTAATATACCCTACGGACAGGGCATTTGCTTCGGCTGCCCGTCCCTGCTCTACATGCTACTAACCTGCGTCCATCCTCCAACACTCTCTCGCTATCTTCCCTACGCTTGTCCTTCTCCGACCTAAAGAACTATTCTGGCCATGTTTTTACACAGATTATGATGGCGTTTTTGGTGAAATTTCCCTTGTTTTCCAAGCCGCCGCCCGAATCAAGCATTCTTATATAGGGAATATCTATCTGCTAACTTGGATACAGAGATCGCCGCCCGGGTTAGTCAAACGGAGACCATGGGCTATTGATTCGACGGGTGCCCAGAGGGAGGGGCTCAGACCCTTCGAACGCACTCATTCCGTTTAGATGAGCTGGGTCTGAGGACAATATCAATCGTCGTAATTACTTGTCGTGTAGAGGGCGTTACTACTAAGAATAAATCACATTGGTCTTGTATGCTTGATATTCTCCCAGGAAATCTGACCACGTAGTAAAGCTGTCCGGGAACGCGGGGCAAATGTGAACAGCTAAATAGGTCTTAAGGAATAACCCGGGGGTTTAACGCCTATAATGGCCCATGTTGTTGCTTCCCGACCAGGACCAACTCTGCTTTCCCAAGGAGTGGGGTCCTAGGAAGTCATTTTAGAATTATCAAAGGTACTTTAAATGTGATCCGGTCTGATTTTATTTTATTTTATCTTATTTTATTTTATTTTATCATCATAACCGCTATAGTAGACAGATCTCGGCACAAAAGTCTATTCTTGGGATATAGCTGCTATAGCGCAGTAGTAGTAGTAGTAGTAGTAGTAGGTAGTAGTATTAACGTTAATCCTAGGTGCTCCTCTAGCTAATTTAATGGCGATTGTGGCTGCGGAGCCTTGCAGCCAATAGGGACAGTAGGCGGTTAGGGCGCTAAACTTGCCCTATAATGGTTTGGGTTATAGCCGGAATTACAGTAAAAATAGGGGAGATTAAAAAGAAGGCGTACTAGAACCACACGGTCGGCCTATATAATTACCCTTATATATTGCAATAGCTTAGCAGTAAGCATTTCCATTCAGTAAAGCTAGGAATATGTTTAACCTAGGGCAATCAGTCGATTTTATAAACATATGTTCCAAACTTATCCCTATAGAATTCTTTTACTTCAGGGTTCCTTTTTTTACCAACCTATAATCCCTTTGGATCTCCCTTAATTTTAAGGCCAGACAAGCTTTTTGTTCTAGATAACGCAATATAAACCTGCTTTTCTGCCTACGCCTAAATAAGGTTAATAATAACGTAGTTAAGCGTTAGGCTTTAACTTTTATAAATTAAAATAGCTTATACTAGAGCTAACAAAATCTAAGTTCTATTTAAAAAACTAAAAAGCTTTTTATTTTTTAAAAAGTATATAGAGCAATTTATATAAATAGTCCATACTTAGCTATTATAAAATTTAATAATTAGCTAAAATTTTTTAGTAATATTTTTTTGCTTTATAAACATTCTAATATGCTTTTTTTATAGCTTTATATAATTATTATAAATACTATTTCTTAGCATAAAGTCTTGCTTTATAAACATTTTTAGAAAATTTTTAAAATTATATTTTTTATAGCTATAAATAATGCCTTAGTTTTTATTATAAAATCTTAGGCCTAGGTCTAAATTAGTAAAAAAAACAACTAGTATATTTTTTTTAAACTTAACTATAGCTTTAAACTAATAATTTTTAAAAAATACTAGTAATCTATTAAATAAACGTTTATAATACTTCTTAAAATATATATATTTTAAGTTTATTTAAAATTTATTTATATAAATAAATATATATTTTTCTAACTTAAATTTATTAAACTATATTTAATTATATTTTTAAACTTTTTTTTATTATAAATAAAACATTGTTATATTTTCTATTTAACAAAAATAATTTATTAGAATATTTATATTAGCAATAATTAAAAATTGCTTTATTTAATATTTTTATAAAATTTTAATAAAAATCTTATTGCTTTAATAATAAATAATTTTAAAATAAAAATAAACAAAATTATATAAAACCTAAGCTTTACTTTTAAATACTTACTTATCTTTATTATAAAAAACACTATATACCTTATAAAAATATAATTCTTATAACTAATTATAAATAAGCTTTTCGCTATATTAAAAACAATATTAAAAAAGCTTTATAAAAAGCAGCTAATAAAAATCACTAGTAACAATAATTTGCGCTTTGCTAAAAAGCTCAAAAAAACTACAAGCTTTTTATATAATAATATTAAATTATTTAAAATAAAAATTCTTAATTACTACTATATATAAAGTTAATACTTATTGTCTTAAGTAAGACTACTTACAACTTTTTAAAACATAATGCTTAATAGCTAAAAAAAGAAGTTCTATAGCGTAATTGCTGCTAAAGCAAACATAAGTTCTACCACTAGTACTCACTACTGATCTTATTAATAACCAAAATATCTATGTTTTTTAACCGCTTTTAGACATATTTATTATAGGCGTCCAGTTAGACAAGTTCTAGCGATTTCTTAAAACTGCGTACCCCCCAGCCAGCGTATACAAATATGGTAAAACTACCAACACCCAAAGCTAAGACACCTGTTAGTGCCACAATATCAACAGACAAACCTTGATCGTACAAGCGTTTTATGAATTCTTTTAGGACGGTGGACTTTCCACAGCCTGCGGATCCAGTGTAGAAGACGTTGCGGCCGGAACAAATAATGTCAACCAATTCGGCCTGCTCTGGGCAAAGAGTGGGTTCCTTCATAGAATGGCTGACCTGGTCATGGCGGTCTGAGTCCCGACCTGTGTCACGTAACATCATATCGCCCAGAGTAGCAAACAGATTCTTCAGGCTGATAGCACATGCTCTGATATGGGATGTTAGGCTCCTTGTGGGTGAGGCCGAGAAGCGTCGAGTATTAATAAGGACATATCGATTTGAGCGTAGAGTAGCGACAATCGGCACAGAGGGTCGGATAGCCCTGTGGGCTCCGGCACGTATAGCTAAAGAGCCGATGAAGAGCATCGTATCGGTTGCTTCTGAGTCACATGAACTCGGTGGTGAGGGGGATCGATTGCGGTGATGTTGAGAGTAAAGCGAAGCTGCCTGTTCAATGCAATCATAACGCCATTTGCATGATTACGTAGGGTCTATTGACTCGTATATAATGGTGGGAGTAGGCGGGACCCTGCGTCGTCTAGACCATGCGGTTATAAGGCTGAGAGGAATGTTTGTCTTCGTCCCTGCACTCGCACTCTTATCCATAGCCGCACAGCTAGGTAATAATATACATATTTACCTATATATATATATATATATATATTTAAAGAATATACCATTTATTTTATTTATTAAAAAGATAACGGAAAATGTCTATACCCTTTATATCTTGAAGCCCTTCTAAGAAAATACCTTATTTAATACTATTAAGAACATATTGCCCTATCCTCTACCAAGCCTAATATGTTCGGAGGGCATTATAAAAACTGTCTAGGTCTTGTTAGTTTTTGCATTTTGCTAGACTAATATATTTTTCTAATCTCCTACTTAGGACTACAAAACATAGCAAGCTATAGAAAAGTCCGCATACTTTTTAGAGTTTTTAGCCACGCTTAATTTAGGTCTTTAGCTTACGCTAGTTTTAAAGAATTGCTTTATAGTATTAATACTTTAAAACTTTGTTTATTTTTTTAGAACTTATTTGCTATTTTAAATTGTTTTTTTTTGTTATATTAAGTTTATGGACTATAAAAATAAGTCCAAGCTTTTTAAGCAACCTAGAAATATATGTTTTATATTTAAACCAAATACTAATTTTATTAAATTAGGATACTTTAGCTAACCTATTTATTATAGAAATCTTAAAGCGGTTATACTTTATATTATTTTTTTAAAGTGTAGCTAAAAGGTTTTTAAATTTGTGCAATAGCTTATTGCTTAATAGATTACTAGTAAAAAGCTGAACTTTAGAACAAAAAGCAGCGGCTTTTTATTTTTTAGCGGCTCGAAGTATTTGCGTGTTTAAAAAGGTTCTTGTTTTTATTATATTTATTATTGTTATAACTAAAGTTCTAAAAAGTTCTTGCTACGTGTTCGATTTAATACTACAAAGCAAATAAAACAGATCAGGTTTGCTTTATTTAGATCTTTTTTATACTATTTCTTAGCCGTTGTAGCCCCGAACCGTTATATATAGCTGCGATTTCTAGGTCCTAATTATAAGTTAATTTTATTAGTTCTTTATAGCTTTAAATAAAGTACTTAAAAATATAAAAAAGTTTTAGCTAAATATATAATTAATATTTTTTATTATAGTTTCTATTATGCTAATAAATTATATGTTATATTAGCTACTATTATAGTTAAGTTTTGTTTTTAGTAGTGCTTAGTTAATTTTTAGCAGGTTTTTATTAATGCTTAAATCTTAGTATATAGTAAATATATAATAAGTAATCTTTTCTATTAAATATAAGCAAAATAAGCATTGCTAATATAAATAAGCCTCTTTTTAATAAGCAGCTAGCACAAATATAGAATATATTTTTTAATACTTTAGGTATAGCTTAGGGTTGTAGTACTATTATATATGTTTACTTAAGGTATTTATAAATAGTGCTTTATTATAGAAGCAATACTTTACTTAAGAATAATTTTTAAACAAATGATCTATAAAGCTATTTTAGATATAGGAGAACAAAGAAATAAGATATTGTTTTATTTAATTATGGCTTTTTAAAATATACCAGCATATTAAATCAATAAAATATATATTACTGCAAAAAAGGCATTTCTTAAAGCTGTAGTCTTATTATAGGTAGAAAGCATATTTTTTATAGGAGATTTAAGCGTAGTATTTAAAGCAAGCTTTAACTAAGTAATTTTATATATGACTTTTAAAGCTATTTATATCTAGCTATAGCTTGCTATAAATGCTATATTTTACTTAGAAATAAACCAAGCATAAATAGACAGTTAGTCTTTTTATTAGCTTAATCTTGCTATATATTGCATAAATCTTTTATATATGTTTAAGCTTTATATAATCTAAATTAATTAATATTAAGCAAATTAAATAGTACTAAAACTTATAAGTTAGGTATAAATGCCCTAAAAGCTTATTTTAAATAATTTTTTATTTATAAACTAAGTATAGCATAATAAAATAATATTTAGAAATATAGTTTAAGAAATACTTATTGCTACTTAGCTAATAATCTAAACATAGTTATTAGTTATAGCTTGTAAAAAAATAGGTTAAAGAAAAGTATACATTAATCTAATAGCCGTAAAAAAAATAATGCACCTATAAATAGAGCTCGCTTCCGTTAATATGCTACGCTAAGTTATTTATTGTTTTATATTTGCAGTAAGGCCCTAAAGCATAGTTTAATTAGAAGTACTAGAAAAAACAGTAATAATCTTTTTAGTAGAAGTTGCAAAAATGCTTAGTAGCAAGGTGGCTTTAGATCTCCGATTATAAAAGGACTTTTTTATAATACTAGCAAATGCTACAATTATATATATAGGCGTAGTAACCTTGCAAATTATTTATAAAAATAGCTTTAAAATAGAACAAGCATTATTGCTAGCTATAGTTGCTAAAGAAGTACTTAAAAAGCCTTTAAATATAAAGCATTATATAATAGGTAAGGCATGCTATAAATAAAAGACTTAATAGATCTAAAAAATAAAAAATAAACTATAACTCTAAAAAAAAAGTCTATAGAAATAATAAGAACTACTTAACTATAGCTTTATAATCCTTATATAAGTAACGCTTAGCTAATTATAAATAGTCCGCTATTAGCTAATAATAATTAAAAAACTAATAATAACGTTTTTTATTAAAGTAATAAATAAGCAAAGCTTTTATAAAATTTTTTTAGATTTGTTATTTGGTATAAATACTAAAGTTAAAACCAAACGTATTAAATAAGCTATTTATTATAAAAGATTTAAAATATAATAGAAAAAAAATAACTAGTTAGGCAGCAATAATTATATTATTTGTTTGGAGCACGGGCTATAAAGCTAATAGTTTAGCTTTATAGCCCATATATAATACTTATTATTATTATTATATTAATTTAAGCTTAGTTAATAAAGTAGTACTTTAAAATAGCTAGCTTATATAAAATAAAAAGACGCCCTAATTAAGTTATTTATTACTAGTTCTTTATAGTATAATTGTTAAATGGGCTGTGTATAATATTGTACATAAAAGCAAATAAATATGCGTTAATAGAATGTACTGTATTGTACTATATCTAAATCTTGTATTAAAAAAGAAAAAAAAAAGAATATTTTATATAAAATAGAATTCCTTTTAAAAAAAGAATTTTGCTAGCGTACGAGCTAAAACAATAAAAAGAAATAAAATCCTTATAACTAATAGTCTCTATACAAAGATATTTATTTATCTATATAATACATAGGTATATAATATAGTTATAACTAATATTAGTTATTTTAATACTAGCTATTTTTTTTTTTTTGGTTATAATTACTTATTATATAAAAAAAAAAAAAAAAAATTATATATTATATAACTAACTAGAATATATATGCAATACTTTATTTAATAAACGTATTAATTAGATTAGTAATTTAGCTTTATATATAATAATTAAATTATTTAGTTATTTATTCTAAATATAATTGCAAAAAATAGGATTGCAAAGCTAATGTTCTAGCTATACAATTAGCTAAAAATATAAGCTAGGGGTTACTTAGTAGCTATTTAGGTTAAAACTAAACCGGATACTTTTAATTTATACGCTAGTAAGGTTTGTAATTAGCTAGCTTGTTTAGTTAATAGGCTTTATATAGGCAATTACTAGTTAAAACTTTTAGTATAGTATATATATAGCTAAATTAATAAATATTTTTTATATAAAAAAAATATAAAAATAAGTAAGTATATATTATTTTGTATAAAAAGAATATAAAAATAGTAAATAAATATATATTATTTTATATAGAAAGAACATAAAAGTAAGTAGGTATATATTAGCTTGTGTATAAAAGAGCCCAAGCATAAAAAATATTTAAGTTTTTTGCTATCTTTTGTTTTTTGTTACTTTTATAATTTACTGTTTTATATATTGGTCCGTCTTTATATATATATATATATATAATGGACGCTATTTAGCTATTTAGTAATAGTAGTTGTATGCCTATTATTATTAGATAGGAGCCCGGATATAATGTTATATTATTATTAACAAACAATCCGAACAATTGTTGCTTTTTTGCTATATTATATATTAATATAAATATTTATTTTTGTTTTATATAGTATATTTATATATATTGCTAATATATTAGCTTTTTATATATAAGCTAATAAAGCTTGGGTTACTGCTTTGCTTTTAGTTAATATTTAGATTTAAATATTATTAACTAAGCTGTTTATGCTTATAATTATATAAATCTTTTATTATAAGGGTTATTTTTGTATAGTTTTTATCTAGTTATATAGTACTATTATTGCTGCTTATATATAAAATGTTTATATAGTTTGCAGTAGTTTCTTGTTTTATAGCTATTGCTAGATTATTGGATTTTAATATAATATTTGCGCTATGTACGTATGGCAATTATATAATGCTTAATATAGTTATTATATATAAAAAAAAAAAAGTTTTATAAGGGGGGAAAGGGGAAAAGTTCTTAGTTATATAATAAAAAAATAAATATTTAGAAAAAAATAAAGTAAAGTTTATATTATTTTTATTTAAAATTAATATATTATATATTATTTTTACTATTTTGACTTTTTTTTTTTTTATAAATACTATATTTATATAATAACTTTTTATATTTATTTAATAAATATTTTAATTTATATAGTTAGCTTGTTTATTAAAACAAAAGTTTTTAATGCCTAGTTTAATATTTGTTTTATAAATATATTAGCTAGGTTATTTTTTTTATTAATCTATTATATTTTAAAGATTTTTTTTTTTTTATATAACTTGCAAAAAAATATAATATTAATTATTAACTGCTTTTTTTATATTATACCTAGCTTTATTAAGTAATTGTATAATAACTTTAAGTTTAAATATAAAATAATTAAAATTAAAAGCAATTTTAGCAAAGCTATAATTTTTTAAAATATTGTATAAAAAACAATAATACTATTAAATCTATTAATTATACTATATAATTTATTTGTAAGTATATTTCTAATTACTTGTTTATATTTATTTAAGTTTTAATATATAATATTGCTTTTAATTTTAAAGCTTAAATTTTTTTTTATACAATGCTTTATACCTAGTATAATAATAAATCCAAGCTAAGAAGTTATATTTATATTATTTATAAACAATCTATTTATAAAAATAAATAGTTTTATATAATATAAGTTAAATAGTACAAATGTTAAGCCGTAGTTATAATTATTTATTTACTATTAAATTTTTTTGTTTAAATTTTTAATATTATATAGTATAAGATCTATTATTTAAATAGTAATATATAAGTTATATATTGTTTTTAGCTAGCAAATACTACTAATATATATTTTTTTTGCTTATTATAAAATATATTATTAAGCAAAGTTAGCTATATAAAAATTAACCAAGTCTAGTTAGTTTATTTAGCTTTTTTAGGTTAAAATAATTTTTTTTTTAAATAATAGTATAATTTGTTTATTATTAAACTTTATAAAGTAGTTTTGCTAAAGTACTTTTTTTAGCTTTATATAAAACTTAGCTTATTAGAATTTATGTTTTTTTTTTTTTTAAAAACTTAAAGTTATAAAGCTAAATATATTATCTGTCTATAAGCTAATAATACTAAAATTATATAATAGATTTTTTATAAACAAAAAATATAAGTTATATATAAAAATAATTATTTTTAGTTTTTTATAATAATACTAGTAGTATGTTTTAAACTAATATAACTCTAATTCTATAAATTTATATAATAGTTATATAATTTAAAAAATTATTTTATTAAAATATTTTAATTTTAGTTCGGATAATAGTTATATAATAATTTTTTTAGCTAGTTTGTTTTTTAATTATATATATACTTATATAATATTTTAAAGCTTGCCTAAAATATTAAAATTATAAATTAAAAAAAAGCTTAGTATAAAAAATAGTTGCTAGTTTATTTACTAGATTGTAAGCGATTAAATAAAAACTATTTTTTTATTTTTATTATTATAGCTTTATATAATAAGTTAGAACTTTTTATATAGTTTAGTTGTTTTTTTTTTTTTTTTTTTATATAAGCCGGAACTTAAAAATTTAAATATTGTTATATTTAGCTAGGTTATATTTTACGAACTAAAATACGTCTTATATAACAAGGTTATTAATTTCTATAGCGTCCGATTTTTTGAATGGTCCGCTAGGTGTATTAATTATGCTATTTTTGCGCAATTTAATAGCTAAAGCATAGTTCTGTTCTTTTTTAAGGGTTAGGAATAGCTAGCTAATCTATTATATAAAAGTTATAAAAAATTATACGGTTTTTTAAAAGTATTTCTGTTTTTTTTATATGTTAGGCTCCTAGAAAAGTTGTATATTTTTTGTTTTTTTGTTTTGATTATTTAAAAGTATTTTTTTAGTTGTATAGTAATAAAGTTTAATTTAGGTTTATTTAAACTATATTAAACTATTTATTAAATTAATAATTATGTTTAATTTTTTAATAGATTTTATTTTATATAGTCTATTTTAGCTTTTTTTTTTTTGCTATATTAGGACTTTGCTTTAGAAAAAAAAACAATAGTATATTATATAAAACTGGTCTATTATACTAGTTAATTATATAGTTAATTTTAATTTTTGCTTTTTTTTTGTATAATATTTTTATAGCTTTTTTTATAGCTTTTATTTTTTATATAATATCAAGCAAAAAAAATAAGTTCTAGTTAACTTTAAAGTATGCTTTAAAGACTAAAAAAATTAATATAAAGCTATTTAGCTTAGCAGTATTATTTAAAGCTTTAATTACTATTTATAAAATTAATTTGTTTTTTATATAATAACTAATTTTAGCTTTTAATATGTTATATATATAGCAAAATAAGCTATATGCCTTTTTGATTTTGGTTATTGCCTAATATACTTTAATAAGTATTATATAATACTAAAAGTTTATAATTTTAGCTTAGTTCTAAAACTTTTTAAACAAAAAGTTTATACCTAGGTTATATATAATATTATTAGGAGGTTCTTAATATACGTTAATTTAATATTTATATAATATTTTTTAAATATTTTATATAAATATTAATTTAAAAAATATTACTGCTTAGAACAATATAATAGTATTAATTATATAAAAAACTTATTTATTGTTTATTTGTATAGTATTAATTATTATTTTGTAGTTAAAATTATAATTGTTTTTAATCGAAAATTTGAAATATTGGGGTGCTTATTTATATAACTAGCAATAATAGCAGAACTTCTAGATTTTTTTTAAAATTAAATAGTTAATATTATATTTTATACAACTAAGCATTTTATATAGTCTTTTTATATAAAGGTATCTAAATCAGCAGTAAAACTATTATAGTTCTATTTTTATAAAAAATATGCTAATTTTATGCGGTTTAATATTAAAAAATAAGTATTCCTATTTATATATAATAAAAATAGTCTTGCTGTTTTTTTGTGTAATAATATCTTTTATATTATTAAAGTATATTTATAAGCGATCGGTATTCTTTAAAAAAAATAAAAATAGTGTTAGGCTATTTAGAATATAGTATATTGTTGTACCAAGGGTATTTTTTATTTATATAGTATTTATAGCTAAAATTATATTATTACTACTGAACCTAATATGTATAGTTCTTAGTATTTAGTTAATTTTTATACAAAAATATAATTTAATATAGGTTTTTAGTTGTACTTTCTTTATTATTAAGTAGTTTAAAGCGCTTATATTTTATAGTTTGTTTTAGTATTTTGTATAATACTAGTTATTTAAAGTGAACTAGTTAGATAGGACGTCCGTCTTATAGTTCTAAATATTTTTTCTAGTTATATAATATATAAATATATTATTTATAAAAAATTAGGTAGACTAGCTTTTAAATTTTTTGTTTATGTTTTTATTATTTTTGTCTAACTTTAGGTATTTTTTATATTTTGTTAGATATATTGAGAATTTTTTAGGTATAGGTTTAATATTATATATTATTTTGTACAAGTTAAAATATTAGCTTTTTATAGAAGCTTATTCTTAAAAAGTATATTTTATTAACTAATATTTTTTTTTTTAGTATATAAAGCATTTTTTGTTTATATGGTTATTTTTAAAGTTCTGGTCTTTTAAGTAGTTTTATTATATGTTTAGCTTGTTTAATAATCTAGAAAATCTAAGTTAGTAGCCTTTTATATAATAACTTTGGTTATATCTCTTATTAATAAAATAGGCATTATTATCTTTTTATATGAAATACTTTAGTATATTGTTTATTACTATCTAAATATATGCTTAAAAGTTAGAAAAAAAACTTTTATATATTAGTTTTTAGAATATAAGTGCTATAGCTAGTTTAGGTACTTTTTAATATATTTATATAATAATTATATTTAATTAGATTTTTTTTTAGTAGTTTATACTAAATGCTTGCTATATTTTTATAAGTTTATTAATTATAAGTTTTAGTACTTTATGTAGTACTAATTTTAGGTTTTTTTATTTTATTTATATAAACATAATTAAAGTCTAGTTGGCTTAGTACTAGTTATAGTTTATATTATTATTAAAATAATTATTTATTATATAATAGATCTTATATTATGTTTTTTTTGGTTTAATATAGTATATATAATATTTTTTTGCAAAGTTTTTTAAAATGTTTAGGAATATAGCATAGTATTAGTTTTTTATTATTTTAAATTATTAATAAGTGTTTATAAATAAGCATGCTTTATTATAAAGTAAGTTATATAAACGGCTTATATAGTTTTTTTTTTTTTTTTATGTTTTTAAAAAAGTAGTATATTTTTTAAACAAAAATAGTTTGTTTTATATGTTTTTTATAGGAAATAAATCTAAAAAAGGGCCGTTTAATATAAGTTCTAGTGTTATATAAAGGTATGTTTATAGTATAAGGGTTTAAAAGGGGTTATAAACTATAGAATATTTATATATTAGTTAAAAGTTTGGTTTATAGCTTATTTTTAATATATAATTATATATTATTTTTAGTATATGCTAGGCTTTTATAATTAGTTATATATGCTTAGGGTTCTAGTTTTTGTAGGGTTAGAATTATATATTTTAAATAGGTATTAGTTTAGGCTATATAGGTTCTAGTTGTTTGATTTTTGGTCTTAGTTCTGTTTATATGATAGGTTAAAAAGTTAGGGTAGGCTGAAGGGTTTTTTAGGGGGTAGCTTGGAGTTGTTAACTAGGTATAAAAAAGATTAATAGTTGTTATATAATAAATATTTGGGCTGTTTAGGTTAGAAATCTTTAAGATTTAATAATTTTAAATTTGTTTTATATAATTGTAATAAGTTATTTATAAACTATATTTTTTTTGATTAGTTTTTATATGTTTTTTTTTTTAATTATTATTATAAACTTTATATATATATTTTAATACATTATATAGAAATAATCTGCTATTTATTTTTTAAAATAGTTGTTCGGACTTTTTTATGTTTTAATATTTAATAAATTAGTAAGCAAACTATATATTTATTATAATTTTATTTATATAAAATTTATTAAAGTTTTTGTTTTAAAAATTAAAATTAATATAGTTTTGTACGGTTTTTGTATTAATATTAATATTTTTGGCAAGTTTTTTATATATGAAGTTTAAGCGTGACTTAGTAGATTTTGCTGAAGTGCTTAGTGCTTTTTGTGCTATAGTGAGGTAAAAGGGGGGAGGGTTAAAAAGTTTGTTTAGCTGTTGTATAATAATGTGGTTAAAAGTAGTATAGTTATGTATTATTTTTTTTTTTTTTGTATAATACCTTGTTAGTCCGAAAAAAAAGGTTATATTATACAATAAAAAAATAGATTTTTTTTTTTTTATATAACAAACAAATATTCTGTTGGTTTAAAAAAAAAAGTTATATTTGCTTTATTTTCGAACGATATATATTAACTAGTTAAAAAAAATAATTATTATATAATAAAAAAATAAAGTATAATATAAAGTCTTTTTTGTTTATAGAAAGCTTAGCTTTATTTTTATTTTTACTAATTTGTAGTACTTTTGTAGTTAGGTTAAAAGTACTTTAGTAACTACTAATTAGTATTAAATAGGCTATATATAATATTATATATAAAAGCAAATAAATATGCATTAATAGAATATACTATATTATACTATATCTAAATTTTGTACTAAAAAAAAAAAAAAAAAAAATATTTTGTATAAAACAGAATTCCTTTTAAAAAAAGAATTTTGCTAGCGTACAAGCTAAAACAATAAAAAAAAATAAAGTTCCTACAACTAATAGTCTCTGTACAAAGATATCTGTTTACCCGTGCAATACGCGGGTGCACAATATAATTATAACTAATACTAGTTATTCTAACAATAGTATTATTTTATATTTAAGTAGTATTAGTTTTTTAGTTTTTTAATAAATATTTTATTTAATATATATAATATTAGTTAGGCTTATTATTATAAGTAATAAAAATAATATAAATATAGATTATAAGTATATAAAATTCTATTTTTTTTAAAAAGATCGGGCCTATTTTATAAAAAATTTTTGCTTATTTAAAAAATATGTTTAGCTAGCAAAGACTAGCTTTTAACTACTACAGCTCTATATTTTTTAGTACTAAAGAATTATTATTAAACGCTTTAGGTTATTTTATTTCAAATACTAGACCGTTTTTTCAGTATATAAGCTAAGCAATCTTAATATAGCCGCCGGATTACTAAATCTAGAAAAAGAAAATCTAAAGTTTTTTTATTAAATAGTTAATCTATATCTATTATTATATATTTTTTATTACTATTTTTATAACAACTAGCTTAAATCTAAAAATAAGTAGTAACTTTGCTTACTTTATTAATAATTAACTATTATATAATCTAAAATAAATATAAATATATTTTTTATAGTTTTATATTAAGTATTATATATTATATATTTTATTATTTATTAATATTTTATTTTATATTATTGCTTATAATTTATAAATATGCAATTAAAAAAAAAGAAAAAAGTTTTATAGCTTTAAGCGTTACTATTATATTATAAAGCTTATAATTTTTTAATTTTTGGTTTTTATAGCTTATTTTTTAATATATTAATATTATATATAAACCTAGCAGACCTGCTTTATTTAACCTAATAAAATTACTAACTATTAAACAATAATAAATATCTAACATAGCCCTAAGCTAAAATAATTCTAATGCTTTATAAAGTATATAATTTATCTGGTCGCTTTTTTTAAAATATTTATGTTTCTTTTTAATATAGCAGGGTAGCTTAGCATACTTTAATATTTTTTTAAAGTATTATTAAAACTTAGTATTTTAATAAAGTTATAACAAAAAATATAAATTTTCAATATTTTATTACTATAAAACATAAAAAGTTTTATAAATATAATTTTATTATTTACTTTTTTTTTATACCCCGGACAGAAATATATTTAGTTATTTTTTGTTTTAGATCAAACTATAATATTTCTAGCTTTCGGCTTATTTTTAAACTACTTAGCAGTACTTATATACTACTACTTTAGTTACTATTATCCACTTAAAATATAAGTCCTATTTTAACAAAAATTAACAAAATAAAAAAAAAACAATTGTTTTAGTACAACACTAAAACTAGCTAGATATTAAATTTCAGATCCGGTAGTTTATTCTTATTTTTTTTTTTAAAAGCTAGCCGGGTTAAACAGTACAATAATATCTATAGCGTTAAAAGGGCTCTTCGGGTTAGCTAGTTTATCTAACCTTTTGGCCAAAAACTAGCCCTGTTTAAGCGTTATAATAATATTATTATTTTTAAAAGGACTCCTTAAATCGACTAACTTATTTAACCTTTTGACCGGCAGTTAGCCCAGGTCGCACAACGTAACAGCATTAACGCTTTTAGGAGGAGGACGCTTTGGGCTCGGGTCAGCTAGCTCGGAATAAGAACATTTTGTTTAACCTTAGTTAAATACGCAAGAATAACCTACAAAAGATTATATAATATATACTTAATATTTTTTTTTTTTTTTAAAATATGTTATAGCATATTAGCTTTTATTTTATTTATTTTTTAATATTTTAATTGTTTTATAAGCTAGCTAAAATATTTAAAACTTTTATATTTTTAAAAATTAAAGTTTATAAAATATTAATTACTAAAGCAAAAATATAATATATTTAAATAAAGCAATTAAATATTATAAGCTTTAAAGTTTATTAAATCTTGTTTTAAAATACTAAACGCTTTACTGCTAAATAAAAAGCATTACTAATAAAAATTAATTATATTAGTTTTATATACTTGATTTATAAAACAAATAAATGTTATAATATTTTTTAAAAAGATCTGATTATATAGTTAAGCTATTTCTAGGAATACAAAACAAAAATAAAATAATTAATAGGTTTTTAAGTTCTAAGCGGTTGCTATATAGCAGAGCTTTAATATATTATATAATAGTTTATATTATTGCTTTTTTATTAATACTAGTATTATTTTTTTTAAAAATAGAACCTTAAGAAATAATTTTAAAATAATTAAAGGTATTTAGAAAATAATCAGGTTTAGTTTTATTTTTTATTATTATTATAATTACTATAATAAATGTTATAGTATAATAGTTATATTAGCTAATATAGAAAAATATAGCACAAAAAGTATAGCAGTAGTAGTAGAGGTAATAAAGGTTAGATTACTAAACTTGCTTTGTAATAGTCTAGGTTATAGCTAGAATTATAACAAAAATAGATTAAAAAAAAAACATACTAGAACTACTAGAACTATATGGTTAGTTTTTATAATTATTTTTATATATTATAATATACTTTATAATAAAAAACTAGGAATATATCTAACCTAAAGCAATTAATTAATTTTATAAATATATGTTTTAAACTTATTTTTATAGAGTTTTTTTATTTTAAAGTTTTTTTTTTTGCTAACTTATAGTCTTTTTAGGTTTTTTTTAATTTTAAAACTAAATAAGCTTTTTGTTTTAAATAGCACAATATAAACCTTCCTTTTTTTCTAAGTATATATTAAATTAATAATAATACAGCTAGACGTAAAGCTTTAATTTTTATAAATTAATATAATTTACGCTAAAGCTAAAAAAGATTTAAGTTTTGCTTATTAAAAAAGAATAGAGGTTTTATTTATTTTTATTTTTATAGCCTAGGTTATATATTTATATAGCAATTTTTGCAAAGTTTAATTTTAGCTAAATAGTTTTTATAAACTTTCTAGCTTTAAAAGTTACTAAAGCTAACTATATATAGTACCTAATCTAAAACAAAATAAAAAAAAAGTAGGTAGGCCAAAAATATAAATAAATTATTTATACTAAATATTTTAGCTATATTTATTATAATATAGTAACTTAAAAATAGTATAGCTTTGATTATAACTATAGGCTAATTAATTATTAATATATAAATAGCTTTTAAAGTAGTATTTTTTTTATAAAAATATAAAAGATTTAGTATTTAGCTATAAATATAGCTTATTAAGCTAAGATTTATAAAACAAAAAGCCTTAGTTATTATTTAAGCATAGTAAATTGGGGTATAAACTATATAATTATTACTAAAGATTATTAAACAAATTACTACCTTTATTTTAAAAGTTTAGTATAAACTTAAGATTAAATAATAAAATAAAGACAGACTAATTATATAAGAAATACTTATTATTATATAGATAGTCCTTTTTTTACTCCTATATCGACTGCTCACCTTGCTTGTCTATCTTTCCCCCGTAAGACAAACAAGCATGTTTCTTGTTCTTACTAGGCTCACTCGTCTTTGCAAGCGCCCAATACAGACATAGGATCCCGTATATATAATATTTCACGGGATCCCATGTAGATTATATAAGCACCAGCTGCCACAACTAGCAACATCTACTAGCAGTTGTCAATTAAAATATAAACGCAACGCGTAGGATTTCTACACAAATAAACACAACTTCATTTTTCAGTTATAATATAGCCAAATCGGACTTCAGTCAACAATGCTTTCGTTTCCAAATAATTGTCTACCCCCTAAAGGCAATTATAATTTACGGGCTGCCTTCAGGCGATTAACACGTAGGCAGCCCCAAAGGGTTACGCTTTTATAACTAGGAGGTCAACAAAGGAGAACAGCAGTAAATTAACAATCACATACTCATATAACCGCTTTTCCCGGCCTCCTAGTATACCAAAAGAACAGCAGCAAAAAACAACTATTTAAAGAACCAGCTGCCTATTTTCAATCTATGCTAAAAAGTTATTAAATAAGGCTACTTGGACTATAAAACATCGAGCTAATAAACGGTTTTCTATTCATAACCACAACCCAAGCCTACACCCTATAGCCCACCTAGCACACCAAGTACTATCTATAGAAGAAAGTTCTGTTCTTACTAGCCTTACTAATACTAGTATTGCTCCTAAAAAGATTAGGACATATATACGCTAGCACTATAATATAATAGCAATATAGCAAAATATCTATAATAGGATTACAACTGCTAAACAAAAGGTCTATACGGGCTAAAGTATAATACAAGCTTTTACGGATCAGCTATTTCAAAAAAGCTTCTAAAATCAATTCTAAACAGATCCGGATAGCCAAGTTATAGCTGTTCTATTTGCCTACCCCAAATCAATAATATACTTCCAAGCATACCTAGATATCCTAATATTAGATTGTACTTATAAAACAAATAAATATAGCATACTTTTGCTAGATATAATTGGAATTAATGCTTACTAGCGGTCCTTTTATATCAGTTTTGCATTCTTTAGCAGAAAGGCAGAAAGAGATTACCTTTAGGCTTTATACCGGCTAAAGTCAATATATAAGCATTACAAAGCTTAGCTCCCGTCTATAATTCTAACAAACCGTTGTTTAGTATATATTAACGCTGTTACTATTTGTTTCCCAGCTTTACTTTTACTACTATACCTTTAGTATACTAATAAAGCAGTACTCCAATATTGCTAGCCTACCTTTATGCGCTAGAACAAAGGAACAAAAGCTTGGAATAAGTTTTACTAATTATAGCATTCTATTATTTAATCACTAAACAAAAAAATATTCGATCAATATATATAAGAATTTAAAACAAAGTATTTTTTTAATTATAGTAATCAAGTTATATATATTAAAACTATATAGTTAAATAGCTATAAAAAAAAGCTTATTAAAGCTTAGGTCAATTAGTATTATTATTTTAATAACGTGGTTACTTTATATATAAAAAGTATTTATAAGCTAGTAAAAACTTATCTAAAAATATTAACATTAGATCTTTTCAAAGCTTAGAAAACTATTAAGTACGCTTTATTTAACTAGCTTTCCGAGTTAAAAGCTAACTAAGCCCAGCAACAAATATAAACACCTATTAACCTTAATAGATTTTTATATAGTATTATATACGGTTAGGTATTACATAAAGCTTTCCGGAAAGTCAATAATTAATAAAAACTATTAGCAAAAAAAAACCCACCTATTTTGCCACAGTATATAAGCGCTTTTACTTGAAGTTAAGGATTTCCATGTATTTATACGCTCTAGACCTTATTAAAAAATAATCAACCGCTCCAACTAAAAGATTTCCATTTATATTAGCACTTATAACGCAATAGAACACCCTAGATTTTTCTAGAGCTTTGTCAATAAATTAATACAATTATAGCCAATTCGAAAATCCCATAATCAAATATACAACAAGAGCCCAGCAGCTTTGAAGTAGTTAAAGCGGGACTACAGCCACAAGCGCTAGCAAGGTGTAGCTGTTGCTAAGAACCAAGCCATATAATAACCTCGAAAGCATGCCCCTTACGCCACGCAGAATTGCTAGCAGCGGCTGCTATAGCAGCAACTAATACAACTATTAAAACTACTGCCGCTGCAAATACTACTACAACTACTATTAGTACTACTATTAGTATAGCTGCGGAAGCTATTACAAAAGCTTCTGCTAATATAGCCGCTATTAAAGCTACAAAAGCTATTATAATATCTACTAGCACTGCTCGTACTACTGCTAAAGTTGCCGATAATATAACTGTTATAGCATTATTGTCTTTACTGTCTGCCCTATTAAGTCCACTACGCTTGTCTAGCCCGCTTATAAGATATAATAACCCGTAAGCTATCTATTAAAAATACGTTAATGCAAAAAAGGCTTAGTATAAAGCCCAGCCACATAAGAGCATTAAAACTAACCAATAGTACCGAAAAGCGATTGGGGTACTAGCGTAATATAACGAACAAAGCTTCGAATAGTGCCTTGGTTATAGTTAGATAGGGAAACGCTATACCGATTCAACAGGGTCAAAAGAATAGACAAAAAAAAAAATAGCCTATCTAAACTAGGATAGGGCAAAGGATAAACGTGTTAAAGTTCTATATACTAAAAACCTGTTAAATCCCGGGAGGAGAAGTATAAGTAATATCTAGAGGAGGATCAAAAAAAATAATCAAAAGCAGCAGTCTTTATATTCTAACAAATAATAAAAAGCGTTTAATTTTACTAGATAACTTCTACTACTTAGTTTTTTTAATAATAACATTATATCCTAATATATTAATAATCGTAAAATATATCAATAGCTAAAAATAATAAGTACGGGTGATAGTTATAGGCAATTATAGCAGCTGCCCAAGGTTGTGGCAGCTAGTACTTATATAATCCACACGGGATCCTATGAAATATTATATACACGGGATCCCGTGTCTGTATTGGGCGCCTGTGCTGTGGCTTGTCTCCTAGTCCAGCTCAGTGCCCCTCATTGGGCCCTTCGGTCACCCTTGGCCTCCTAACAAGCCGTTCTATTGTTGGTTCGTAACAGGAGAAATATAAAAAGATGAGATAGAATTACAATTGCACAAGGTTCTATTAATTGGACAGCCTCGTATAAGTTAGGCACCTAGGCAACAGACATAATAGCCCTCCAAGTCTAATAATCACATAAGTGTGCAGCAGCCATGCCTACTATCTATATCTAGAAATAATGTCCAGATAGATTCCAATCCAACGGTTACTTCGACTACTCTAGAGATAGACTCTAAAACATATTTATTGTTCTTTGCCAAGGTATCAATAAACATATAGCCAAGTCTCTCTGCAAGATGACGTCCTTCTTTAGGCAATACGCCTCTATAAGCCTCCTTGTCACTCTTGTTCCCCATTATTAAAATAGGACATATTGTTCTGGTCAATGCTATAGTATTTGGAGTGTCCCAGCTTTTTGCCTTAAGAACTTCGTTGAATAGCAACTCAATTATGTCGAAAGATGCTCGCGACGTAACGTCGTACACCAGAACTGCGCTATCACTCTTTCGAATCCAACCAGCTAGGTCCCTATAGCCCTCCGAGTCTGTTGGGCTAACCGTGTCAAGAACTTGCAGTATATATGAATCATTATCAATAACAATTATTTGGAATAATTATCCAATAGCATAATTACACTATCCAATCTAAGAGAACAGTTAGATAATTCAAAAGAATAAGCAAAATAGAACACACCTTCTAAACAAATTGTGGGAAGCATAGCTGCTTGGTCACTGCTGTCTTTCTAACACGGCAGCCCCCAAGTACCACTATTCGGCGAATCGGCAGCTAGAACTGCATAATATTCCAGGCCATGTCTAGAAGCCCGGGGGGTGTGTATAAGCAGAGGAGGGTGGTATATACTGAGTTCGAACACCAAGAAAAGTACTAGTAGTAAGAGGTTAAAAAGGGGCTAAAGGGGTAAAATTGCATAAAACAGGGTAGCAGTTGGCCCAAGAAAGGAGGCTGCATATACTATGATCAAAATGCAATTTTGCTATCACGTAGACTTTTATATTAAACAGCAACAAGGCCAAGATCGATCGACTGTAGTAACTAATCAATCAAAGGGGGGCATATTTTTGTTCCGAGATTGCTGTTTCGCTGGCATGGCAGACTTGGCAAGTTGACTAGGCCCTCTCCTAGGTTCCAAGGTCACCAGTACGCTATAATACAGTCAACCGCCACATCAAGACTAGACATGGCAAGCAACACTTGCAAGAAACAGAAATAATAAAGGGGGGTAGAGCTTATCATATAGTTTGAATCACAGATCTAGGGTTTCAGTAGTATGTTATGCTTGGTCATACGCAGAGAGTTCCGATTATGACAATAGCTTCTAAAGGACTTGCAAGAATGGGTCCCATCTGTGGGGTCAACGCATACACGCATGGATTGGCTGGGGTTTAGTATACGTTCCCAGGTAAATCAAGACTGCACTAGACTAGATTAAGCTGGCCCTCGAGGGCCGGCCGAATTTGAAATGGCTATCCTCGGGCACAGGCATTTTCAACCACTTGCGTTCTATTAGCACAATAAGGCCAACAAGTAAGACAAGGCGTACACGTATTAACGAATTTTCTGGCTCCAAGGATAAATATATTGCTTATCTTAAAAGCGAACTCAGGGCCGCCAGAAATAAGGTCACGCGATTGCGCTCGAACTCAACCCCTGCTGCAACCGATCCCAGCCTTAGGCTACCGAGCGAGTCCATAATCATTCAAGTCAAAACACCCACGTCCCAAGTCAAACTGCCTATCCTACCATAAGAAAATGCACTCTCCGGATTCGTCCGGCTCATCCCCAAAACAGAGGACAAATGGAAACAAAGAAAGGAAGCAATGCAACTCATCGACACAGCTAATATTATCTGCTCTATTAAAATCTTGACCGGATTGTGTTCAATAAATATCCTGCCCTCCAAACACAATAAGAAACCTAAAAGCAATACTACTATTATTTCAGGGTACCGGAAACTGACCACGGCACTTTATTAGCACCACAATTAAGCAACGCAACTATTCCACTTCAGCACACTCCTATACGTCTATAGCTATATCGTAGCCATCGCAAACAGCAATAATAAAGATGCCATCAACAACAATATAGTGCTCTTCCTACAATCTACCCAAGGGAGATATATAGCCGGGAAAGACTATCTGCACCGAGTCCGAAAGGGGGGTCAGTGGGTGGTCGCTCGGGCAAGGAGCTTTATCACATAGGCCTCAAGCATCGTGGTTAGGAGTTGTTCCTCCTCTGTAATCCTATTGTTGTTTGATCTGTCTCCAAGTTCTCACGCTAATCTTTATCCAGCCGGTCCGCACATTCATGCGTATCAGAAATGCACACATTACAAAAACTCAATAAACGTCACCAAACTCGTGCCAATTTGTGTACCGCAGAGTGGAGAAGTGCAAGCGCGCATTCCCTTTGCCATCCCGATAATGATTTCAATGATTAGTCGCGGGAGATAAGAGTGAGTTATTCAATAACAAATCTTTTCAACCTAACTAACTAGTACTCATAGTCTAAAAGTGATCAATCAAGCTCTTAGCACAGAGGTGCGTAATGATAACCTTAACGCCTGGCTCGAAGCAATCTCGAACGCACAGCTGTCCATTGGCGGACTTCAACCGGAAATGACCAAACCCCTTCCAAAACGTCGTAAAATAGACCAAACTCCAGGTATGGGGAAAGAATGCCAGAACAAGCCGGACGATAAGTTATCGCCAGACCGGCTTAACAACCAACTAATCCCATCGACAAGAAGCGGATATTGGCGTGCTTTGCTTAACGCAGCAGGTTTGGAGCTACATAACTCTATAACCCTCGCCATCGATTCAGACGGTCATATGCCAGACGAAATAATGGGCACAAGCATAAAAGAACCCCCTAGACCCCCTTCTATACATTCCCAAGGCAGCATCGATCCGGGACCACGCAGAGGCGCAGCGGGTGACTATAAATAGGACGGATTAATAGACTAGATTCAACCGGGATTTCCAAGAATCTCTGCCGCACTGGAGCAACTTGTAATAGACACGTCACAGCTTAATATCCATGATTTCAAGTCCGACATAAAATTCGGTGCACGAAGCGATGCCTGGAGGTTGAATCCTTAGCCGCCAGTATTCGATAGTCTGCTAGACCAAGCCATAAAGGAAATTATACGTAACTTCACCCCTCTGCTTCAAGTAGTCTGCTGATAGGCAAAGGGATCGGAAATCAAGCGGCTGGTAGCCGATGACCTAAAGTTCAACTCGATGCAGGTAATACTGCGATCTGGAGCTTTAAAAGCCGAAAAGAGAGCCAGAATTAGCCTCATTATTCCAACAATAGTAGCGAATTC
The DNA here is from genome assembly GCA_023159155.1 of Ustulina deusta. Taxonomy (NCBI): domain Eukaryota; kingdom Fungi; phylum Ascomycota; class Sordariomycetes; order Xylariales; family Xylariaceae; genus Ustulina; species Ustulina deusta. The sequence continues at coordinate 110,830 of JAJNNX010000047.1, read as the reverse complement.
CACCGCCATTCCGCAAGTGCAGTTCCATAAGGGCAAGGATGGACCGGTGTCTATACAAAAAAATTGGCCCATAGTCTTAATCTTAGAGAAGAACATCTGTATCAAGGCTTTAAATGAGGGGATTAATGAGGGGGTTACTTTCATATAGGTGCGATTCTTCACTAAGGAGCACTGGGGTTGGCTAGCTTCTCAAGAGAAAAACTAGTCCTACATATTTTAGAACAGCCCGTACAGAAACAAGCTCCATGCCTAGTTATCGGGTGATAATAATAAACTGCTTCGCCCTTGTCAGCGGCCTCATAGGATCATCGCTAACCATCATACTTATCTTCTCATCTCATAGCAGTTGACAATAATTGGTGTAACAACCATTAACCACGTAAAGTGGGTAAAGGGCCACAATGTCATAAGCACTAGCAAAGTTTGTTTATAGCATCGTAGAAACAAGCTACGAATCGCCCAACTTTACCTCCTTGCAATCTTTAGCAAAAGAGACAGGCCTTTTGCCAGCATCATTCGTTAAAGTCGCCACTTCCCAAAATCATCTTCTGCTCAAAGTAGTTAGCTAACAAAGTTGTTTGCTGCTTACCAGGTACATATACTATCTTTAATCACTTGCTCTTCATATATCATTTAATATAAACAACAGCCCCTCCAGTCAGCTTTTAAGCTAGCTCTTAAAGGTAGTAATATACGAAAAGTCACCTGCCAATCAGAAGACCATAGCAACGCGGGGTGGGATTGACCCCGGAATCGCTTCGGATTCGACCAGCCTAACGCGCAAGCCAAGACAACCACTCCAAGAAGCGTTTAACGGTTTAGGCAGAGCAGCGCGAGTTTCCAACTGGTCGGTGAACTGCCCTCCTAAACGTTTTCTAAATCTAACTCGATCACCATTAAATGCATAGGAATCATGCCCACCCTAAGACAACCAAGCTCCCTTTGGACAAATTACAACGAGCTCAGTAATAATGAAGTCGAAGGACTTATCATAGAAGGCCGTCATCTCAACGAATTACTTCAAGCCGAGCTCCGATTGCGCAAGAAAGCACGGGCAGACTCAACCCTAGGTAATAAAGTACGCAGAAAGGCAATAAAGATTCAAACAAACAAGCTAAGCACTCGTGATCACGAGCTGATAGAAAAGGCCGGGCATCCCGGAATTTCTGTTATCAGAAATGGTTTGTCCTCCGCAAAGGAGAGTTTGGCCAGATAGGATCATATCGCCTATTGCGAATTAATCTGGCTAGTACTTAACACCACAACCGCTACGCATGCCCTTCTTCTAGTCATTTCTCTTGGTAGACAAAGGCTAGAAAAGACCAACTTACGTCAGAAATCGATGCTTTTGTCTTTCATCAAAAAACATAAAAGCACACTCGTTTGTACCCGTCTAGAATTAGCAGTTCGTTCATTGTTTACAAATCAAGCTAGTACATAGCAGCTAGAGATGTATTAGTACAAGAACTAACTGATTACAGCGCTAGCCATGGCCCTAACGCCATGTTTATCCTCCCGTATAGGTCTTTGCGATATTCAAGATCTCGATCGCCTCAACATTTCCATTAATATAACAAACGGCCTACTTTCTCCCGAACACGATCCCTCACCCGGGACTGAAATTAGGAATCTCAAGACTAGCAATCACAACGCCCTGATCCGTTCAGACACACCGCCGCCAGGCCCAATATACACTCAATTAATACCGCACTCTTCAAGATATAAAAATACCGACACAACTAAGGCATATATAACATCAGTACAATACACAGATATGCCTAATCCTAAAAAACCAATAGCCTTAATGGATTCCTGCATAAGGAGAATTAAAATTATACTTAAGCAGGTCCAAGCCTATGCTAAAGAGCGCTTTTTGTGTTCCAACTCTCTCTCGGGAGGCACTACATCGAGTCCAAAGCAAAAAAAAAAAACATTCGACTTGACACAAACTATGCAAAACAAACTAATCTATGCTATGGGAATCATGGTTCAGAAACCCAGTCCACAAGCATGGCAACTCATAAATAAAAGTTGCCAAATAATAGACAACGTTCTGTTACAACAATCACGCAGTATAATCCGACTGCTCCTCCGTATCTTTAGTAGAAAAAAATAGGATCGCTTTCCTAACCTTCGCAATACTATTCTAAGACATTTTGCCGGTGTCTCAAAAGCACAGCTTAGCCCGTGTCACCCACTCTCTGTAATCCTCTCTCATCTGCAAGATAAAGTAGTCCTCCAGAGCGCCTTAAAGCAAGCATTCTTAGTTCTCAAGAACAAGCTAGACAGGGCGCTTGATCCCGCAGATGACAAAATGCGCTTCCTAAACGTTGACCTATGCTTGCTCCTACAGGAACAGCGCAAATATAACGCAGCCGAGCAGCACGGGCTTCACTTTGTAGCCGAGGCGGAACAAATACACAGTCGCTACCACGCAGCAACGCAGGGATTCTTGCTAAAAGTGGGCAATATCTACCTGCATCAAAAACTCCATCATCAAGCCATCCATATATTTACAGATGTGCTATTCCGGACCTATAGCATGCTTAAAGTAAATATAGACATTGTGGGCGTGTATGCGCACCAGAACCTTGGCTAAATCTATAAGGAGCTAAACAACAAAGTAACATCTAAGTATTATTAGAAAGCAGTTATTAGGGCTGCACTCCGAATATGGGGCGTGGGGACAGAGAAGTTTGCGTATTTCGCAGCAGAAGCTAAAGAGTCACTGCGCAGACAGGGATTTAACAAAGAAGCCTAAACAATATCCTGAATAGGAACAAAGCTTTCTATTTAATGTTCTTATATAAGCGGCTCGTACGAATCGCGGATCACTGCCCTCCAACACTGCTAATATCAAGAGCTTCTATAGATTATCACACCTTAGACTTAACACTACAAAAGAGAAATCAATTCTTGTTCCTATCATTAGCATAGATTTGGTTATTCTGCCCAGTCTAGATCCAAAAATATATCTTGTCTTCCAACTTTAGTGATCCTTAACCCAGAACACTTAAACAAGATCTAGTATTAAAGCTCCAGCCTCTTGAGCTTTCTCTGCCAGAGGACGTTCACCACATATAATTCGTTTGATAAAATCTTTGTCTGCCCTGTAAAGCATCACGTAGAAGTGCTCAATTTCACCAACCGATTTTAAACTCATCCAGTTCTTAAACCAAATCACCTTGCTTCTGGCAAGGCCCCCGCACTTAGCGTCACAGAAAGCATGAACTATAAAACTCTCAATAGCAGCATAAATAAACGGTAAGATTTCATCGGCAGCAGAGTCCATACTAAATTTGGTCTAGATAACCAGATAAGTGATCTCCTTATCTATACTATAGGGCCAGTCATTCCAGAGAATCTTATAGTCAGACGCATTGCTAAATGGGGTATCTCTAGACGGTAAGCAAGATAGCCATTAAAGGCGCTTCTGTAGCACATAGTCTAGCATAGAGTCAAACTTTTTTTGACCTTATACTTAAACTCTAAATAACATCGCAAATCACTTGGGACACAGCTAAAGCTACCAAAGTCATTCTAAGCTAGTTTCAAGGTCTTAGTAGAAGTAATACGATTTGATAGAAGAGCAATAATATAACAAACTTATGATTTGCCCCACTTGTTCCCACAAGATGCGCTAATAATCCTCATCGGGTGTTGACAGAATGCGTTAGTCTTTATCTAATATATTAAGCAGGAAATCTAGACACATTTTGGTTCTCTGGCTTAACGGGACATTAACCTGCCAGTAATACAGCTGCAATAATGCTGGAGCATGCTTTATGCTTGACATGATAGTTCTAAGTACTATAGAAAGGCATATGCTTTGCTAGTAAAACCAAAGAACAAAAAAAGTAGTACACAAGCTTGTGAAACAAATTGAGTAATAATCTTTCTGACATGCCGTAGAAAAAAAGAATAGCTTAGCAAAATTTAGCAATAGCGCAACCAATGTTCAAAGTAGGTATAGCAAGGGACCCCAACACATAGCGCATTTTTTGAGTCACACCTAAGGACTTATTCCCACACCCCCCTAGTACAAAAAATAGGAAGACATGCTCACCTATTTAGTTTGTTCACGCCATTAGGAATTATTCACCCACACCCTTGCTCAGGGATAAACTGTTCTGTCAATTGTCACTAACATGAGGGTGCTCCAAGCTATTAGCTGCTGTGCTTTTCCTGATTAGAAGAGCTATACATCCATCATAATAATTGTTTTACTAAAATGCTTCGTAAGGCTTTATTATAGTTAGTAGTGGTTTGAGTTATAGCTTGTGCAAGCCTTTGTATCTGTGTTAAGTGAGCTCTAAAGCTAGCATCTAGTGTCTGATATTTCTAATCAATGCTTTTAGAGGCTATAGGCATATTTTCTGGCCTCGCTCCAAAAGGTGACTAGTCATAGCTTCAGTCTTATAAGCCAACAGAAAGCAGCCTATTAGGCAGGCCGAAGTCACATATACAATGCTAGAAGGATAAGGCCAAAACCTGCAGGTCACTAAGGGATGGTAAGAAAGTAAATAGAATACTCAAGGGAATGCAATAGTCTAGGAATAAAAGTATAGATAGTTGTTGCATTAACTAATTGCTGACTTCTATTTACACAAGTCAAGTCTAGTCATAGTATACATTTAATACACCACTTATTGGACTAAACATATATAGCTTACTAATTCCAATATTAATAGGACAATATCTTTCCTGTTCTATAATGCCCCTTATAGCTAATACGCATACATAGCACAGCGTAACACTATCTAATATTGGTTTTATAACAATAAGAATAAGCAGCAACTCTAAAATAAATACATTTGCAAGCGTTAATAACGCGGAATAAAAACACAAGATCTAGCTTAGGGAATATCTCTAGAAATAAATTTATATTTTCCCCCGGATTAATATACTCTTGCTTAACACCATAGTAAGCTCATAGAGCGTAATAATATAAAAAAATTAAATCTCTAGTTAGCTCATTCCCTTAGGTATTATCAACATTATCTGTAGTAGCATCTAGCTTATTCATTTGGCCCTCGTACTAGTACAACTGATAAAAGAGTCTACCATTAGCAATTTACGCTTAAAAAACAAAACGTTCAGTCTATATACGCACTTTCAAAGTAGACATTAATTTGTGACATACAACGCCCTTTGATCGATTAATAAACAATACTAACAGTTTAAAACAAAGAGTTAACAATAGCGCACAAGAGTATCGGAGTTCACACAGGTATTAAAATCATGTTTAGGGCTAGGGATATACTTGGAATAAGGAACAAATAAAAACTATCAATTAATTCTTTAAGTATAATAAAATAGAACCACTTTTTAAGATAGTTAAAGTAGTAAAAAGACCTGGTTATTCGGTGAAGCGTTCTAAAGAGGCTGTGGAGGCTCTTATACTTGGTCGATCGGCATATTAAACAACTAAAAGTCAAAAGGCCTAGAATACAGATATAATGGACAGCCAACAGAACTCCGTAACCCCTAAATAAACTCATTCGGCAGATTCTCTGGGTTATCTTTCCAATGTCCTATTGGAAGAATAGCTACGTTATCTATGCAGCGGCTTGCATGCTCTTGTGCCCTTCAGCTAGGCCTGACCAGATCGGAGACCCCTTCGCAAGGAATCTAAAATATAAACTTGTATTTGTTGATTTTAAGTGTTACCTTGATATTAATAGCTCTTTACATATAACTATAAATGTTCCATAGGAACAAAGCTAAAATAGAATGTGCCACACCACAAAACATCGCATCCCAAATATATGTTATAGTAGGTATGGAGCCACCCACTCCAATATGACAAAAGATTTCACTAATAACCGAACAGTCATTTGGCCGCCATTTCTATAAGTGTACTTCACAACAACAACCATAATAGCTATACATATAAAATTTACCATGCCCTTTAATTACATGATTATATAACAATCGCTAGCACCCTCCAGGCATATTAATAACAACTAAACAAAGGTTTTAAAAAACTAACATGAACTTTATAATACCTTAATAACATCATAAAAAGGCTTCTCGACTGCAATATTTTTTCTTGCCGATGTTTCAATAAACAAGCAATCAAATGTTTTTGCAAGCTAATGTCCTTCTATCGGCTATACTTCTCGTTCAGTTACCTTGTTGCTCTTATTGCCTATAATAACAATAAGCATTCTTGTTGGACTTGTTAAAACCAAGGCTGCCCGGTTGTTAAGATCCTCGGGCTCCCGCTCCTTTTTCGCAAGGATTTCCTCGAGTAAAACTATCACTATATTAAAAGAGTCCCGTAATATAACGCTATATACCAAAATCAAGCCATCGCTTCGATTTATCTAACCATTATAGGTACACGTATAGCTATACAGGCCACATATATTAAGAACATTAAATAAAACAGTCCGACCATTAATCAAGGTTTCTTTTCAATATAAATCTTTAATCGTAGGGTAGTACTATCCGAAGCCATAATACATAGTTAAATAGTTGTAATAGAAAAATAAAAAAACATAACAATATATATCCTCGTAGAACTTTTCCTAACATAGTCGGATCGTTAGTGCTATCTTCCTAACACCTAGTAGCCCTAACACTACTAACTAGTAGTTGGAGAGATCTAACTGCATAGGCCGTGTTATTATATCTAGAAATCAGAAATTATGCACAAGCACAGGAAAGTAGTACGTGCTAAGTAACAAAAAGTCGAAAGGGCGCTGAAAAGGGACTACGTAAAGACAAGTAGCGGTCGACCAAGTAAAGGGATTGTGCATACTGTTGTTATAAAAGTGCAACTTTGTTATTTTATATCTAGTAGCAACCTAGTCAAAACAGGAAGGAGGGGATCAGAAGCAGCCACACCCAAGATCCATATATATATTTGACTTCCGTAAGAATTCGTAAGTTGCCTGAATATCGGCCTTAGAAGCAGAGCTAGACGTGGGTCTAGTGATAAGAGTGGCCGTATGGCTTGTGATGGATCAACTAGTGTCCTTGATCCACGATCCAGTCCTTCCCGATTCGAACAACTAAGAGCAACCGAAGGTAGAAGGAGGGCATGGGCCTCCTGAGTGTATAAAGCTGCGCCTAGGGCGAAATACCTGTCTGCGTGATCCATAAACCTTATATCTGAGTATCCAACCAACAAACAACATCGTTTTACGTCCCATTGTCACTCACAAATGGGCACATAGCGGCTGCTGTGATCCACACAATTCTAATACTAGACCGCCATCACAAAACCTTTCTTTTCGGGTTGAGGCATGTTATGTTCCCTGCCATAAACTTGCATAAGAGATCCTTTTAGCAGAGATACAAGACCTTTGCAGGCAGATTCAGAGGATATATGATGTTTATATCGTGGCCACCGGATGGGAATTTGCGCCAGATTAGTATATGGAGGAATATTTAGTCTACCTCTTACTACTGACATATACTAGTTGCTAGCGTTACACTGCAATACTAGAGCCTAGTCTTATATGCTATCATTTAATAGGTTGCTAAAGAGCTAATATATTAGGACAGTAGAAAATAAAGGTAAAAATATATTTATATTTTTTAAAAACTTTAATAAATACTAACTATTTACTAGATTCTAGTTTTAAACAACCTTAGATTATAACTTATTATTGTTTTTTTAACGAACTAATAAGAATAAAAATAAGCATAATATTTGTTATTTATACTAGCTAACTTTGCTAATATAAACTATTTAATTAGGATAGCTATTATATTTTATTAACTTGAGTTATATATAGGTCTAGCGTTATATACTAGCAGAACTAGCCTAAAAAGATTGTTTCTAAATATAAATAGCTTATATCTGCTTTTATTATCTATGCATAAATAAACATAGAAACAGAGAATATATTACTATAAAGGGCAGTAACCCTATATAATATTGTATTAATGCAAAGGTTGGAAATTACGGTAGTTATGCCAGGTCTATGTTAATGTCATGCCTGGCATACTAGGACCGGTGCACACTCACTATATATACATACCATGTCCGCACCCACTTCAATAGAGAATCTTCTTTTTACAAGCTTTAATCTTATAAGCCAACCTTACCAAATATATAACTTATTTCTTTATATATTATATCTAACTTTATAAACTTTTTATTTATAATAATTCTAAAGCTTTTTTTTAAAGTTATTTATAATATATTTATATAATAGTTCCTAAAAAACCCAAACTATTAACTAGATTAATACTTCCTAAAAAAAACAAATTAGCTATAAATAGCTAACAAAGCTATACTAATTTTTTTCTGAATAAAAGTTAAAAATTAAAGCTTAGTAGTAGTTTAATATTTAGTTACTAAAATAATAATAGTACTTTATAACTTAAAAATACTAATTAATTTTTATTATAACAAAATATTTAGCTTAAAGCAAAACTTAAAAAAATAAATAAATAGCTAAAAAAACAAAAATAAACCGTTTTTAGATCAAAAGGATTTTAATTTATAAACATATACAAATTAATATTAAAACAGAAACTTAAAAAACATAAATATTAAAAAAAAGCTAAAAATCTAGAAAACTTTAAATTTTTTAACTTTTTAGATTTTTTTTATATTTTTTACCTAGAATATAAAAGTTAGTACTAAAAACAATATAACTTTTTTAATTTTAGCTTATTACTTACTTTTTTATTTTTATTATTATTATTTAATAAATCGGATCTAAGCAGTTCTAACTATTAATTACTTTATTATTATAAATATTATAATAATAATAAAAAGTTAAACGTTAATTTTAGTTGCTTTTTAAAATTCGAATACTTTTTATTTATTATATAGTTTATTTATAACTAATAAATTAAATAAATTAAAAAACTAAAATCTATATTTAAAAGTTTACAAAAAAAGTTCTAATAAGCTTAAACTTAAATTATTTATATAATTAGCAAAATAGACTAGAATTATAAAAACTAAGATTAAATCTTTTTTAAAAAAAAAGCGTACTAAAATTACTTTTTTTATAAATCTAATTAAAGAATTTTTACTAACTAGACTAAAACTTTGATTCGTTAATCAATTTTTTTTATTATAAATATTAGCTAGCAATTAAAAAAAGCTTAATAATAAACTAATTAAAACTTTAAAATATTTAATTAATATTTATTTTAAATTAAAATTTAAAAAAAATAACAAAGCAATAATAAAAAAGCTATATTATACTACTAAAAACTAACCGATCTGCTCTAATAAAAAATTATAAATTTTAATAATTTATTATTTTAAAAAAAATCAATAATAATAAATATAGCATAGCATTATTAAAAACTAATAACTTTTGCTTTTAAAGCTATAAAGTTTTAATAAAAATTTTTATATTTAAATATTAACTGAACTAATATTAATAAACCTTAAAATTAGCAATAATACTAAAGCCTCTTTAAACAAAAATACTTTAATAATAAAAATTATTTTTGCTAAAGCTAAAAATACTATAATATAGTTTAGAGCTAAAATAATTATTAGTACTATAATTAGCCAAAATAACTTTATCTAAATTAGCAACTTTTTAATAATTATATACTTAAAAAGTTATTTTTTTTTAAATACCTTAGCTAATATACCCTTAATGCACCCCAGAAATAGCTATAAAATAACCCTAATAACTACCCGAAACAAAGTAATAACACCTAGGACTTTTTTTATTTTAATTGCAAAAAAATAAGTTATATTAGTTACAACTATAAAGAACCCAACCAGCAATACTTACTAAAGAATCAAAAACATTAGATTTAAAAAACTTAATTAAATTAAAAATAAAAAAACTCTAATACGTTCTACTATTTATAAAAAAACAACTATTATTTAGACTAAAATTATTTATATAATTTTTTAGTACATTTTAATAAATATTTAAATAATAATTAAAAAAATAAAAAGTAGTTTTAGTTTTAGCTATAGAGCTTGGGCCAAAACAATAGCTTTTTATACCTGTTTTGTATTAATTTTATATTTTATATAATATCTATTTTATTAGCCCAAAAAAACCCCTATTAAAAACATTTGTTAATTTAGTTTTTTGTACTAAATATAATTATATTAATTATATTTTTGCTTTATATAACAAACTAAAAAAAGCTTTATTTTATACCTATACTTTATAATATGCTACTAAAGATAGATTTCCTAGTTATAACGCTTATTAGGTTATTTATAAACTTACTAATAGCTATAAAATAACTTAAAAATTTTAGTATGCTTGTATTACTATTAACTAAAATAATTAGTTAAAAAAAAGTCCAATGCTTTTTTCCCAAACTATACTAAAGAACTAAAAAATCATATTTAATTTAAGTTTAAATTGCTAGTTCTATAGCTTAAAGCTTAAATATTTTAAATTAATTATAGCTTATTAATTTGCTAGAGCTTACAAAAATAAAAAATATTGCTAAGCTATTATATATTTTTTTAAACCCTTTTAGTTAAAAGAATTAAAAACTAAAAAAAATTGCACCAGTTTTAAAGGTGTTTTGCTAGAATTTTATAACTTAGCTAATTTTTTTAATACTAATAAAACTAGCATTTTCCTATACTCCAAACAAAAAAACTTAGTAATTAATCTATAAAATAACGCTATAGTACTTTATTATTCTATTTATTTATTAGCCTAAAACAAACTTAAAGAATTTTAAAAATAGCTTGCAAAAATAATAACTAATAAAAAGATATAGAAATTTAAAAGCTTAGCTAGAGCTCTTATTTTATTTGTTCTTAAAAAAAATAAAGGTTTAAAACTATATATAGATTATAAAAAACTTAACCGTATTACATAAAAAAATTACTACACTTTCTTTTTTATTTTAGAATTAATAAATAAACTTATATATATTAAAATATTTATTAAAATTAATCTTAAAAACGCTTATTATTATATCCAAATCAAAAAAAAAAATAAATAAAAAATAGTTTTTTATACGCGTTATAGTTATTATAAATTTCTAGTTATACTTATAAGTTTATATAATACTTCTGCCACTTTTTAGAACTATATATATAAAACATTTAATAATATTTTAGATATATTCTATATTATATATCTAAATAATATTTTTATATTTTTTATAAACAAAAAATTTTATATAAAATATATCTAAAAAATTATTAAAAGATTCTAAAATATTAAGCTATATATTAAGCTTTTAAAATATTAGTTCTATTAAAAAAAACTTAAATTTTTTAGATATATTATATCTAGTTAAAGCATTAAAATAAATTTTAGTTATATTAATACAATTAAATAGTAATTATTTTTTAATTTTTGTTATAAGCTGTAATAGTTTTTAAAGTTTTATAATTTTTACTAGCGCTTTATTAAAAAGTATTTTTGGGTTGCTGCTTTTTTAACTTAGTATTTAAAAAAAAGCGCAACTAGAACAAAAAAAAGTTAAATTTTTTTAAACCGTTCTATAGTAAAAACTTTTAAAAAGCTTTAGGACTTATTTAGGAAAGCTATTCTTTTTATATATTTTGACCCTAAAAAGCAAATATTAATAAAAACTAATTTTTTTAAAACAGTGTTAGCAAAAAACTTTTTTTAAAAAAATAGTTAAAATAGATAGTGTTTTATTACGTTCTATTTTTGCAAGTTTACTAATATAGAATTAAATTATAGGACCCTAAATTAAAAAATATTTATAATTATAAAATGTTTTAAGTATTAATAGTATTATTTTTAAGAAAACAAATTACTAGTTGAAATATTAACCAACTATAATAATTTTTAAGCGTTTATAAAAACTTTAAAGCTAAATAAAAAGCAAGCTTATTAGTATATATATTTAGTTTTTTTTAATTTTATTATTAAGTATAGGCAAAACAAACAAAACAGGGCTAATCTTTTATTATATTAACCTGATTATATAGGCAATTTATCCTAAAATATTAATCTTTTTCTAACATTAAAAAAAAAAATTGTAGTAGTATAGATTAAGATTTTTAATAAGTACTTAAAAGTACTAGTAGGCAAAATATATACTGCCTAACCTTTTAAAGAAAGAACTATTTTTATATAAGCAGTTATATATATATAAGCACAAATAGCTATAAGTAATAAGAACTTTTAAAATCTAGATATATTATAAAGTTTATAAAATATAATTTAAAATATTTAATAAAAAAATCCCGAATATAAATTGATTAAAAAACGTATTAATACTAAAAAACCTACGGATTTTTAATAAATAATTAAAAGATTTTTTTTATACTATAAAAATAAAGTTTATATTTTTTTTAAAAAATCTATTTATTTTTAATTTATTAAATTATATTATAATAACTTATTAATAAAGCATTTTAAATAAAAACATACGCTTAAACTATTATAGCACAAATTTTTCTAGCTAAAAATAAAAGCAAATATTAATAACTATATAAGTAGTTATATAATATGCTTTAGATTAAAAGCAAAACATTACTAAAAATATAGCAAACTTAATGTTTTATTTATATTTTTAGTTCTTATACAAGAACTATTTATAAATTTTATAGTTAAATTGTTTTTAATTTTTTATAAAAACTACTAAATTAATTATATTTTAGTAATTATTAATAGATTTATTAAGTTAATATATTTGTTTTTTATTAATACTAAAATAATTTTAATATAGTTTGCTACCCTATTTTATTAAAAAATTAAATATATTTATAAAAGTCCTATAGGTATTATATTAGACTGCGGCTCTTTTTTTACTAATTATTTCTAGTTAGACCTATATTATTACTTTAAGATTAAAAAAAAATATTTGGTTATATTTTATTTTAGAACTAACAAGCAAATAAAGCATATAAATTAAACAATTAAAAATTATTTTAAATGCTTTATTAATAATAAACAAACTAATTAGCTATAATTATTTTTTTAAGCATATTTTGCGATTAATTTAGCTATTAATAATATAACCAGCAAGTTATTTTTTAAAGCCCTATATAGCTATATACTAAAATTTAGACTATTTATTAAAAACAACTTTATTTTAAAAGGGGTGCTAGTAATACAAAAATAATTATAAAAACTATAAATTATTAGGAACAATTTAAAAAATTAGTGGCAAATTATAGTTAAAAAGTATTAAAAATATTATAACATTAAATATAAACTTATAACCTATAAAGTTAGAAATATAATAGTATTATTTATAAAAAACTTAAGTTGTAAATATTTTAAACTTATACTTAAGTTTATTGGCCTATTCCGGATCCTTAGCTATATTAGATTATAGGCGTATTGCTTTGTATTTCTAACATAATATATTTGCTTTTATAATGTTTTTTTTATTTAATTATTTAAATTTTAGAAAACTAATACTATATATAATTTATTTATGCTAGACTTTATAAACAATTTAAATAAATAAAAAGTTAAAAATATAATAATAAAACAGATATATAACTATAAGTTATATTATAAAGTTAAATAAAAAAGCTAGCTAACTAAATATAACTAATAAGTATTAGCTATTAATATTATAGCACTTAAAACAATACGAACTTTTAAATAATAGCAAAGTTATTAAAAAAAAAAAAACTTCTAACCTAACAATTTATGCTTAAACTAATTATAAAAAAAAATCAATTGATTTTATTTTTATTTAAGAGTATTTTGCCTTATTACTTAAGGACTTACTACTTTTACAATTATATTAGCCTAAAGCTTTAGCAAGTTAATAAAAATAAATTTATAAATACCTGTGCAGTTAGAATTAAATTAACTATTTTAAATACTTAATCTGCGCTTTATTATTAAGCTATATATAAACTACTTTTAAAATTAGATCTTATTAAAATAAGTAATATTTATATTAGCTATATTAGCTAATCTAGTAGTTTAAATAATTTGATTGGTAGTACTTACTACTACTTTTTATATTTTTAATATAAAATAATAAATAGCTAATATTTATAGTATATAACTATAATTCTTAAATTAAAAGTATAAAATATTTTTATAAAAATATGTTTAATGTTAAACCGGCGTTTAATTATGTTAGATAACCTTACAAACTAAAGGTAAATAAAAGTACTTATAGTATTAAAAGGGATATATACTACTACTTAGAGCTATATATTTTTTTGCTATATTATTATTTGGGTATATATAGCACAAGTATCCTAAACCTATATAAACAACTAATAAATATACTATAAAACAAAAATAGAACTATTTATTTTTAAATCGCCTAAAATACTAATAATTTTAAACTAAAAGCAATAAATTACTATAAAGCAGCAGAATATTTTTAATAAACAAAATTAAATACTAACAAATTGCTAATAAAACTTTAAGGGCGCTTGCTAAATATCTAAGCCTATTTTATTTATAATTTTATAATTATTTTTGTCCAATTTAAGGTCAAAAAACTAATAGGACTAGTTTAATAATTTGTTTATATAAACTATATTAAAAAATATTAAGCCTAGGACCTAATTATATAGTATATTTAAGTTAGTAGAAATACTAATATAAAATAAATATAATTATATTTATTAGCTTGCACGTTTTTTTGCCTTTTTAGTATTTATTATAAAAGAAAACTTTTATTTTTTTTATTATATAAACAACTTAGATAAGCCGGCCAAAATTGGGCTAAGCCCTATTATAAATACTGCTAAAATAGTATTAGTATATATATGCTTTATAAACTAAATCTTTAATAGCTCTACATTTATATATTTTATTTTTAGCGTATATATTTTGCTTGTGTATATAGCGCTTATAGTTATAGTAGTTATAGCTATTAATTATTTTTTAATAAGCTTTACACTAGAAGCAATAGTTGTAGCAAATAATAAAAGGCTTATTATTTAAAAAAAAGGCAATAGAGTTAGTATTAAATATAGTAATATTAGTATAAAAAAAAAAAAAAAAAAAAGTAAAAAAAGTGCAGAAAAAGTAAAAAATAATAGTAGCGAAGTAAAAGAGTAGCTAAAACTAACTAAAATAATAGTGGCAGCTAAAAAAAAAAAAAAAAAGAAAAAAAAAAGAAAAAAATCAAGCTGGAATATTTATACAAAACTAGATTAGCTTCATAGGCAATTTATGTATAGCTTATACTTAAATTACTAATATTAAAATTTATTATATATTTAAATATATAATATATATATATATATTATATTATATATATACTAAAACTTCTAATTAATAATATTATATAAGTACTAAAGTATTTATATTAATAATAATAATAATACTATATATTATTAATATAATAGAAATATTTATATACTTATACTTATAAATATTTAATTAATTATATTGTATTAATTATATATATATTACTTTAATTCTATATAAACCCTATATTTGAATTACTCCCTATCTATGCATACATATATTACCTATTTATACTATATACTTTATATTTTGTATATTTATATATATTAAATTAGGGATAACCTAACTAAAAAAGAAAGGATAGTTGTTATGCCTAGCATACCAAGACCGGTGCACACTTATTATATATATATACTATGTCTGTACCTATTTCGATAGAGAATTTTTCTTTTACAAGCTTTAGTCTTGTAAGCCAACCTTACTAAATATACAACTTATCCTTCCATATATTGTACCTGACCTCGTGAACTTCCTATTTATGACAGTTAACTAGGCCATATTCGATCTATAGCATATGTATAATCTACCTTTCTATAGCTATGCTTCCTAATCTCGCCCATGCAAGCTATCGAACATAGACTGGCCTTTCAGTCTTCTAGGAAATCGATTAACCTAATTTAGCATACCTAGATTCAAGGCGTTATACTAGCCTAAGACTTTCAGCAGGACTAGCTCGGACATATTACTTCTAAGTCCTTATAGACTATATATGCATTATATATAAACAGATTTATAAGCACAAGCAATGCCTATTTGAAGCATAGGAACACTCTATAAGGTAATATCAGCGCTAGAGTTTGATACTACGGTAACCCTTTGATTAACTCCTTGCTAGTTCTCTGCGGTGAGGCTATACATACTAGTCTAGTAGTTTACGTATAGCCTACCATCTATTTCTTACACCAGCGGTTTACAAAGTTCCATTTCTAAACAACTCTAATTTTTTGCCTATAGTTATTCCTTAGAACTATGAACCGATTGGAAGCATGGTCACTTTGCTAGGTTCTTTTTAATAAAGCCATAGCACATTAATTAAGAACTTTTTTGCTCCTATATACGAAACTTAGATTCCTACAAAATGAATTGCCTGGCATTTCTACATTCATTTGCATGCAGGCTATCTCTAGGATAAAAAAATCATCGTAATATATTGTTGTGTCTAGTAACCAAGACTAGCAGCTAGACACAATACAAGCAAAGCCGCGATTAGTCCCTCAATGACAGGTCTACGGTCATCGCATATATTTAGCTTGTAAGCACTGGCTTATAAATCATTATGCCGGCGCAAGAGTTGACCTCGTTAATGCAGCCATATATAATAGTGTCACACTTAGTGGAGCCTACGGAGCGGGTAAACCTAGGTTCCGTGAGCCCTGTATATATTCTTTCTTTTTATTCGAACCTCTACAGTTAGATTCTAGACCAATAGAGCTTCTTGACCTACCAGGCGTAATCCCTCCTGCAAAAGGTGGCCCATAGGGCCCACCTAAGTGCAAGAAATAGGTTAGTGAGTTGTAAATAGCCTATCATCTAATTGTATTAACAAATATCGTTCATTTGAGGTGCTAGTCTTAAGTCATTTGCCCGTCGTGCTATAACAAAAGAACATATGTTAGAATTAATGGGTTAATTTGGATGGATTAGCGCGGGATAAATATACTAGGAGGTAAGCTAGGTCTGCTTAACCCCTAAAAACCCGCCACATTATTTATCAGGGCAAGATGCGCTCTTACATCACAACATAATACACACACTTCTAAACCCTTAATTAACTAGCTCGCTTATTCTAACAACATATACATCAGCTAGTCTAGCCCGCTCAGGCCTACAAATAAACTCATGGGTATAATACTAGCCTTAGTCCCATAACAGATAGAATTGGAACGCCACACCTAAAAATGGGGCATCCCAAGGCCGTTCATTCAACTAACCAATCAAGAGAAGCGTGCTCAAATTCCCTTTCGGCCCCACCCAAAAATGACCTTGCACCCAAGTTTCCCTTCGTAGGGAGTGGTCTAAATCTCAAATATCCTTTCCCCAACTCAAATTTCCTTTTGCCAAAAGGCTGGCTAAAGTAGGCACCCCCTCCCCAGCTTTTCACTTTTGTACGTTGACCCCCATACCTTCCACCTGCCTCGCCAATCGCTTTCCGGACCTGAATAAGTGTCCTAATAGTAGGCCTTACATTTCGGTCATGTCCACCTAACCTAACCCTTGCTCTCCGCATTATTCGAATAGGCCAAACCTTACGTCCCACATTCTGCCCTTTCTCCCATCAGGCTCAACATTGCGATACAAAATTAATGCCTAAACCATACCCAATTTCTGCCAATCAATAACAATATGCCTCATTTCTACAAAGACTGCCTTATCAACAAACAGAACCACCTCTCAGGTACACACTCCTCTCTACAACACAAACACCCAAAATTTCTGCGCAATCTGTCATTATACGGACAGAGACAACGTTAAATACCTTAATCAGCGGTATAGATTATTGATTCTACAAATCAGCCCTTAATAGTACGCTTATCTTTGCTATATAGTGGAGCATATCTAACATAGTCCTAGTTGTTTGATCGGGAGGCCCTTACTAAAACTAATAACTTTTTCGAAGGCGCAACTATAGGTATTACAATTGTTAGATCAGGACAAATAATATACTAGAAATAATATACTATTAAAGTTTTCAAGTTTAGAAATAAAAAGATATTTATAGAAACAATTAAGAAGTGTAATAGCTAGGCGCTTATAAAGAGGGGTACTAGTCTTTTATTTAAAAAAGGCAAGGTAAAAAAAGTGTAAAGAGTTCTGGTTTTAATTATAAAGCTTTTTTTTAAAATTGAATATATGCTACTCTCCTAAAAATAAAGTTATTTTAGCGCTTTCTATTTTTTGATTTAATATTATTATTAAAACACTATCTGTCTAATCGTGCACTTCTTTTTTCTCACGCTAGTATATAGGAACGGATAAGAAACTAATATCTATTTTAGCGCTAAATACGGTCAAAATTATGTTTCGCTTATAAGCTTGCAGCTTGATTAATAGGTCTGGTTTGATCTTGCTGCTGCCTAGATAACGAACATATTTTACGCTATTTTTAACTTTTATTTCTATGTCGAATAATTTTTTAGCGTATACCGCTACTTTTTTTTTTAAGATTTCTATTTCTATTTGGTATCTAAAGTAGTCCTAAATATATTTTTTTTATATAAATATTAAAATATTTGCTACTAACGTATAAAGTAGTTGTATGTTTGGTATTTTTTGGATCAAGTCTATAAATTTAAAAAAAAAACAAAGTTTTAGACGCTTTAAGAGAAGTATTAATATGCACGCCATTCTAATGTACTACATTACTAGATATCTGCTCTGGGGTGTACTGCTCCAGATTGGTATAATTTGTGCTTAAGAAGTTTACTGTTATTATTGGGATAGAAAGAGCTCAAGTAAGAGTTGTGCCTAGGTAGTGTTAGATGCGGCAGGAGGTCATTTAGATAGAGTGCATACAACGTTGCTTGGGACACTTCCTTAAATTGTTGCTACTATTACTTTCTATCGATTGTATACCATTGCTTGCTGTTATTAAAGCAAGCTACTTTGCGAAAGCATGCTAATATTTGATAGATTGGTTATTAAGGTTATTAAATAAACGCGTTAATTTAGCTTTGCCAGCGAATCTATGGTTCGATCTTGTTGCCTTTGTTGCAGCGTAATATGTATGCCAAGCTAATTCGCTCTTATTTAAGATAATTTTTTATATTAAGTTACTATTAGCGTGCTTTGTTTGCTACAAAGCTTTATCTACCCCATATAAACTATATATCAATTTTTTAAAATGCTGGACCACTAATTAGACTAGCTCGTTAGATAACTATAAGCTACGCTCCATTTAGTAGTCACAGTGTTGCGTAGGTTGGGAAATTTGGAAAGAGGCTTGGAAAAGAAGTTTAAAAAAGAGGGTTAGAAAGGAAATTTAAAAAGGAGGATTGGAAAGGAAATTTGGAAAAAAGGTTTAAAGGTCATGGCTAGGCTATGTGTTCCACCTAGCAGGCTAGTGCTACGCTTGTACCCGCCAGCAGCAGGAGTAATAGTAGTAAAATAAAGCACGGGGTTTACTAAACGATAGAAAAGCGTTAAAGTGGAAGGAGTGGGTAGGTGGGGATTGAATATAAAGGTGGGAAACTAGTAGTAATACTTATTAGATATAAGCGATAGCATGCAATTTAGGTTAAATATGTTATCTTAAGTGATCTATTATTTAAGTAGGTTTTATGTAGTAGTAACCGCGTCTATAGGCAGAAGTTATATGGGGGCCCTTGTTATCCTTATATAGGTCCGCTATTAGATATACCAAATAAGCTTATATCCCTTATATCTGACAATACCATGTCTGCAGCACAACAACAAAGAGCCACTTCTACCAAAGTCGTAATTAAAATTGGTAGAAAATACAACCAATAGAATCAAATAAGCATCTACTAAGTGACGTGCAAAGTTCTACGGAGACCCTGTCCTATAGGAATCCCGGCTGCCTTGTATATAGGTAGAATAATGCAATAAGTAAGTGAATTACTACGCGTGGACAAAATCAATTGCTATACGTAGGTAAAATAAACTAGCTGCAAGTATATAGGCAGACGTAGGCAGATGGACTCAACGGAGCAGATGAAATAACTACAACTATATATAAGCTGCTAGCACAGATAGATAGACTGACCTAATGCTGCCTGGAAGTAGGGTGGTAGAAGTGTAAATAGCTTGGTGGATTAAAAGTAGGTAGACAAGTAAGCTACACTGGTTGTCGGACGAGTAGTAGGGTCAGCCTTAACTCATTTCGATCCATTTGCGCTCCAGATCTCCGAGAGTTCTATCTTAATACACTTCGAAATGGCTTTAGTATTGTAAAAACTGTGGTACTATGGCTCGAGCCGAATAAAGCTGGCACAAAAACTTTGAATTATAGCATGCTAATTACTTTAGTTTGTAAATATAGCTTTTGTTACAAAGCGTATCTATTTAACTAAACTTAAGCCTTTATTTTTTTTAGGGTTAATAGTAAGTTAGGCTAGCGTATTCTAAAGCTAGCTATATACCCCGCGGACAATATGCACTTATATAAGAATGCTTTAATCCTTTTAATTCTTTAATATCGCCCTTTATTATTTTTTTATTCTATTAATTAACCTAGCTTTTAATATAGTTTTTTTTAAAGTTAATAAATAAAACATAACTAATTATATTTATTAGAACATTATATAGTTTAGCGTTTTTTTAAATAATTCTAACTGTTTATAAGTTTATTATTAAAGTATTTAGCTAGCTAGATTAGCTTAAAAGTAACTTAGAAGATTTTTTATAATAGGCCCTTTAATATAATATTTCTAGCTATAGTTGCTGCTCCGTTTTAATTTATATTAATAAAACATTATTTGTTTAATACTTAATTAGCTTTTATATAATATACTTTATACTTGTTTTTATTTATATCTAGCTTTAAATATTAATAAATAATAGGGTTAAAAAAAAAGTTGCTTATTAAGTTTTAATAAGCAGTTTAATAATTCTAAATAGTAATAAAGATTTAACTTAGTAATTTAAGCAATATAGCGTTATTGAAAGCAGTATAAATAGTAGTAATTTAAGCTAGCATATTTTAAACTTTTGTTAATTTAGAATTTTTAGACCTATTTTAATAAGTATTAAAAAAACTAATAATATAAAAAACTAAGTTAGAAAATAGCTTTTTAAATATTTAAAACAACTATTTTTGTAAGCTATATATCTAAATAAATAATTAACAAAAGCTAAAAAGTAATATTATTTAATAGGTATTTTTTTTAATAGTTATTAGGTATAAAGTAAGCAATAATTATTGCACTAATATATTATTCGAGTTAAAAAGCAAAGTTAAAAAAAATAGAACTAAATAATAATTAAAAAACAGCTAAAAAAATACTAACAATAGGAGGATTATTAGTTATAAAGATTTATATAACTAGCATTTAATACTAGCCATAGATAGGCGTACTAGAAAACATGGCGGGCAATAGATATAGGTAGGCAGTCAGGTTAGGTAGTTGTAATAGCCGCCGGGTTATAAGACCTGGCCTATTAAGTCGATCATAGATGCTATCAGGAGTGGCAAAAAACAAGGAACAGGCAAGGAACAGGCAAGCAACAGGCAGCCTGCGTGCGCGATCGGGGAATTGAGAGGGTGTGGAAGTAGCAGTGACAGTAGGGCAGTACCGGAGGTTGTTGTATTGTTATGTATTGCGTTCTGCCCCATGTAGCTCTACATAACGCTAACACTACCACTAACGCTACCACCAACGCGCGGGGTACTTTTCAACCCTAACCACCCCGGCGATATAGCTAGAAAGCAATATCTCTTATCTTTTAGTAGTAATAACAGTAGGCCAATGCTAAGCTTTTGCCACCCCTTTGCTTTTAAGTAAATACTAGCAAACTTTCTTAAAAGTATTCAATTTATAAAACTAATTATTGCAATAAGTACTAGGGATAGGCAGCTTTAATACCCCTTAATAGCCTAAAAAAAGTCAAGACTTATTAATATATAAAAAACTAGGAATATTAATTATAGTTTAGGGTAGCAGATATAATTAATATGTAGCTATAAGCGTTTTTTATAAATAAAAAAACTAGAAAATTAAAAAAAATATTTATATTTTTTTAAATATATATAATATAAATATATTTTAATTTTTTAATAGATCTTGTTGTTTTATAACTATTAATATTATTATAATAAAAAATATAAAATAGGTTGAACTGTTTATTAAAAAAGGGCTATACTTTTATATATAAAAAAAGTTATTTTTAATATTTTTATGCTTAAGTATATGCTTAATTTAGTTTAGTATAAATTTTACTATAATAAAGTATATTTTGTAATAATTTTGGCTTATTAATAAGCGTTTAGGTTTATTTTTATAATTAGCTATAATAAGTTAAAAAAAAATATATGTTTTATATCTAAATATCTTTTTTTTGGTTTTTTTTTTGTTCTAATTAAAAAGTAACTAATTTATAATTTATATAATTAATTTAGTATTTTTTTGCTATATAATATAGCTTTGCTACTTAGCATATAAGTCTATTTTAATTTTAATAATTACTAAAAGCTATTTATTATTAATTAATTTTAAAATATTATTAATTTATATAATAAAATTCTTTTTATTATATCTTACAAATTTAAAAGCTTTTTATTTATAAAACTATAATAAACCTAATTTCTTTAAATTAAATAAATCTAATATAAAGCAAAAATAAATTAAAGCTATATTAATAATTATTTTATTGCTTTAACTTTTAAAAAAATATTGCTTAAAACTTGCTATTAATAGTAATTATAAATATAGTTAAATTAGTAAGCCTAAGCCAGCTTGGGCTAAAGCTTTATTAATTTTTTTAATATTAGTTTTAATATTTTAGGTTGCTTAAAATAAAGTTTTTAAACGTTCTAGTTATAAAAATAGTTAAGTTTTATTTTATGTTTAATAAATAATGTTTATTTTTAAGTTTAAATATACTAGTGCTTAAAAACTATTATAACTAATTTTTTGCTAAGCTTTTATTTAATATTTTTAAATTGTAGCATATTACTTAAAGTTGCTAAGAATTTTTTTTTTACTTAATATAACAACAAAAAATTAATTCTATTTTTGTAATATAAATAGTTTTTTTTTTATTTTTTTAAAAGTTATTAGGTTTATATATTTTTTTAAGTTACTATTTAGCTAAGATTTATTTTTCTAATTAATATATAAGATCTTAAAAGCTATAAACTATTCTAAATTAATATTAGATTTTAGTTTAAGCTTTTTGTTAGCTAAACTAAAAACCCCTCCGAACTTTTTAATATTAAAAGTAATATATAGCTTTTTTTAAGCTTTTAGCTTTTATAGCAAGTCTATAATAAAAATAATATTAAAAAAATAAATAGATAGCGCTTAGCTAAGGGAGAATAGCTTAGCGCTTGTTTGAATAAATAATATAAAGCAATAATAGAGTTCTTTTGTCCTTTAGGATTAATAAAAAGCTAAATAGATCATAGACAGCGTAATAAGTTATAACAGAAAGCAATCGGCTCGGGTGGTATATTATCTAACGATAAGTGCCCAAGCTACAAGGGTCTAAACCAACCAGATTATCAACCAGATTCTTTCAGCTAAAGGAACTCAAAATTCTACTGGATTTTGCTCTTACTACAAGTCAATTGTACACCAAGGTTACAACAACTCTAAGTGATCGGCAGTTGTTATCTCTGCGGTTTTCCGAACATGCGCCCTGCGGTGTATCGCCTGCAGCTGTCTAATGCATATAGAACATTATTATGTACTAGAATCTGCTGGCTATATCAGACGCCTACGGCGACCAACTCGACCAAGATCTAAGCATACGATGTATGCGTCTGTAGGCTAGATAGACGATTGGGCGCCGCCTTGCCTGGCTGCAGGGATTCCTAGCTAGTATGCGCTGCGCGCCTATTATAGAAGCAATACTCAATGGCACGCCATATGCTTGCACCGGCACATAACAACTCGGTGCTTTAGCACTATAAAAAAAGCTAAAAAAGCCTTTAAATAAATAATAGAAATTTTGAACGCTTAAGCTAGTTAATAAGTTTTATAAGCAGCTAGTACGCTTATTATAGAACTAGATAACTAATCTAAAATATAAAACTAAACTATAGTATAATTATATTTTTTTTTACTTAATAATACTTATTATTTATATATAGCTTAGTTTTGCTTTTTTTTAAAATAATAATTATAAATTTTTTTAGTATAGTACTAAATAATATTAACTAAATTATAATTAGGGATAAAAATATAAAAAAATATAGTATTAAAGTTTAATTCTATTTAAAGTAATAATTTATATTATTTATAAGTTATTTTAATTTTTGTTTTGTTATTATAAGTAATTAAAAATATTTAAGAAACAAATAGCTATAAACTTTATTAATAAGCTTTGCTAGCTATTTTTTTAAAATATTAGTTATATATTAATAATTTTTAGAAATTAATCTAAATATTATAATAATTTGGTTTAATAGAAAAAATAGGCAGTTTAGCATAGCAAAAAGGCAGCCTTAGATAAAAACTAAGCAATATTATTAGTTTTTAAAAAAAAAAGAAAATATCGTATTTTTTTGCTATTTAATTAATTTAAACATATATTTAAGTTTTTAAATATTTTTAAAATATATTTAGTATTATATATGATCTATTATCTTAATTCTTATTTTAATAAAGACAATTTTAAAATAAAGATATTTTTTTTTAAATATATTATATTATACTAATAAATTTATTATAAATAGCTTACTATAGTTTTTATATATAAGAATATATATTATATTGTTTATATATTATGTTTTAAAACAAAGGTTTTAAAGATAAAAATATTGCCTAAAGTCAAACTTATAATAGCTAGTTTTAAAAAAAATATTTAAAAAATTTTAAAATTATTAATAAAAGCTATTTTTAAAAGAGTTAACTTTAAGAAAACTATTAAAATAGTTTTTTGGTCTATTTTATAAGCTAGTTTTACTATATAGAATCTTTTTTTTTAGTTTTAAAAGTAAAAAATATAGTTATACTTTTTATTTATATAAATCTTTTTATATTTTATTAAAGCGTTTTTTTATATATAATAAAATATAGTATTTTTTTAATACTTTTAATATCTATAATTAATTAATAAAAAATTCAAAATAAATAAAGAAACAAAATAATAAAATTTGCTTTATAAAATAGAAAGCATTTTATTTTTAGTTATTTATTTTTTTTTTATTAGTTATATTAATTTAGTTATTATTAATTAATTTTGTTTTATTTTATAAAGCTAATCCTTATTGTTTAATAACTCTATTAGCTAACATCTTTAGGATATATTAGCTAACTGCTTATAAATTGCCTTAAAAACTTTTATATATATAACCTTTATAGATAGCTCTAACCGCGTTTTTTTATACTACTTTTTTTTTATAATATTTTTATTATTAATTAACTTGTTGTTTTTTGCTTTTAACTTTATTTTTATTTTTTTGTATTCCTAGCAGTATATATTTTAAGTTTATATATAAAAAAAACAATACAATATAAATAACAGAGATTTTATTAACATTTTTACTAAAAAAAATCTTAATACTATATTAATTAATTAAACTATAAACTTTTAAATATTTTGTTTCCTTAGGTCGGCTAATTAAATCTTTAAAGCTTAAAAATTATAAAAAACGCAAATGTTTTAATTTTAACAAGATCTGCAGCGCTACTAACAATAACTAAAACTACTAAGGAATCTAGGCCTTGTTCTTGGTGTGGCATTTCGTATTTCGGTGCTACCAAGTCTAAATCGAGTAGCTGCGCGTGTAGCATATCTAAGTTGCGTTCTACCCCGTGTGGCCCTGCATGACGCTAGATTAGGTACCAAGGTAAAAGTGCGGGGCAGGCAATGTCAGAGTAGCCAGTATAAAATTATGAACTAACTATTAGCACCTAGCTAATATAAGTTTAAAAAACAAAAAGGTATATAGAGTTTATAATTAAAATAATAATTTAATTGAACTAAAATCATTTTATTAATAAGTAATAATAAAAAAGTATAAAAAATAAAACAAAAAAAATATGCAAAGCAGGCCTAGGATAGTAAAAGTGCAGCGGAGTATCTGCTAGAAGTATTAAAGCGCAAAGCATAAGCTGCTATATCTTACTTCCTTTATATAGCTAGCTAGCTAACGTTCCTACACCATTACATATAATATATACAACACTATTTTTTTGCATGTCATTCTATGCGCCTATGCCTACATCTTTAAAACGTATATCTTAGCAAAAACCACACGCCCGCCTTTATTGTTCCTTATTTTAAATAATTCTTTCTAACAATTCAATATAGCATTGTTGTCCTATTTTGCTAGCTCTAGGAGGGTTACTACAAAAGATATAATAGCTATTGCTAAAATTTAGAAATACTTTAAAACAAAGCTAGTTATATGTTCTTTATTTATAGCTTCTCTCTTTAAGCCCTTTTGCAGTAGCTACTACAGTTTTAAATCAATTAAAACAAGCTTGCTACTAAAGCCGGCTTTAAAGATAGTACCACAGCCAAAGCTTACTACGAACTACTTCTTAATCGTAACTACTCTAATAATACACTAAAAATAAAACTAAATTCGAAGCAAATCGAGGCTAAAACCTTTAAAACGGGGCATAAAAATACTTGTAATACTAGCAACCGTTTTATGTCCTACTACTTATCTAACTTTAAAAACAAAAAAGTTTGAACTATTAACTTAATATAAAAGATTAAATTATAAAATCTATTAAAAAAATACTTTAAAAAATTACTAAAAATCTATATAAAAGTTCTATCTTTTTTATATATTATAAATAAATTATAATAATAATTGTTATATATTTATAGTTTTATTTTAATATTAAAATATTAGTAATAGCTATAGTAGTTATAAACTAGTAAGAATATTATAAAATAAAAGCAGTAATACTTTAAACAAAAAATAAATTAAAATTTTAATAATATAATAAACTACCTAAAAATATATAAGATTACCTAGACGTATAAAATTCTATTTATTATATAAAACTTTAGCTAAAAATATAATAAGCTAAAATAGATTATTGTTATTATAGCTAAAAAAAACCAGGCTTACTAAACTAAAACGTTTCTTTTTAAACTAGTTAATATTATAAGCAATAATATAGGCAATATACTTGTTTTAAAAAAAACTATACTAATTCTTTCTATATTACTTATAATTATAAATAATAAGATTAGCTATATACTTATTTTAAATAATTTAAAAAAAACTATATTATTATTTTATGCTAAATATATTAGTATTATTTTAAATAAGATAGTTGCAAGTATAAAAGTCATAGGCCAACTAATTATAGATAATAAATAGTAATAAAGAAGTTTAGTAGTAATAATAAAAGTGATTTAAGAATTAGTTTTATTAGCTGTCTAGTTTAATAATTGAGTTGCAATAAGAGCTAGGCTGCTTATATAGCTACTAGATCCTTTAGCGTCCGGTATAATATATAAAGAATTAAAACTAAAAGTGGTTTAGGTAGGGGTTAATAATATTAAAAGCTAGTAGTTAAATTAAAAATTTAGAGAGCTTGGATAAATACTTGTTATAATTTTAATATTAAAATTAATAGTTTTTGCTATAGAAATCTCTAAGCTTAGGGCTTTAATAATAAGAAGCATAAAAATAAAAAGCAATATAGCTGTTTAAAATAAGAAAAATAAATACAAAGGAATTCTAGGAATTATCCTATTAATAATAAAAAGAATTGTTTTTATTACAAACATGAAATACTATTAGTTTTATATATAGAATCTGCTTTAGAAAGGAAGTTTATGTTGTGTCTTTTTTATAGCCCCCAAGGAAGTCATAGCTAGTGCTGCTCGTACCTGCGAGTTAGTACACATACAGAGCTGTTTATTTTTCCCTCCTTTTTTACTTAAAGAAAAAAAAAAAAAAAAAAGAAAAAGAAAAAGAAAGAGAAGGAGAGAGGGAGAAAAAGGGTTGCGCTTAGAAAACAAGCTAGTTTTCCTAATTGCCGCGCAGGTTCAAAGCATAAAATTAAAAGGGCAGTCTAACCAAGGTGTAGCGCAGCCAGTGTTGCGTCGCGGCCGTAGTTCCCTCCACATGCCTATGCCGAGGGTGCTGTAGTGCTCCCCTGACGAGTTGTGTTTAGTAGGTGCGGCTGCCCTAGAACAAAGCAGGGCAGGGCGTTTTAAGCCGAAACAAAATAAAACAAAACAACTTCAAGGCATATCATCCGCTTCTACCGTTTAAATTTAAATCTATCTCTTTTGCCTATATATCTTAAAATGCTTTTTATAATCTCTTATTATAGCTATATTTATAACTTAAAAAAGATTGTGCATACATAGTAAAAAATTAGAAAGTTAGAAAGAAATAAAATGCAATACTTTATTAGTTATCTAAATATACCTAGCTTCTAAGCATTACTAACCTATGCTTTTTGTTTAGTATAGAGCTACCCCTATTAAAAAATATTAAAAACAACTAATTTTTTTAAGGCCCAGGTAAAAGTATAGCTGTTAGAAATAAAAGAATAAATAACACAATCTTAGGCTTGGTCTAGGTTTTACCCGCTATTCAGCAGGCAGCTACAAGGCAAAAGTATTCCTAATTTTTTATTTCTTAAATAGCTAAACAAGAAAAGTATAAAAACAGTATTAATAATATTTAAACAGTTTTATAGTAGTATTATTTTAAATTTTTTATTAATTAAGTATATAATTATAAATAATTATATAGCTAGCTAGAAACAAAAATGCAATAAATATTAATTTTTTATTTCTTAGTAATGTAGTTTATAAAAAAAAGAGGGGCACACAGGCAAAAAATAATAGCTAGCTACAATAGTTTATACAAACTATTTTTAAATAAAACAGCGAATCGTTTTTACTAAATAAATACTAAAATTTGTTTAATATATATATAGTTTTATTTTAAAATACCAAATTGCTTTCTAATATTACTTATAATAACAAACAAATAAGCTTAGCTTTTTAAGCTCTTAAAAACTTTATAGCCCGCAAAATAAAACAACAATAAAAAGCAAGATTATATTTCCTATAAATAGTAGCCGTAATATATTAGCAAGAATTAAAACGCAAAACAGATATTATAGATCAATTTATGCATGTGCGCATTTAAGTTAAGAAGTTTTATACAAAAATTATTAGAGCGCTAAGTTTAACAGATAAAAATAATGATTTAAAAGATAACCTCGGTGTTATAAGTAAATTTCATAGATATGCTGCAAATATAATAAGGATTGTACTATAGTAACTGCATAGACTTTAAGGGATAGGCTAACTAGCGCATAAAGGTCTTAGGCAAGCACGGGTTGGGGTTTGTGGGAAGCCGTCTTAGAAATAATGTAGAAACATTTGGCCATCTAAATTATACAAATCCATTTTTCCTAAACTAGCGCCTTGAACCCGCGCGGCCTAGATGACCCTAGTCCCGGAAGGGGCTCTTGCCATAAGCTATTCTCTATTGTCCTTGGCGTCACACACCTCTCGGTGGCCCTGCTGTAGTGCTCCCCTAACTAGTTGTGTTCAGTGAGTGCGGCTACCCCCAGCCCTAGATAAACACCCATTTTCTCTTCTTTTTCTTCTTTTTCCTCGTTTTTTTCGTAGTACCAGGCTGCGCACCGATATAAAAGGCGCTTGTTAAAAGGAACGCTAAGAAAAAGTAGCGCGTATCGATTGCTTTGTAGGGGTAGGGGATACTGTACCAAAGTAGGTAGTCAGTTAGTCTGCTACGTAGTAATCGGGGCTTCTAGATTAAAGTTCTAGAGCTTAAGCGCTAATGATACAAATTCTACTTAGTTTTGTGGGTTTCATTTTTATATAAATAGCGCACTTACTACTAATAATGTATAGTTTTAAAGCGATTTAAAATAGAAATAAACGCGGGTATAGTAGTGTATTATATTTTTTTAGTTCTTGAAAAAAAATACTTAGTAAAAGTTGTAAAGCTTATAAATATAAATTCTTAAGCACCCAAATAAAGTATAGCACGCAAACTAATATAACTTTGCAAATTTGAATTTCTGAAATGCTTGCTAAAAAAGATTAAAAAACTTAACTTTAAAAATTACTTAATATTGCTTAGCTTGCTAAGCGTTTCGGCATAAAAAATACTAATTGCTTTTTAATTAAATAATTTTAAACTATTATTTATTTTTAGTTAGCGCTATATAAAAAGATCTAAATCTTATTTAATATAATACTTAAAAATAATTAAGTTTTTATAATGCTTTATAAAGTATAAAGTTTAATTTATAAAAAAAAAGATCTAATTGCTAAAAAGTTAGCTTGTTATATTTTTATAAAACTTATAGAAATTTTTAAAAAAAAAGTAAAAAAAAAATATTTGTTAAATTAAATTAGTTCTAAACAAAATTAAAAAAATACTTTTATAATTAAAAATATTTGCTTTAGATCTTTAGCTAGTATATTTAATTAAAAAACTACAAAGTTATAGCTTACAAAATATATTGCATAGGGGCGCTATTAAAGCATTTTATATATAAACTATTTATTATTACTAGTTATTTTGCTTTTTAAAACAAACTAGATTATATATAAAATTT
Organism: Ustulina deusta; assembly: GCA_023159155.1. Taxonomy (NCBI): domain Eukaryota; kingdom Fungi; phylum Ascomycota; class Sordariomycetes; order Xylariales; family Xylariaceae; genus Ustulina; species Ustulina deusta. The sequence continues at coordinate 80,496 of JAJNNX010000047.1, read as the reverse complement.
TATATTATTATATAAAAAGCTTTTTTACTAATATATTTTTTATAATACTGATTTTTTTATAATTATAGAATACCTAAAAATAGTAGTAGCAAAAATAAAACAATTTTATAAAGGGCTTAAAGCTATATTTAATATAAAAAAAAAAATATTGTTAGGGCATAAGCTGCTCGAAGAACTTGCTAATATAAAGTAAACAATAATCTAATAATTAAAAATTACTTATTTTTAGAAAAAAAATAACAATAGTTTTATATTTTTCTTATATATTATTTCTTTTAGGACTTTCTTTGCTAATATGCCTAGTTTAGTAAACTTAAAAAACTTTTTATAATTTCTATATAACGCTAAAAAAATAGCAGCAAAAAAGTTAAATGTTTTACTACTTTTTTTTAGTTCTATACCTATAAAAGTATTTCTTTTTTTGTTTTAAACCTTTACAAAATTTTAGCGCTTTTCGCTTTTTGCGTGCTTTAGGAATAGAATAGCAGCTAATATTTGGCCCACTCGGCCCATATTAATAATTATGCAGGATCACTTGCGACCCAGAGGCAAAAAACCACCGGAGCTTCCAACTATTCTGGCCCACCTTTTCCTTAGCACCCCAAACCTGAAATTCAAAATACTTCCATAACAATTTGCCCGTCTTCAATCCCCGCCGTGTGACAAATAGCAGCTAAGACCCGGGCCACGCTAGCATTGGTTGCTTGTGTTCTGCACCCACCGGCTACGCCTCCACCCGCACTTCAGAAAAATGCCTATCTCGGTGCTTCATGCCTATTAATAACTAGATCAGACATAACCTTATCAACAACACAAGCATAGCGAATTTATTAGCAACAGCAACTAGAAAAGCAGTAATATGTTCATGTCCATTATATGTACCTATAACTCTGAATCTGTATCAGCAGGCTGTTGCCCGCGCCGTCAAGTACGTTTCACTAAAGGTACCTCTAGCCCTAGTTAATCTACCGAAGTGTTAGAGTTGCTAAAAAAAGACATATTATTAAAGCTGAGACGGAATTATATTAGTGCTTGTTATATAAAATAGTAAAAAAGCCTATCCTGTTATATGTGTTAATAGACCATAAAGCTTACTAGAAATAGTGCTACAAGACAGCCCAAGAACGTCGCTCTTAGTGCATCCAGTCTAGTAGCTATAGAACAGGGCTAGCGATTAGTTACCTATTAGCCCTAGCTATACACCACTAAAATCAAAACAAATAAATAACCTATCCTAATAATTCAAATATTATAAATAGCCTAGCATTATTTAGCTATATTACTATATTATATAAAATACTATACTTTAAATATTATTAAAAAATATTTGTTTAATAATATTTATATATAATATATAATAAGCTAGTAATTTTTTAAGTTATTTATTATATAATTATAATCTTAAACGCTAAAAATAATTGTTTATTTATAAAAAACTATTTTTACTATTGCTATATTATTAATAAAATATTAGTTTAGTTTAGTTTTATTAATACTACTTGTTTTATTTTTTTTATTTATTATTTTTTAGTTTTATGCTTTTTTATTAAAAATTAGTTAATTTAATAAGCACTAAAAACAATCTAAAAATAAAACTTATTTAAAATTAATAAATATAACATTTTTAGTTTTAAAGTTCTATAATATATTTAGCCTATAAATATTTTTATATACTATACTTTTTTAATAAACTATATATAAGACCTAAAACAAATTAATTTTTAATTGCTACTATTTTTTTTTTTAATATATATTTTATATAAACTATTTTTTTTTATAATAAAAATATTATATATATAATATTAACGTAATAATTATAATAATATATTTTATTAATAAATCAAAGATTAATAGTTTTAAAAAAAATAGGTATGCTAGTTTTTTAGATAAGTTTAAAGCATTTATATATAATAGCTTTATATTTAAGATCTTTAATAAACATTTATACTATACCTTTATATATAAACATATATTTATAAGCTAACATTATTACTTAGAATAGTACTTTATAAGTTTTTTATATTTTTAACTTAATAACTTTATTATCTAATAAACTTTTTAGTTACTATAAAAATAACCAAAGCTATTTAGTATAGCTTATAAAATAAGCAAAGCAAATATAATTAATTATTTTACTATTTTTTTATAGTAAAATATAATGTTAAAACATACTAGATCAAAAAAGCTTTTATTTATTAGCCCTAGTAAATATTTTTGTATATAATACTGCTAATTTTATTTATAACCTTTTTTATATGGTTGTTATACTAGAATATGCTAGCTATATTATATTATTTAGGTTAAATAATTATATTGTTAGCGCTTAGCTAAGCTAGGCGTATCGAGTAAATTATATAAAAATTTATTATTAAATAACTATAATAGGTCTTGTTTTAGTATATTTTTTATAAACTTTTCTATTATTTACTAATGCAGTTTTTTATATGTTATAATTAGCAACCAATTAAAGGTCGAATAAATTATAAACATATAAATTAAAAAAATATCTAATGCTTATTTTTTGTTTATTAGGATAGAGCATAGTATATTTTAAAAATTTTTAGTCTATGTCCTAAGGGTCCTTTTAACCTACTTATGCTTATTTTAGCCGTGCTTTAGTTGTTAGCCTGGGGCCCCAAGTGCCACTAGACTAAACACGAAGTATTAGCCTATAGCAATATAGAACTAGAGGTTTTAAAGGTAGGCGGCCGCCTTAGATTTAAGTTTAGCTAAATAATAATATAATATATCTAGTTCTTTCTAGTTGATTTTAAAGAATATAATAGCCTTACTAATAATTAATAAGCTAAACTCAAGTCTACTTAAGATTATATAATAGTATATTTATATAAAAGCAACTACTATTAGTTTTTTAATATAGTACTAAAATTATTTCTTAGGATCAACCAAAGTAAAGATAGTCTTTTAATTAATAATTTTATTATAGAAATTTATTAATTATAGGCCTAAGTAAAAATAAAGTATAGTTAGTTTATGCAATATTTTATATTCTAAAATATAGATTATAGTCTATTTTAAAGGCCTATTATTAGAACAATAAACATATATTTAATCTAGCTACAGCTAATTAAAATCTAGCCCGCGGTCTAGCGTTTAAAGCAGGAACAATATATTTTCTCGGGCAACAACCTCTTTAGTATTATTACTAATAGCACTAGGGTGGTTTTCAAAAATAATATTGTTACCAATATTAAAAGCGCTCCTAAACTTAGCTACCTTTTTTAGCTTTTCTATAATAGCTATAACTAGATCTTTTACGTTAATATATATAATAGTCAGTACAGTCTTAGCGAGACCTGCAAAAACTCCAGAAACCTATATAGCAATAAAATAGGAAGTCTACGTACAGACCAACCTAACTCTGCAGCTATATATATAGAGTTTATATTTACCCACTTTATAAACTCTAATTTCCTTTTTTTTTTTTTTTTTTTTAGCTTAGAGTTTTTATTTATAATATTAATAAACTAGCTATAAAAGCTTTACTTAACTAATTATAATATTACTTTAAGCTTACTAATTATTTGCTAATAAACGTTTAATAAATATATATTTTTTATTTTATTATAATTAATAAAATATAAATAAACTTTTTTTTTTAATTATATATTTAATATAAAAAATTATATATTTTATAATATAAATCTAACTTTAATATAACTTTAATAAAATTTTTAATTTTTATATTATTTAAAAGCTAATAATTTATAAAAAACTTAACTTTAAATATTTTTATTTTATTTTTAGTTTTTAAATAATTAAAATAATTTTAGTTCTTAAATATAGCTAGCTTTTTACTATTAAACAATTTTAAAATTTTTTTTTTAGTAAAAAAAAAAAAATTAAATATTTAACTTTTTTATAAACGTTTTAAATAAACTAATACTTAAAAAAAAATCTAAAAAAAACAAAAAATTAAAACTTAAAAAAACAAAATTTAAACTAGAACTAGAACTATTTAAAATAAATAATATATTTAAAAATATAGTACTAAATATTATAGCTATATAAGTTTATAATTTTATATTAGTTTTAATAAAACTTTTTTAATAAATAAAAAAAATAAAGCGCTAATTTTATAATATATTTATTTTAATACTTTTAAAAAATAATTATAATTTAATAATAAAAAATATATTTAAAAGTATTAACTTTAAACTTTTTAGTTTTGCTGCTTTATTTATTTTTTATTTTATTAGTTTATTTTTTAATACTTTAAACTTTATTTATATTAAAAAAGCTAGAATATAAAAAACTAATTTTAATAAATTTATAAAAAATAAAACTTTATTTAATAATTAGGTTTATAAACTAGCAAAAAAGCTAAATAAAAATATTATTATATTTTAAACTAAAAATAGCTAATTTTAATATATTATAAGCTAGTTAAAAAAATATATTAAAAAATTAATAAAAATATATTTTTATTTAACTAAAAAACTATTTAATAATATTATTAAAATAATCTAAGTTTTATTAATAGTTTATTATAACTTTAATTAAATAGCTATAGCTTATAAAATATTTTAAATTTATATATATAAAACTAATAAAAATATTAATAAGTTTATTTTTATATTTAATAATTTAGCCTAAAAATATTAATTAGCTAAATTATAATAAAAATATAAATTATAAAACTATTTTTATATAAATTTAAAAAAAAACTTATATAAAATTTTTATAAATTTAAATATTTTTTATAAATTATTTATTAATAAAATTATTAAATTAGTATATAATACTAAGCAAGCTTATAAAAACTATTAATAAATTAAGTTTATTAGTTTAATTAAATAAAAATCTAACTTAAATAATTAAACTTTTAGTAAACTAGTTTATTAATTTTTAATTAATTTTAGAATTTTTAAAATATTTATTTTAAAATAATTAAAATAAGCACTAATTATAAAAAAAAAAAAAGCTTATTAAAATAATAAAACTTATTTTATTTATAATAAAAAAAAATATATATTAGTTAACTATTTTAATTAAAAACTTAAAATTTTAAATATTTAATTAATAAAAAAAAGCTTTAATAAAAATAGCTTTAATAGTTTATTTAATTTAAAAAATAAATAGAACTAATAAAAGTTTTTTTATTAGTTTTTTATTTTATTTTAATTAAAATATATAGCTAAAACAAATTAATTATTTTTAAAATATTTATTTAATTATAAATTAATAATATTAAAATAAAAACTTTAATTTTATATAATATTAAAGCTTATACTTTTTTAATAATTTGTTATAAATTTATATAATAAGTTAAGCAATAATTAAAAATAAAAATAGTTCAGCTAACTAAGCTTTAAAAATTTTATAACTATTAAAATAAAATAGTTAGTAAAGTTTATAAATATTTAATATATATTATAAAAATTAATAATTAATAATTTAAAAACTAGATATTTTAAATTATTAATTTTAGTTATAATATTATTATTAATATTAAATAATTAATAAAATAAAATATTCTAATAAAAACTTAAAAATAATAATTAATTTAGCTAAATAATTTATTTTTATTAGTTTAATTTTTATTAATAATTATAATTAACTTTTTTAATTATAAATAATAAAATATAAACTTAAAAATATAAAAAAATATAAATTAATATAATTAAATATTAAAAAAATATTATTAAATATTAAAATAATTTTTTAAAAATAAAACAATTATTTTAAAAATAACTAAAACTATTAAATAGGCTATGTACAATATTGTACGTAAAAGCAAAATAAATACGCATTAACAAAACATATTATATTATACTATATCTAAATCCTGTATTAAAAAAGAAAAAGAAAAAAATGCTTTGTATAAAACAGAATTCCTTTTAAAAAAAGAATTCTGCTAGCATACGAGCTAAAACAATAAAAAAAAATAAGGTCTTTATAGCCGATAGTCTCTATACAAAAACATCTGTTTACCTATACAATACGTAGGTATATAATATAGTTATAACTAATACTAATTATTCCAATACTAGCTATTTTTTTTTTTAGTTATAACTACTTATTATATATAAAAAAAAAAAAAGTAATTATATACTATATAACTAACTAAAATATACGTACAATACTTTATTTAATAAACATATTAATTAAATTAGCAATCTAACCTTACATATAACAGTTAAATTATTTGGTTGTTTGTTCCAAATATAATTGCAAAAAATAAAATTATAAGACTAATGTTCTAGCTATATAATTAGCTAAAAATATAGGCTAGAAGTCACTTAGTAGCTATCCGGATCAAAGCTAAACTAGGTACCTTTAATTTGTACGCTAGCAAAGTTTATAATTAGCTAGCTTGTTTAATCGGTAGGCTTTATATAGGCAGTTATTAATTAAAGCTTTTAGTATAATATATATATAGCTAAATTAATAAATATCCTTTGTATAAAAAGAATATAAAAATAAGCAAGTATATATTACTTTATATAAAAAAAACGCAAAAGTAGTAAGCAAATATACGTTGTTTCGTACAAAAAGAACACAAAAATAAGCAAGTATATATTAGCTTATGCGTAAAAAAGCCCAAACATAAAAAATATTTAAGTTTTTTATTGTTTTTTATTTTTTGTTGCTTTTATAATTTATTGCTTTATATGTTGGTCCGTCTTTATATATATATACATACATATATACCTGCACCTATATATATACATATATATATATATATATATATATATATTTATATAATAAGCGCTATCTAGCTATTTAGTAATAATAGTTATATATTTATTATTATTAAATAAAAGCTTAGATATAATATTATATTATTACTAACAAACAATCTAAACAATTATTACTTTTTTGCTATATTATATATTAATATAAATATTTATTCTTGTTTTATATAGTATATTTATATATATTACTAATATATTAGCTTTTTATATATAGGCTAATAAAGCCTAGGTTGCTGCTCTACCTTTAGTTAATATTTAGATTTAGGTATTATTAACTAAGCTGCTTACGTTTATAATCGCACAAATCTTTTGTTATAAGAATTATTTTTGTATAGTCCTTATCTAGTTATGTAGTATTACTATTGCTGCTTATATATAGAATGCTTGTGCGGCCTATAGTAGCTTTTTGTTTTATAGCTGTTGCTAAATTGTTAAATTCTAGGGTAACGCTTGTGCTGCATATATATAGCAATTATATAATGCTTAATATAATTACTATATATAAAAAAAAAAAAGTTCTTAGTTATATAATAAAAAAATAAATATTTAAAAAGAAATAAAGTAGGGTTTATATTATTTTTATTTAAAGTTAATATATTATATATTGCTTTTATTATTTTAACTTTTTTTTTTTTATAAATATTATATTTATATAATAACTTTTTATATTTGTTTAATAAATATTTTAACTTATATAGTTAGTTTATTTATTAAAACAAAAGTTTTTAGTATTTAGTTTAATATTTATTTTATAAATATATTAGCTAAATTATTTTTTTTATTAATTTATTATATTTTAAAATTTTTTTTTTTTATATAATTTATAAAAAGATATAATATTAATTATTAATTGCTTTTTTTATATTATACCTAGTTTTACTAAACAATTATATAATAATTTTAAATCTAAATATAAAACAGCTAAAATTAAAAGTAATCCTAGCAAAGCTATAATCTTTTAGAATATTATATAAAAAGTAATAGTATTATTAAATCTATTAACTATACTATATAATTTATTTGCAAATATATTTCTAGTTACTTGTTTATATTTATTTAAGTTCTAATATATAATATTACTTTTAATTTTAAAGCTTAAATTTTCTTTTATATAGTGCTCTATACTTAATATAATAATAAATCTAAACTAAAAAATTATATTTATATTATTTATAAACAATCTATTTATAAAAATAAATAGTTTTATATAATATAAGTTAAATAGTATAAATATTAAGCTATAATTATAGTTATTTATTTGTTATTAAATTTTTTTGTTTAAATTTTTAATATTATATAATATAAGATCTATTATTTAAGCAGCAATACATAAGTTATATACTGTTTTTAGTTAGCAAATATTACTAATATATATTTTTTTTGCTTATTATAAGATATATTACTAAGCAAAATTAGCTATATAAAAGTTAACCAGGTCTAATTAGTTTGTTTTGCTTTTTTAGGTTAAAATGATTTTTTTTTTAAATAATAATATAATTTATTTATTATTAAACTTTACAAAATAGTCTTACTAAAATACTTTTTTTAGTTTTATATAAAACTTAGCTTATTAAAATTTATGTTTTTTTTTTTTTAAAAAGCCTAAAGTTATAAAGTTAAACATATTGTCTATCTATAAGCTAGTAATACCAAAATTATATAATAGATTTTTTATAAACAAAAAATATAAATTATATATAAAAATAATTATTTTTAGTTTTTTGTAGTAGTGCTAATAATATATTTTAAACTAGTATAGCCCTAATTCTATAAATCTATATAGTAATTATATAATTTAAAAGATTATTTTATTAAAATATTTTAATTTTAGTTCAAACAGTAATTATATAATAATTTTTTTAGCTAGTTTATTTTTTAACTATATATATATTTATATAATATTTTAGAGTTTGCTTAAAGTATTAAAATTACAGATTAAAAAAAGGCCTAATATAAAAAATAGTTGCTAGCTTATTTACTAGATTATAAGCAACTAAATAAAAACTATTTTTTTATTTTTATTATTATAACTTTATATAATAAGTTAGAACTTTTTGTATAGTTTAATTATTTTTTTTTAATTTTTTATATAAGCTAGGACTTAAAAATCTAAGTATTGTTATATTTAGCTAGGTTATATTTTATAAACTAAAATATATTTTATATAATAAAATTATTAATTTCTATAACGTTTGATTTTTTAAATAGTTTGCTAAATATATTAATTATACTATTTTTATATAATTTAATAGCTAAAACATAGCTTTGTTCTTTTTTAAAAATTAGGAATAGCTAGCTAATTTATTATATAAAAGTTATAAAAAATTATATAGCTTTTTAAGGGCATTTCTGTTTTTTTTATATGTTAAGCTTTGAAAGAAGTTATATATTTTTTGCTTTTTTATCCTAATTATTTAAAAATATTTCTTTAGTTATATAGTAATAAAGTTTAATTTAAGTTTATTTAAACTATATTAAGCTATTTATTAAGTTAATAATTATATTTAACTTTTTAATAGATTTTATTTTATATAGTTTATTTTAGCTTTTTTTTTTGTTATACTAGGACTTTGTTTTAAAAAAAAAACAATAGTATATTATATAAAACTGGTTTGTTATACTAATTAATTATATAATTAATTTTAACTTTTGTTTTTTTTTTATATAATATTTTTATAGCTTTTTTTATAGCTTTTGCTTTTTATATAATATTAAGTAAAAAAAATAAATCCTAGTTAATTTTAAAATATGTTTTAAAAACTAAAAAAATTAATATAAAGCTATTTAGCTTAGCAGTATTATTTAAAGCTTTAATTGCTATTTATAAAATTAATTTGTTTTTTATATAATAACTAATTTTAGCTTTTAATATATTATATATATAATAGAATAAACTATATGCTTTTTTAATTTTGCTTATTATTTAGTATGCCTTAATAGGTATTACATAACACTAAAAGCTTATAATCTTAGCTTAGTTCTAAAACTTTTTAAATAAAAAGTTTATACTTAGGTTATATATAATATTATTGGGGGGTCCTTAGTATATATTAATCTAATATTTATATAGTGCTTTTTAAATGTTTTGTATAAATATTAAATTAAAAAATATTATTACTTAAAATAACATAATAATATTAATTATATAAAAAACTTATTTATTATTTATTTGTATAGTATTAATTATTATTTTATAATTAAAATTAAAATTATTTTTAATTAAAAACTTAAAACGTTAGAGTACTTATTTATATAACTAGCAATAATAGCAAAACTTCTAGATTTTTTTTAAAATTAAATAGTTAATATTATGCTTTGTATAACTAAACATTTTATATAGTTTTTTTATATAAAGATATTTAAATTAGTAATAAAACTATTATAGTTCTATTTCTATAAAAAATATACTAGCTTTATATAGTCTAATATTAAAAAATAAATATTTTTATTTATATATAATAAAAATAGTTTTATTATTTTTTTATATAATAATATCTTTTATATTATTAAAGTATACTTGCAAACAATTAGCGTCCTTTAAAAAAAACAAAAATAGTATTAAGCTGTCTAAAATATAATATATTATTATACTAAAGGTATTTTTTATTTATATAGTACTTATAACTAAGATTATACTACTACTACTAAACCTAATATATATAGTTCTTAGTATCCAATTAACTTTTATATAAAAATATAATCTAATATAAGCTTTTAGTTATATTTTTTTTACTATTAAGTAGTTCGAAACGCTTATATTTTATAGTTTATTTTAGTATTTTATATAATACTAGTTATTTAAAATAAACTAGTTAAACAAAACATCTGTTTTATAGTTCTAAATATTTTCTTTAGTTATATAGTATATAAACATATTATTTATTAGGAATTAAATAAATTAGCTTTTAAATTCTTTATTTATATTTTTATTGCTTTTGTTTAACTCTAAATGCCTTTTATACTCTATTAAGTATATTAAAAACTTTTTAAGTATAAGTTTAATATTATATATTATTTTATATAAGTTAAAATATTAGCTTTTTATATAAGCTTATTTTTAAGAAGTATGTTTTATTAATTAATATTTTTTTTTTTAGCATATAAAATATTTCTTGTTTATATAATTACTTTTAAAGTTCTAGTTTTTTAAATAGTCTTATTATATGTTTGGCTTGCTTAATAATCTAAAAAATCTAAATTAATAGCTTTTTATATAATAATTTTAGTTATATTTCTTATTAATAAAATAAACATTATTATCTTTTTATATAAAATATTTTAGCATATTATTTATTGCTACTTAAATATATATTTGGAAATTAAAAAAAAAACCTTTATATATTAGCTTTTAGAATATAAGTATTATAGCTAGTTTAAGTACTCCTTAATACACTTATATAATAATTATACCTAGTTAGATTTCTTTTTAATAGCTTGCATTAAATGCTTGCTATACTTTTGCAAGTTTATTAATTATAAGTTTTAATACTTTATATAATACTAATTCTAGGTTTTTCTTTTTTATTTATATAAATATAATCAAAATCTAGTTAGCTTAATACTAATTATAGTTTATATTATTATTAAAGTGACTATTTATTATATAATAAATTTTATATTATATTTTTCCTAATCTAATATAATATATATAATATTTTTCTGTAAAGTTTTCTAAAATGTTTAGAAATATAGTATAGTATTAATCTTTTATTATTTCGAACTATTAATAAACGTTTATAAATAAGCATACCTTATTATAAAATAAATTATATAAATAGCTTATATAGTTCATTTTTTTTTTTATATTTTTAAAAAAATAGTATACTTTTTAAATAAAAGTAGTTTGTTTTATACGTTTTTTATAAAAAATAAATCTAAAAAAAGGCTATTTAATATAAGTTCTAATATTATATAAAAATATGCTTGTAGTACAAAGGTTTAAAAAGGGTTATAAACTATAAAGTACTTATATACTAGTTAAAAGTTTAGTTTATAGCCTACCTTTAGTATATAATTATATATTATTTCTAGCATATGCTAAGTTTTTATAGTTAGTTATATATGTTTAAAGTTCTAATTTTTATAAGGTTAGAATTATATATTCTGGATAGGTATTAGTTTAGGCCGTATAAATTCTAGTTATTTAATTTCTAGTTTTAGTTCTGTTTATATAATAGGTTAAAAGGTTAAAATAAACTAAAAAGTTTTTTAGGAAATAGCTTAAAATTATTAACTAAGTATAAAAAAAACTAATAATTGTTATATAATAAATATTTAGGCTATTTAGGTTAAAAATCCCAAAAATTTGATAATTTTAAATTTGCTTTATATAATTATAGTAAGTTATTTATAAGCTGTATTTTTTTTAACTAGCTTTTATATGCTTTTTTTTTTAACTATTATTATAAACTTTGTATATATATTTTAATAAATTATATAAAAATAATCTGCTATTTATTTTTTAAAATCTTTTTTAAACGTTTTTTAAAATAGCTATCTAAACCTTTTTATATTTTAATATTTAATAAATTAATAAACAAACTATATATTTAGTATAACTTTATTTATATAAAATTTATTAAAATTTTTGCTTTAAAAATTAAAATTAATATAGTTTTATATAATTTTTGTATTAATACTAATATTTTTAGCAAGTTTTTTATATATAAAGTTCAAGCATAATTTAGTAAACTTTGCTAAAATGCTTAGTGCTTCTTGTATTATAATAAAGTAAAAAAAAAAAGGATTAAAAAGTTGATTTAGCTATTATATAACAATATAGTTAAAAGTAGTACAATTATGTATTATTTTTTTTTTTTTTATATAATACTTTGTTAGTCCAAAAAAAAAAGTTATATTATATAATAAAAAAATAAATCTTTTTATTTTTTATATAACAAACAAATATCCTATTAGTCCAAAAAAAAAAGTTATATTTGCTTTATTTTTAAACAACATATATTAACTAGTTAACAAAAATAATTATTATATTGTAAAAAAATAAAATATAATATAAAATCTTTTCTGTTTACAAAAAGCTTAGCTCTATTTTTATTTTTGTTAATTTGTAATACTTTTGTAATCAGGTTAAAAATGCTTTAGTAATTATTAATCAGTATTAAATAAACTATATATAATATTGTACATAAAAGCAAAATAAACATATATTAATAAAATATACTATATTGTATTATATTTAAATCTTATACTAAAAAAAAAAAAAAAAAAATGCTTCGTATAAAACAGAATTCCTTTTAAGAAAAAAATTCTACTAGCGTATAAGCTAAGATAATAAAAAAAAATAAAGTCCTTACAGCTAATAGTTTCTATACAAAAACATCTATTTACCTATATAATATATGGGTGCACAATATGGTTATAACCAATGCTAGTTATTCTAACAAAAACTAAAAAAACAAAAAAAAAACCTAAGACTTTTAAACTTAAAACAAAAAAGATCTATATAATAATTTCTAAAAAAAAAAAAACCTACACTATTATTAAAAAAATTATACAAAACTTTTAAAATTATTTTTATTAAAATAAATAAAAATAACTAGCTAAAAAAACTTTAAAAAAATTTATTATAATTAAGTTTATAATAACTAAAAGTAATTATACTAAATTATTTAAAAAAAACTTAAAAATAATTAATATTTTGTAAAAAAAAATAAATTTAAATAAATTAAATAATATTATAAAAAACTTTTAATAATAAACTAATTTTATTTTTAAAAAAAAAAAATCTTTAATATATAAAATTAATATAAAGCTTTTTATTTTTTTAGCTACTATGTTTAAAAAAGTTTTTTTAAAAAAAAAAATCTAAAATCTTACTATTATTATAACTAAAGTTTAATATAGTACTAGAATTTAATAATAAAACATATACTTTTAGTTTTTATTAATATTATATATTTATATAATTTATTATATTTAAAAAAAAATTTATAAATAAATTACTAATTATAAACTTTATTAAATAAAATATAAACTTAAATATTATTTTTGTTTTATTTATATTTAAACTTAAATTAATTAAATATAAATTTATAATTAATTATTAATAAAAAAATATATATTTAAAAAATTAAATTATATTAGTTTTAAATATTAATAATACTATATTTAATTATTATAATATTATTTAATTTATTAAACTAAATATTATTAAAACTTTTTATTAATTATTATTAATTATTTAAAAATAATTATAAAAACTAAAGTAAAAATTAAAAATTAATTTTATTAAAATTTAAGCAATTTTAAATTAGGATTTTAATAATTTTAAAAGTACTAAGTTAATTTAGTTATTTTTTAAGTTTTATAATTATATTTATATATTTATTTATTATACTAATAAAATTGTTATTTTTTTAAATTAATTATTAAAAAAAAAAAACCTATTTATAATAGGACTAGAACAAAAATAAGCTTTTAAATATATAAAATTATTAGTTTATAAAATACTTGTTTTAGTTTTTTTTAAGCTTAGTTAACTAATATAAATAAAAATAAATATTTTATATAATATAATAAAAAAAGTTATTTAGTAATAATAAAAAAATATAACCTAAAAACTTATCAAATATTTTTTTAAAATAATAATACTAATTAAACGAACTTATTTAATTTAAAATTATAAATTTTTAATAGTAATATAAACTTTAAAACATTATTGCTTAAAGCTTTTTAGAACTAAGTTTTTTATAATAATTAATTATTAAGTTTTATTATATTTTTTAAATAAATAGATTTTATTAATACAATAAGTACGCTAGGCTAACTTTTTATTAAACTTTAATATTATTTTTTAATATTAACTAAAATAAAAAAATATAGTAGTTAATACTTTATTAAAAAAAATAGCTAAACTTTTTATAATTAAAGCTAAAAAAACTAAAAAACAAATAATAATATTAGTTCTACTTAATAAAATATTAAGTTTTATATTAATTATAGATTTTTTATTTAATATTTTTAAAAAAGCTAACCTAATAAACCTAATTAAATAAAAAAACTAGCTATAAAAACTAAAAAATAAAAATAAAAAGCTATATATATTTAAAGTTATTTTAAATAAAATTGTTTTTTTTTATATAGCTTTAATTTAAAAAGCTTATATATTTTTAATTATTACGTACTAAAATTAACATAAAATAATTAAAATATTAAAATAAGAATATTATTAATTTTATTTAAAATATAATTATAAATAATATATATATAATTATTATAACTATAAAAAAAACAAAATATTATAAAATAAAACTCCTAGCTTTTTTTATTTATTATTTATATTAGCTATAATATAGCAATATATAATAATAAATAGCAAAGATATACTATTTAACTAATAAAGTTATAATTATATATAAATATTTATAAATAAATTTAGTTATTTAATTATAATTTTATTTAGCAAAAAAATAAATATAATAGAATTACTAGCTATATAATATTATAAAAATTTATATAAATTTTTTAATATATTAAATATATAAATATTAAATAATATAAAACTATTTATTTTTAAGTTTATAGTAATAATTAATAGTTTTATAAATATTAAGCACTACTTTAGTAGTATTTATTACTTTTAAACCTAAAAAATAATAAAATTAACTAATTAAAAACTAAACTAATAATTCTATTTTCATATTAATAAATACTAAAATAACTAAAATATTTATTTTTTTGTTTTAGATTTTATATATAATTTTTTATAATATTTATTAATTAATATATTACTACTAAAAATAGTAATAAAAATTAAAACATAAAACTTCCTAATAGTAAATATTAATAAAACTATTATAAATTTTAATATTAAGCAATAAATATTTGAACTAGTCCGTTAAATTTAAAACGTTTAAAAAATAATATATAATATAGCAACCCTTATATAAAAATAATACAAACTATAAGTTAATAAAAAAAAATGTTTAATAGATTTTAAAATAAAAAATAAGGTTTTTTTAAAAAAAAAAAGTTTTATAATATAAATATTAACTATTAGATTAGATTTTTAATTAATTAAACTTTTTAAAATTTTAAAAAAACAAAAATTTAGTTATATTTTTGATTTGCTTAATTTTTATTAAATAAAAAATTTATTTTATACTAACTAATTATAAAAAATAAATAATAATTTTTTATTTTAATAAATTTAATTATTACTTTTAGTTAAAAATATTAATAATAAAGTAAAATTTAAAGTTAAACAAATTAAATAATTAAAAATATATAAAAAAAACAAAAAGTTATAATATTAAGTTGTTTAAAAAAACTATAATTTTAATAATATTTAATATATAATTTAAAATTTTAAAAATATACTAATTAAACTTAACTAATTTTATAAAACTTATAAAAAAGTTTTTAGATTTTTTATAAAATTATAAAAATAAATATATATAATAGTAGCTAATAAATTTGCAAATAATTATAAAAATAATAATAAAGCAATATAATATAAAAAGATTATATAAACTTAATATTATTAGTAATTTTAAGTTAAAACTATATTTAAACTTTTAGTTTTAAAAAAAAATAGTATAATAGTTAGTATAGTTTTAGCAAAACTTATAAGAACTCTAAAGACCTATATAGTAATAAAATAAAAAGTTTATGTATAAACTAACTTAACTTTGCAGCTATACATATAAAATCTATATCTATCTATTTTATAAACTTTAATTTTTTTTTTTTTTTTTTTTTTAGCTTAGAGTCTTTGTCTATAGTATTAATAAACTAGCTATAGAAGCTTTACTTGACTAATTGTAACAATATATATAAAATACTCTAGTATTTTTTTGTCCTTAATTATATGTAATAATAGCTTTTTTTCTAGGCTAACTAAAAAACTTCGATTTTTAAATATATAGCGTTAAAAAAAACAAGTTATATAGAGCTCCTTAAAAGTTGCACTTTGTTTCTATAAAAAATCGGGCCATAGCTTAAAGCTTATTAAGCAATATTTATTTCGGGGGTTAATAATCAGGCCTTATAAAGTTAGCGTTTTATTTGTTTTAATTTTAAGCTTAAAAAAAACAAGTTTATAGCAGGCGGCAATATATTCGTCTAACAATATTAGCTGCCTATGCTTTTCTGACTTATTAGCACATTGTTATTCTCTCTCGGCGCGTTACTGTTCTTCTAGTCGGCCTCTTTTTGCTTCCTCGGCGCATTGCTATTCTTTTTGTCGGCTTTTCTCTGCTTCCCTAGCACGGTTTTCTATATCTTATAGCTGCGCCTCCAATTCTGCTAGTCTATTTGATCCCTTTATTTATCCTATATAGCAATAAGTATTACACAGAACAAAAAGTACGAACAGGAGAATTAAAGCTAAATAGTACTATAACCGAGGTAGAGAGTCTAAGCAAAATATAAGGTTGGTTGCCATAGGTAATTGCACTAAGCCATTCAAGGTTAAAAGTAAGTAAGTCTAAGCTTGCCGTAAGAGGGGCGTAGGGTAGTGTTGCCCCACAAACTTGGTAGTACACACCTTATCATTCACCCTTACTTTACATACACCTCGCGGGCTATCACACATCATGCAAAGCCAAGTACACTAGATCTAGACCCGGATAGAGTCAAGCCAGAATGTTCTCGTAAGTAATACAATCTTTTTTGGTAAGTTAACTAAAGGGGTATCCACTAAAAGACACATGTCAAGATAACAAGGGTCCCTATACAACTTTCTATAAAACTGACATATCTATAAGAAACCACATACTGGGACACAAGTATCCCTGTAATTATTTAGGTAGACTTGGCATCAAACTTGCCAACCTTGCAAAGATTCTCATATCCCTGATGAGATAGGTTTCGGGGGACCCAACATGGAGTACAAACACGGGCAGCGCAGCTAGCTAAAAACACAAACGCTCCTAGAAAACAAGCGTCAATATATATTAATCATACTTTATCTATCCATAGCTCAAGCTTCCTTTGAATTTTTATAATACTAGAAATGCACTGCAATAATAATACATAGCACTTATTTATAACTGAAGCAAAATTTGTTTGTGCTTATATTGTACTATATTTTACACCGATTATATGATTTTGCCTAATGCTATATTTGGAATAATGCATAAAGCGGGATACCATTTTATATTTGTTCTATTTTAGGTCTAGACTACTTTTCTTTTAGTGTTATATGAGGCAGTGTGTCCGATTCTTCTATTTCTAGCCAAAATTACACTTTTGTATCTTTTTATTGCATTCTCAGGTAATAAATAAATGTTAACGCTGCGGCAAAAAGTATATGCCTTAATAATCAAAAAAAACATCATCATTCTCCATTTAGCTAAATAAACTCGGAAAACCTGCCAAATAAAAAACACACATGCTCTTACCATTAACCACACCGCATATAACTACATTCGCCGGGAATCTAGCGGGGCTAATACGCAGAAGTAGGTTACTACCCCCACCAAGGAATCCTAGGACAATAGCCCCCAACGAGATAGTGCGCCCTTGTCGTCACCCACCCCGACCAGTAGTGTACTAAGTCGATTAGGAAAAGCTTGCTGCCAAAGCTAACCTCCAAGGCGGTAGCACAGCCAAAAGCCACTACAATCCGCTTCTTAATCCCAACCGCCTAGAAAGCAACATAGCTCGCACAACAATACAACCACTTCACAACAAGTCAAAACCAAAACGTTAGACACGAAGGGCAAAATCAAGCAGAAGGGTAGCGAGCCCCAGATGGGCGTCGTTCTGCTCACATTCATTAATAAAAAGCTGGGCCCTCCGCTTGGGACCTACCTTTGGGTCATCTGTCGCATCTATTATTTAGCTTAGTCTTTGGTTACTTCTTTGTCTTCCCACCTCGCCGTCTCGTAACAACATAGCCCTGTCACAACAAGCAAAAAATATTATTTCCGAACTCCCACTCAAAAATACGCTTGATCACATTCAACACAGACTAAAAATAGTATCCGTGCTTGTGAAATCGCTATAGCAGTAGCGGAATAGCAGTTTAACGTAATAAAGATAAAAATATAGAACAGAACCACAAAAAGACCTTGAAGCGGCGTGGCTATCCGATCGATCCCTGTTAAAGGGGGCCGGAGGCGGGGGCGGGGGCGGGGGTAGGGGTTAGTAGGATTAGTAGGGGTTAAATAGAGCGTTAAAGTTACCCTGCGTCGTTAGTCTAATTGCGGCCCGTGCCGCGCTTAAGTGCCCTATAGGTTAGTAAGTAACTCCTAACTTAACAATGCCATCTTAAGAAACAATATAAGATAATCTCAACAGTAGATAGCTGCAGGCAAGCGGATTGAAAGATAGGTAGTAGGTAGAATAGATAAGTAGGTTAGGTAGGTTGAGGGGCGCAGGCTCAAAAGTAACGCAGCGCAGTAGAGCTTTTTACTAGGAGAAAGAACTAAAATAAGCTCCTGGCTTTTGTTGCTAGTACAGGCATTACACCTATTGCCTAACAATATGCTACCCCTTAAGCCCTACCCCGCTGTTAGTTAACAAAAAGTTAAAATAACCCGCGCTTTACTACTTGCGTTATATTCGGGGTTAAAAGCCCAAGAATAACAGCGCTCAGATTAGACAAGTTTTATTTATTTAAGCCCCTAACAGATTCCGGCTCCGAGGTGCGTTTTCTATCGATTCCTTGCTATAACAGCCATAATAATCTATAATTACTATAGTATATCTGCTATATAACCAAGTAGAATATATATATGGGTTATCTTGGGCATTTATCCAAGGTTTATTTGAAGGTCTGCCTTTTTTCCCCTTTAGCGCATCTCATCACCTAGCTTAGCCTAGCCTACCATATTGAGCTAACCATTTAAACCTCCCTATCCTTTAAATTGTATGGGTTGTAGGCATACGGCTTGTTTCTATTTTTAGTTTCCAAAGTCTTAGGTTTATTATTATATAAGCTCTGTTGCTTTCTAAACGTATTTCCGTAGTAGCTATAGCTATAGTTACAATTAAGAAGTGGCTTATAGTAGGCTTTAGCTGTAGCGCTGTTTTTAAAGCTAGCTCGGAAAGCAAGTTTGTTTTAATCGACCTAAACACGATTATATCAATAAATAGCAGCAGAGACAGTTAGAGGGCAATATGGTCGACATATAATTGGCTTCGTCTTAAAGCATTCCTGACTTTAGCGATAGCTATTATGTCTTTTGCAGTAATCCTTTTAGACGCCACGCTGGTTTATCGCAGTACACCTCAAACAGTCCTTGTAAAGGAGGCTTTGCTGCCGTGTTCCGTAGACCTTATCTATAATATTGTGCTCTTGCAGAAATATTTGGAGATTTCTCCCTTGTTATCTTAACCATTGTTTAGCTCACTTTTAGTAGCGAACCTAACTCTCTATCCCGTTAGCTAAGCTATTATCCTGCTAGGAAGTTTTTCTACTATTAACGGGGTATTTTGGTTGCTCTCGCTTTTTCTTGTTATAGCTAACATAAGTTTGCGCTCGCTAGAAAGGAACAAATAAGCTTTAGGGCCAAGCTATACATAAAATTAATAAATATATTTGAAAATAAAAGTATAATTATACCTGAAAATATTATATAACTATTTTACTGCTATAATAAATAATATTTTTTTTAATATATTATATTTTATAATATATTTAGCTATATTATAATATATTTTAAAACTTTTTTAATTAAATTTTGTTTGTTTTTTTATTAAAATATTAATATATTATATTAATAATAGCTTTTTATAATATTATATAAGCTTTAATACTATTATAGTATACTATATAAAATTTATTATTTATAAAATAATGCTTGTTTTATAGTTATTATAACTAATATTATATTTTATTTTAAAAAAATAATTTTTTAAAATAATAAAAAATCTTAATTTAGTAATAATCTATTTAATTATTATTATTATTATTAATTAGTTTTTATAATATATAAATATTATTATAGCTAAAATATAAGTAGCATTTTAATAATTTGCTATTTTAGCTAGTATAACTAGTTTTTTAATAATATTTTTTAAAACTTTTTAGCAATAATTAATAAATAATAAAATATATATTAAGCTTATTAATACTTATATTAAATATAATAATAATAATTATAACTTTAATATTGTTTTTTTGTTATGTTTGCTATATCTAAACTTTTTTATAAACTATTATTAAAATATAGTAATAATAAAAAAAATCTTATATTTCTATAATTTTATTATAATTAGTTTAGTTAAGTTATAAAATAATATATATATAATACTAGTTATTCTATTATATTTAATATTAATTAATTTTACTATAGTTTTAATATTATATTTTTTTTTTAAGAACTATATAGTATAAATTTAGCTAATTAAAGCTTTAAAAAAAACTTTAGTATATATTAATAGCTAAGTTATATTTTATATTAATAATAATATTTTTAGTTATTATTATAATTAATATTATTAGTAGAACGTTAGGAAATTTTTTTCTAAAGCAACCTAGCTTTTTATAATCGGGTCAAAAATTGTAACCTTATTAACTTATATAATAGGCTTTATTAATAATAAAACATATAAGCTTTTTGTTTTAATATAAAATACTAAAACAATTTAAAAAAATATTATTTTAAATAATTATTTTAGAAATAATATTGAAATAGAGCAGGGCTCCTGATCGGCGTATTGCATACTCAAACCAACCAAACCTACCTAATTATTCCGTATCGGACTACGTCTTCCGACTCGCGGATCTTCGTACGGATTAGGTCAAGATCTAATTCATAATTATAAATAAAAACACAATAATTAATTAATAAAAACAAATTCCTAACTCCTATTTAGTATTTTATAATAATTATCTATTGTTTGCTATATAAAAAAGAAGTTTTTTATAGCTTTAAATAAAAACGCATGCTTTTTATATCTTTTGTCCTATAATTTCTAAAGTTTCCGAGAATATGTTCTATTTTATAACTAAGGACCTGTTTCCTATACGCGCGTACCAGCCCTACTACAATATAAAAAAAATTAATATATTATTTAAAATTATTAACCTTAAAAATCTTTATAATATAACTTTGATTTTTTAATATTTTTTTGCTATTTAAGGCTATTATACTAATATTAAACACTTTAAAATATTTTACTTAGTTATATATTAAGCTAAAAAAATATATATATAATAAGCATAATTCTATAGGTCCTTTTGCTTTATATAATAGTAGAAAGCTAGTAGTACAAAAATTTTCTGTTATTAGTTAATATTAGTACAAAAGCATCCTTGCTAGCAAGCATTACATTTATAGCTTTTAGTTAATTATACCTAAATCTAGATATTTAAAATCGGGTTTTAAAGACCTGTTGCACTTTACTTAACTAAAGGTAGTCTATTAATCCGGGATTAAATAGCTTTAGTATTGGTTATATCCTTATTAAAAATAAAAGCTAGAGGTTAGAGTTACGTTCCACTCTTTTAGGTCTAGCATATATAAGATTTATATTAACAAGGGCACTAAGCTTAGCTAGGAACAAATCAGAAACATCTAATAGGTAGTTAGAAATAATGCTTGGATCTATAGCAAACAAACTTAGCAACCGGTTTTTAATCAGCTTCTTATTTTTAACTTAAGCAGGTATATTTATTTAATTATTAAAATTAATGCTATTTTAGTTTTTTTAAGTTCTAAAATAAAATTAATTATTTTTTATATATTTTTTTATACTTTTTTAATATATATTTTATATTTAAGATAAAACAAATATTGCTACAAAATAATAACTTTTATTTTTATAATTTTAGTTTAAATTAAAACTAGACTTTATATCTTTTAATTAAACTATTAATATAAACAAAATAAAAAAATATATAAGCAGCTTACTAATAATATAATATAAGGTCTAATTCTACTCAAAAAAACAGAAGCATTTTGTAATAAATTTAGCAATATAAAGCTTAAATACTATAATAATAAGCAATAATCCGCAAAAACTAAGCTAGTTTTATTTAATTTTTAACGCTTTAATATAAAGCTTTCTATAGCAAAAAAAGTCTAAATAGGTTTTCTAGCAGGACTAAGGGTAGCGCTAGGGCGTCTAAAGGGCCATTTAAATCATCGAGCTAATGGATCATAAAAAAAAAATACTAAAATAGGTAGGAAATAAGTGTGCATAAGTAAAGTTATAGTGTGAAGACAGGCGCAAGGTGCAGCAGACTCCAACCCCCTGGCTAGATTTAATAACAAAAATACAGGAGTACATGTCCTGCTATAGTCCTTCTGTAGTGCTCCCCTTAACAAATTGAGATCACAGGGAAGACACTAGTGCCGTCCCACGTGCCACTTGCCACTTGCCACTTAGCGGCCAGTGCCTAGCCCCGTTATTCTCTAGCCGCAACTTAGGCCTACTAAAAACTACAGCCATCTATCTCCTGTAATCAAACATGCACACTCTGCATAATACAAAATTTGCCAGAAAAAATAAGATCTTTTATATCTTACCACAAACAATATTGTTGCCCGACTGATTAGCGTTCTATATTTTTTGCTGTTGCAACATAGGGGTAGCTTTGCTAGCCATGCGCCTCATCACAGCACCCTTGTCAGACTTCAAGGCAGAAAAGAGGCCATCTGCTTTTATTATCCTTATTATTCGCTTTCTTGTTCCTAAGATATCAGCTCGTTTTTATTTCTATAAGCTATATTTAACAAGCTTAATAATCACTCTCTAACTATAGTTAACAGCCTAATACTAGCAAAATAAATATATATTCTATAGATAAATAGTAAAAAAACTTTATATTTATAATAAATAAATATTTTTTTAATAAAAAAAATCTAACATTAATTAAATCAAAACAAAAAAAGCATAATTATAAAACTTATAATAATAACTTATATTAAACAAAGTTTACTATTAATAATTATACTATTAGCTAAGTTTGCGCTCTTTATATTAAATTAGTAGCTATAAAATTTATACTAGATAATATTTATAATAATTTAAGCAAAAGCTTAAATAATAATAATATATATTTTTTAAATAGCTTTTATTACTATAATATTATTATTATATATTTACTAACAAATAAATATAGCACTAATAATATAGCTATTATAACAAGCAATATATATTAGACTTTTTTTTTAATATAAATGTTTCTAATAGTTAGGATTAGTAGCAGTATTTTTAAAAAAATTAACATATAGCTTAATAACTTAATAGTTAACATAGAAGTAATATAGTATAACTTAGGCAAAACTTTCTAATAGGGCTGCTTTTAACTAATAAATACTATACGCTAGTTTTTACTAATACTTATAATAGCTATTTTAATACTATGAGCATATTATAAATTAGAAATTTTAAAAATTTTTATTATCTTTTTTTAAATATATAAGTAATATTTTATTATAATAAAATATACCGATTGTAAGCAATTTGAAAATTTACTATTTAATAGTGCTTATAAGCACTCTAAATTAATTACAAGCTATAATAACTATAATAAATCAAAACTAATATACTAGTTTTTCTAAAGCAGCAATAACTTAATAATTTATTATAGAATTATTACGTTTAAAAACTAAGTTATAAAACATGCCAAAATAAAGGATAAGCTAGTACAAAAATTTAATACTATATATTTTAAAATAGAGGCAGCTAGCTTAATAAATAGCCTTTAATGCTTAGTTATTTGTAGTATTTATAACTACTCAGATTTTTATAAAAGCAAGCAATAGCAAAAATATATATTTGCTACTGCAGCGGCATACACAAAAGAGCTTTTCTTTGTTATACCTATAGTAGGAACCAAAGCAATCCTAACTAGTATATATACCTTGTTATAAATAAGTTAAGGTTTGCTTTATTTATATATTAATAAAGGAAATAATACAAAAGCGCTAATAATTTTTAATAGATTTGTTATTATTTAAAAAGATCAATACATAAAATTCAAATATTAAACCTGCTTATAGCAAGACATACGCATAGCTACTAACCTATCCCGACTATATAAAATGGTTGACCCCTACTAAGTTTTTTTAACATTATAGCTTTCTATAGATTTATAGCAAACCTAGCGCTAAAAAATCAATAATAATAAAATTTATATATATATATATACTAAAAAACAGTAATACTATTATATTATTTTTTTTTAATACTAGAAAAAATGAATTAAAAAAGTTAATATAAAGAATATACCGTTTACTATTGCTTTAGTTATTAAAAAAGCTACCGGACTTCTAAAAAATACTCGATTTACTAAGCTACTTTGGTTAAAGTTATAATAACAATAATACATAAAAGATTAAGGTCCTTTAAAGCTTTTTTTTAGTTGCTATTACTAAACTTGGACAATAGTAAATAACATGTTTTATTAATGCTTTAAATAAATATAGCAAATCTTAAGTTTGGGATATAATAGAATACTTTGAATAGCTTAAACAATCTGCTTTAAATACTAAAAAAAAGCTATATATCTGTTTTTTAAATCGCCACTATTTAATAATTTGTATCTAGAATAGCTAAATATTAATATTAAAAAACTAACTTAGTTATAGCTAAAACTTAGAAAAATACGTTTAAAGTAAGCTTTAAGCAAAAAAAAGCAAAAATGTTAAGTTAGTTAAAACTAAGTTTTTTTAAAAAGTAGCAGAGGTTTTTATATAGGTTGTACTAGTTATTAACATTTTTAACAAAGAATTTTAATAGGGCCATATTTTTGCAGTTAAAAAAAAGCTTTAAAAAATACCTGCTAAGCTAAATAAGCTGTTTAAAGATATTTTAAAACAAGACAATAAAAATATAGCCGATCTATTATTAAGCATTTAATAGATACTTTATGTAAGGCGCCTAATAAAACCTAAAGAATTTTACTATGCAATAATAGCTGGACTAGATCTAATATAAGAAAACCTAGCTTAATAGGATCTTAAATATATTATAGCTAACAATATAAACAGATTTGTTTATAGTTTTTTTAAAAGGCTTGCTAAAATTACTAAATTAAAAGCGCGGATTGTTTAATTTATCTATAAATCTATATAAGATTATTTATTAAAAAATAGAAGTATTTATAACTTATAGCTTAATTTTAGGGCAAATTTTGAAAACCTAAGTTATAATCAGCTAAAGGAATACTATTATGTATACTTTCTAACTAATCTCTTAAATTATATTATAAACAACTAAGAACTCCTAAAATCCTCTTTTAATAGAACTAAACATTTATAAAAACAAGTATTAAACAAATTCTTATTTTTTGAATATGCAACACACTAAGTCCTTTATTATACTAATAATGTTGCAATTGAGTTGTTTTAGTATAATTTTTTAAATTTGTTTAATTTAAGAGCTTAGATTTATCTAAATAATATTCTCGCAAAATTTAGAACATGTTATTATATACCAGCTGCAAGTCTGTTATATATTCTTACCAAAAATAACTTTGCTAAGCTTATAGATAGCATATACTAAAATAATACTCAAGTCTATAATCATAAAAAACAGCACGTATATCCCCTATTTGCTGCTTTAGCAAATAGCCACCAAAAAGCAGTTAGAGCTCTATTGTAGTTGTAAAATAAACTAGGAGGTTCTACTAGAATTATTGCAATAATAAGTTATAAAAAAAACTTCAAGATTTGTAAAGAGCAGACACCACTGTTATAAGCTGCTAAAAACAAGCATTAAAAGATTGTATAGCTACTAATTAAAAAAAGCGCTAATATTAACTTAAAAAATAGTTCTAGTTAAATACTGCTTTTATAAGCTGCTAAAAAAAAGCATTAAAAGATTATATAGCTATTAATTAAAAAAAGCGCTAATATTAAATCAAAAAGTAATTCTAGTTAAATACTATTATTATTAGCTGCTAAAAATAAATATCAAAAGATTATATAACTATTAATTAAAAAAAGCGCTAATATTAACTCAAAAAATAATTCTAATCGGACACTGCTCTGATGGGCTATTAAAAAAAAGTATTAAAAAATTATATAACTATTAATTAATAAAAGCGCTAATATTGAAATAAAAAGCAGTTTTAGTCCAACACTGCTATAATGGGCTGCTAAATAAAGGCATTAAAAAATTGTGCAGCTATTAATCGAAAAAAGCGCTAATATCAAGTCAAAAAATAGTTCTGGTTAAACACCACTGTTATGGGCTGCTAAAAAGGGGTATTAAGAGATTGTGCAGCTATTAATTAAAAAGGGCGCCAATATTGAGTCGAAAGGTAATACAAGTGTCACTTTTCTTAATCCCTCTACTCATTATTATTGGTTGGGGGATAGGGAGTCAGAAAATCACGCTTGCTTTTGACACTTTCTAGGTCATCGTCTTTTTTATTGCTGTTTTTCTTATTAACTACTTAATCAGTGATAGAAAAAACCACTAGCTAAAAGGTATCTAGCTCGTCAGCCTCTATGTGATTATTACTGTCTGCGCATTCTATAAGTCTAAACAATCGCAACAAAAAGAAATATTAAACGCTAATACAAAATAGATTGTCCTAGTTGCTAAAGTCTTATAAGCAATAGCAACCAACTTATTTATAAATTTCAACCACAATTATATTACGCTATAATAAGTAGCACAACTTGTTTATATATATATAAACATATTTTCTAAGTTTATATTAAACTTAAAAAATCTAAATATTAGCTAAGCATACTTTATAACAATAGTTTTTAAAGTTTTGTTTAAAAATATAAAATCTAACAACTTTTTTAATAGCACTATTAAACATTTAAAGTTTAGTATTACAAATAAAAATACTATAGAACTAAATATTTATTAGGGCTTATAAGCCCTATAAAAATATAGTTAGCTAAAAAATAAACAAAACTTAAAATTTTTTAATAGTTTAGCATATATTTTTTTTAAATTATAATTTTATAATTTTTTTAAACTTTAATAAAACATAATAAAACTATTTAACTATTTGCTTTATATATAATATAAAATATACTTAAAACTAATCAAAATTTATTAATTTGCTATTATTAGTAGATTATTCTAGCTTTTATAAAAGATTTGCTTTATCTATAAATATAAAGCTTTATCTTTTTTTTGCTATCTTTTACTGTTTAAAAACACTACTTTTCATAACTTATTAACCTAAAAGATTAGCACCTAATAAAATAATATAAGATTACTTTTTATAATATAAACAAAATCCTTTTTATTAAAAATTTTTTTTTTTTTATTACATACTAGTTTTTTAGTATTTAAATAGTTCTACTTCTTAAACTTAATAGCTTTTTTTTTCTAGCCCGGCTTTTTATAATAGATATATATCTAGAATAGCACCTAAAAAAAAAACTCAAAGTTATTTATAAACGTATAATTTTTGCTTATAAAAATACTAATTGCTATAAAAGCTCTTATACTAGTAATTCTTTTTATACCCAATACTTTTTTTTAATTAATCAAAAATAAAAATAAACAAGACTTTTTATTATTTTTATTTATTATAAAATTATTAATCAAAATATTTCTATATAAAAAGTAGCCTTATATAAAAATTTATATTTTTAAATATATTTCTTTAGTATACTAAGCAAAATAGCTTAAAAACTTGCTTTATAAATAAGCTCCTTATAATTATAAAAAATAATACGTTAGTATATTCGATTAAAAAAAAATTTGTTATTGTGCTTTATTAAAAATATAGAACTAGAGCAGGACTGTTTGCTAAGTAAAAAAAAAGCACTAATCTAGCTAGATAATTGTTTCAAGCTAGTAGAACTATTATATAATATAGCTTTTACGGTTTAGTCCTATAAGTTCTGTGCGTACCTGGTTTAATAGTTGCTTGCTTTTGTAATATCTAGTCCTTTTTAAATATTGCTTTAAATATTATCATTTTTGCTTTTTATACATACTGTTTTATAGTAATAATACTATGCTATATTTATTACTTTTTAATATATTGCTTGCTATAATAGGTCGTTTTTTTTAGTATGTTCTAAGAACTACTATAAATCTTTAATAATAAATAGCTTAAACTTGTTATTTTTTAAGTATGCTTTTTAGCAAATAGTTATATAGCTTATTATACTATATACTAATTTAATAATTTTATTTAAAATTAAATATTTTATTTTTATGTTTTAACTTTATAATTATAAAGTTAAAACTAAAAGCTATATTGTTTATTTAAAAAAAACTAAAAATTATTAATATAAAACGCTATTTGTTTTTGTTAATATTGAATTTTTTTAAGCCGGTCGAATTTTTAAAAGCATATTTAATCTTTATATAAAATAAAAGCCAAAATATAGCATTACATAAGCTAAGCAATAAAAACTTTTTTTATATATTTTATTATATTAAAATAAGCTTTAAATATTATATTTTTGTTTAGGTTATTTTTTAGTTTATTAAGTACTAAAATATATAATTAATAATACTTCATAGCTTAGTTAGCTTTTAGGTTATTAATAAAACTTATATCTAGCTTATGTTTTATAATTAAGCTTTTAAATAATATATTAAGC
Organism: Ustulina deusta; assembly: GCA_023159155.1. Classification (NCBI taxonomy): domain Eukaryota; kingdom Fungi; phylum Ascomycota; class Sordariomycetes; order Xylariales; family Xylariaceae; genus Ustulina; species Ustulina deusta. The sequence goes on along the minus strand of JAJNNX010000047.1, from coordinate 51,326 downwards.
TATACTAATAGTTTTTATATTATTATTAGTTTATATTTTTACGCTTATTATAAAAAATATTTAATAATATTAGTAAGCTATATAAAAATATTATTTTGCTTAGTATTGTTTAGCTATTTAGTTTAGCTTTATTTAAAAAAAGGCTGTATTTTTTGCATATATTTTTAAAAGATTTTTTTAAATATTGTTTTAAGTTTTAAAATCCTACCTTAAAAAGCTTTATAAAAATTTAGAACATTAATATATATAATACTTAGTTTATTACTAAATAACTTATTTATTTAATTATATTTTTTAGAAAAATTTATAATATTGCTTATAGTAAAGCGTTATAATATTTATAAAAAAAAAATAGCTTTTTAAAAAAATATAAACTTAGTAATAGCGTAGTAAATATATTCCTAGATTTTAATATTAAGTTAGTAAGTAAAAACAATATATAAAAAAGGTTTAATTTAGTTAAAAAGGATAGTATTAGAAGCAAGTACTAAAATAAGTTTTAAAATATTTTAAAGTAGGTTATTATAGCTTATTTAAGAAAGTAGACAGTAGGAAGCTAAATAATTAAAAAATATAAAAAATAGCGCAAGCCTGTATTTTTAAAGATCTAAATTTATATTAAAATAGGCTAAAAAAAGTTATAATTTTATATTTACTTTCGTGGCTAGCTACATTAAAGTTGTTAGGCCTTTTTGCAATTTTGTTAAATAATGTGCGTATTGCATTAAGATATGCACTAAAAAGATAAGCCTAAATAATTGCTACTTAATCTTGATCTATTATTTATTATAAAACTATTATAACAAAGCGGTATAGTACGTTTAGCAATAGTAGTTATTAGAAAAAAAAGTGGACAAAATGTGTTGTATAGTTAGATAGGCGGCGTTTAGGCCATTTTTTACTTTTAACTATTAGTGCTTAATAGGTATATAAACCAATCGGAAATACTTTAGAATTTATTTTTTTTGTTTTTTTATTATTTAGGCAAAGCAAGTGTTTATTTTTAGCTAACTATATAAAGGACCTATAGGGGTAAGTTAAGCTTTTTAATTTTTTAAAGCTACCCGGAAGATATATATTTTTACTATGCATAATTAAAGTCATAATAATAATAGTAACTTTTAAAGTGTAACTAGAGTTATTAAAAGCTTTACTACTTAACTAACTATTAGGAAATATATTTTAATAGTAATTAAATAATATTAGGATTCTTAATTTTTATAGTTACTTTTTATTTTTTCTTTAAAGTCAGGCCTTATAACAAACCTGCTATATTGTTAAAATAAGCAAGCTAGTTAATTAAAGGTTTAGAAGTATATGTATTATATTAAGAGCACGTCTTACTATCTCTCTAAAATGTATACTAATAAATAATATAGCGGGTTCACAGGGGTTAAGCAGTCCCTGCTCACCCCCTAACATATTAGCCCATAACAATCCATCCAAATTAACTATTAATTCTAACATATATATCACCTAAAAGATATAGTTAGTACATAGAAAGGGGGTTTTGATTTATAAGTAATAATAAAATAATTAATAGATTGTTTGTTAGAAAAGTTTTCTAGGACTCCTACCACTATATAGAAATAAAAGTCTAAATAGCAGTCTGCTTATTAATATAGGGTTAATAAAAGTGTGAAATTAATAGCTAAAGAACTAAAAACAAGTAACTAAATATATAGGAATTATAAAGTTATATAAATATAGGAAATAAAGCACTATAGAGGCCTTAGGTATTAGTAATCTGAGTGATTCTAAAGAAAAAAAAAAACAAAAAAAACAGAACTAGAGCTTTTTTCTTTGTTAGGCCTAATCTATAACCAGGCAGACTAAGAAGCTTGTAATAAGCCTTAAAAAAACCTTTTATAAAGTAAGTTCAGACTATTTAAAAACTTTGTATAGCTTTGCATTATAATACAGTATTAAATAGTTAGTTTAAATTATTTAAAGCCTAGTTTATAAACTAATATAACTAGAATACTATATTAATTTTATAGCTAGCCCCTTTATTAATTTTTATTTTTTATAAACTAAACAAATAGTATAACTTTTTCTAAGTTTTAAATAATATTAGTTTTATATATATATTTAAATAATAGTTTATTTAAATAATATATATTATAGTATTATTACTAAAACCCTACCTTTATATATTTCCGAATTAGCCTAGGTAATAATTATAACTTATATAGTATATTTGTTAGCTTTTGCTATAGGGATTTATATAAGTAAAAATATATAGTTATTTTTAACTTTATTAGCTAATCTTTTATATAGGGCCAACTATTTAATAAAGCTAAGCGGTAATATATAGAATACCGGGTGTTTATTAAGCATAATTAATAATTTATATATCTAATCTAAAATAGCTAGCGTTTATATAATCCCTAAAAAAAATATATTATATAGCTTAGCTATATAAATTATTTAGGTCCGTTTATTTTTAGTTATATTTAATAGCAATACTTTAAGTATAAATACTAGTTTTTTTTATAAATATTAAATATTAAGCACTAAAACTATAACTTTTTTGCTTATAAATAATTATTTTACTAATAGCTAAATTAGTACTTTTATTTTTTTGTTTTAATATAGAATATAGTAAAATAGGAATAGAAATGCTTAAGTATATTGTTATATAAAGTTTTTTATTTGTAGTTAACTAAAAAAAACTATTAAATTAAGAACAAAAAGCTAAGATTGTTTAGTAAAATATTATTTTTTAAAAGTTTATAACGCTTAAAGCTAATATAAACATAAGCAATAAAACGCTATATAAAGGTCTTACTAATATAAGCTTTTTTAAATATTATAATAGTTATAATTAAAATAAATTTTTATTTATTAAAACAATTAGTTATAATTTTTAGCTAATATTATATAAAACTAATATTTTTTAGTTTTAAACCAAAATCTTAAAAAATAAACCAAATTAATTAGTTTTTAATAGTTCTATAATTATAAATAGTTTAATACAATATAAAAAATATTTCTAACAAAAAATATAACTAAATGTTTTAGATCTAATATAAACTATTTATAAAAAACCTAGTTCTAAAATAAAAGTTAAACAATATTTAAAAAAAAGAAAAAACCAGAAAAATAGGTATAAATAGGCCCTAAAATAATTAAAAAGACTTAAAGCTTTCAAAAAAAAAAGTACTAAAAGCCCTTAATTATATTAAAACTTGTTTAGTTATATATAATATATACTATTTTTTTTATATTTATTTAAATATTATTAATTTAATTATTTTTTTATTAGTTTAACTAAGTAAATATAGCAAATTTATTTAGCACTTTTTAATATCCTAAAGTTTATAAAAGTTATAGCTATAATAATAGAGCAAAACTAGATCTACTTTATTAATAAATATATAAATATATCCCTAAATAGGATTAGCTAATACTACACTTAGTTTTTTTATTATTTTATTTTTTTATAGCAAAATTAAAGCTAAAAAATAATAGGCGGGCTTTAATAAGCATTATAGCTTATTTAAATAAATAGAATAGTATTATATATATGTTTAAGCTACTATTTTTAATTATTTAAACTATTTTAGTTTTTATATAAAGCAATAAATAATATAGCAAAAGCAAAAAAAAATATACTTTAAATATAGTATATAATAGCTACTAACAAAAAGCAGGTTAGCTTTATGAACAATTTCTAGGGCCGTACAAAGCAAATATAAATAAAAGCGGTTTTATATATATAAATAAACTATACTCCCTATTTTTGAAATAAGCCAAAAACTTAAAATATTATATTTAAACTTTTTATATTTTAACAAGTTTAAACTATACTATTTTTTTATATATTATTGCTTATTATAAAAATATATTATATTTTTTATTTAAAATATTTATAATTAATTTAATAATATTAAATATATAGTAGTTTATATTAATTTTATTCACTTAAATAATATTTAGCTTATTTTTTAGGTTTTTATTTAAGTTCTAAACGTTTATGTTTATATTATTCTTATACTATATATATTAGACCTATAAGTGCTAATTTTTACTTAGCGTTTTAAAAAGCTTAAAAAAAAAATAGAACTATACTATATATTTAATATACTAAATATAATCCTAGATAAAGTCTATGCTTACTTAAGTAATAAAAATTTATAAGTTTATTTTACTTAAAATATAATGTTTTAAAAAAATCCTTATACTTAAACCTATATTCTACTATATACTACTTTTTTTTTTTTTTTTTTTATAACCAAGTTTTTATATAAAAGCTATACTAATAACTGCTATACTTTTTATTAAAACTTATGTTTTATAGAAACTATAGTCCTAAGTATCTGCCACCCAACATATATTAATAACTATTTTTATGCTTATAGCAATAAGAACTACTACTAATTAACTAACTACTTGTATTTGCAAAGACTAGAATACAAAAAAAAAATAATAGCAATTATAAAACAAATAGCTAATAGGCTAGCTAAACAGCTAAGATACTAAAATCTAATAAATATACTTTATTTTATAAAGGATCTAATTAAGCTTTTTAAAAAACCGGCCATAAAAATACAAACCTTAGTTTTAAGTAAAGGTCTTTTTATTAAAATAGTACGCTTTTTAAATAAACCAAAGCTTGCTTTTTTAACTATTATAGCTATAACACACACCTAGTATACTAACATTAATATTTTTACAAATAACTATAATAATTTAATAGGCCTAAATATTGCTATAAAAATTAAAAATTTAATAAAAATAAAAGCTATTCCTACCTAGTTTTTTTTAATAAAATATATTAAAACTAAAATAAAAAATAATAAAGTTTTCTATGCTTATTTATAAAATTTTACTACAAAAAAACTAATTTAGATTTTTAAAACTATTAATAATATAAAATTATATAACTAAACAGCCGCCTTTACTTATAAAACTATAATACTAGCTAAAATATATATATTTAATATATTAATAGTAGTACTACTAGCGTTTTTTTTATTGCTATTATTTTAATGTATAGTAAACTATTAAGATTAGGTTAATAGATAGCAGGTTTTTAGGATTAAAAAAGCAGCTAATAGACCTATTAATATTTTTTACCCAGATAAAAATGCTGTAAAAAAATTTAAAAAAATAGCAATAAACAAAATTACCTATGTATTATCTTCTATTAACTAAAAAGTAGGGTTGTACTACTTTTACCCATTGGTTAGTGACCTTTATAATAAACATAAAACAATAATATATATATAAATTTATTTATTATATTTATCATAGCTAGAGTAGCTCGATTAAGTTTTAATATATTTTTTTCAAGTTAAATAAAGGACTATTTATATCTAAGACAAGTTTTTTCCTACTTCAACTTAGTCCTTTGTATACTTTTCGATCAGAGAGACTATGTCTTGTTACGATTGTGGAAAGGTTGGCTGAGGGCTACCCACAGAGCCCATGTGCGACCCTACCTGCCTGGCAGTCTTGGCTATATACAACAGTTGGTATCAAGGAAGGGGACATGCCTACCCCGCGAGCTCCTCCTGTTAAATCTCGGCTACTTGGGGTATAGAACGCGGGCGATAAGTAGTAATGCAGACAGGAAGTAGGTCGTCCCCCTCATACGCGTGCCCAACTCGTTAGTGCATAGTTCCGAGTTCCTAAATAACTTGTAAAAGATTTGAACCAGGCGTTCACGGCCAGTAATTGTGGCCGGGGTGTGTTTAAGTAGTAACAACAACCTTGTCGGTAGCAATGTCTTCAGGCGCAACATTATTACACCACTTTATGTAAACCCAGCAAATCGGAGTCCTAGTGTTTTGGTATTTTCTTCTAGTTGCTAGGTAGCCGTAACGCAACGTTCGGTTTAAGGCAGCTATACTCCAGAGTACCCAGAGGCAACTGGCCCAATAGCTCCCCACTACACGCGTGTTAGAGGAGCACCATAACAAGACCACTACCAAGGGCCGTCAGACTACGGGCCGATCCGCTTTGCTCCCGCCAAAACCCATCACCCCGCCATCAACCCATGCCATCCTACTAGACAATTCCTCTAACTTTCTTAACCGATTTAATAGTCTATATTATATTTATCAAAGCAATAGGTACAGAAACCAAATCTATATTGTATAAACTTGATTTTATAGCATTTAAAGAATTAAAAAAATTGCTAAAAGGGTGCTTAGTTCTATTTGCTCCCTTGTTTTATCTTAGGAGTTATATTATTAACTAAACTTTTACTACTAGGCTTTACTCCAATAAGCAATACTTTAATCTTACTATTTCTTGTAGTAGGAAAGAATATAAAGTATATAAAGCCATTGTTTACCTACGGTCAAACTTCTTTACTATAGCTTGCTAAGGTTTTATAGTTAGTAAAAAACATAGGAATTAACAATATATATACTGACTCTTTGTTTAGGATAAATATAAACAAATAGTTAACTTTCTAGGCAACAATCCTAATACTATCGAAATAATAATGTACTATTTCTATTATATTAATTATAACGCCTCTTAACATGCTTTTTTTAGGGAACAGATCGGTCAAAATAACAGTACTTATATACTATCTCTAAAGTCTATCGTAATACTACTAAAAACCTGCTTGCCGAAGAGCTATCTATAAATTATACCTTTGATAGAATGGCAGTAGACTTTTCTTTGCTTAATCTAGGCCTACAAACTACTTTAGCAGACCTAGTTTTCTATATGTTAATATATAATCTAACTAAAAAATACTCTATTTATAGACTTAAAAGTCTTATAGTTCAAAAGTTTAAGCAAATAGCCACGCAGTACTAGGACTCTAATAACTTTTTAAAAGCAGCAAAAAATATATATATTTCTATAGCAAAGATAAACCAAAGGTTAAGAGATATTATTATAGCTATTCTATATAAATACCTTATATTGCTTAATAAGAAAAAGATACGGCTCGTTTTAAAAGAGTTAGGTATATTAGCGTATGACTTTGTGATATATATACACTACGCGAATCCTTTTATAGAGCCTAGTTAAAAGAATAGGGGGGGGTTTTTTTTTTCTAACTAAACCGGCCGTTTTTTATGTTCCTAGTCTAAAAATAAAATAAGAAAATTACTAGAATAAGAGGTGCAAATGTAATTATATAACTAATTACATAATAAACGCTATATATTAAATAATAACCCTATAAAAACTCCTAACACTATACGCTTGCAACGTTACTAAGTGACCTTTCTATCTAGTTATAACTTAGATATTCTACTTTTTTTAAACATTTAATCTTAAAACATAGTTTTTTCCTTAGGCAGAATTTGATTAATAAGAGAAGCTTTAGTTAGTATATTTATATATAAATAAATTATAAGCTAGCATGCTTAATTCCTTTAGTATATATTTTGTTTTTTTTTGGTTGAGCAATTTAAGATATTTATAAAAACTAGTTACTATAATATTTTTTAACCCTCGGTTAGCCTTAATTATAAATATGTACACCTTTTTTATAGCTTTTAAAAAGCTAGATATAGCTAAATACTTAGTAATAATTTAATGTTTAGTAACTACTGCTTTAAACTTTTAGAATACAAAATCTTTTAAGCTAAAAATATTATATTTTTTAGTAAAAGCATAAACTATAATATAAAAAACAAAGCTAAAAAATATTTGCAAAATTTTACTAAAACTAGTATATATAGCTTTAAAAAAAATTTAAAAAGATTTCTTAACTAACTATATATTATATTTAAAGTAATAAAAATAATTAACTATTATTTTAATAGCTTAAGGATTATTATCTAATAGTTCAACAATTTTTTTATATATTTTTTAAATAAATATATTAATCGATATATTATATTCCGAGCAATTGAACTAACTTTAAAACCTTTGCTATAAACTGCAATAAAAAAATTAGATTATAAGTATACAAAAGCTTTATATACTTAATAGCAGCTCTAGCTACAAAATATTGTAAGATCTAAGTACTTTTTACTATAATAAAGCTTAAGTTTTTTATTAGCATTAAGTATACTAGTTAAAAAATACAAAGCAGAGCATATATTTTTTAAGCAAGTTTATAAGCTTTTTAATAAGCTTATTACTTTTATTTATACTAGAAAAGACCTATGCTACTTTTAATACTATTTTCTGGTCAACTTTTAGCTTTAGATCGTTAAATAAATTAGGGAATATTTCAGTAGCAATAAGATTATTTGAAAATATATATCCCTCTAATAAATCTTTTAAAATATTGATCAAGTTTGGGTGCTAGAACCTATAACTCATAGGAGCATAGTTGTTAATAATATCTCGGATCTTACTTCTTTTCCGCAATTGCAAATAATTCCCCCTAGAAAATATTGGCTTCTATAAAAGATAGATTTCTTATCGGACAGCTGCAAAGTACAACATGCTAAAAGGTTGACCACGCGTTCTCCCTCTTGCTTCACAATTCAGCAGGAAATAGAGTCCTAAGCTAGCCAGTGGCCGCTGCTTAGCGCGAAGGCTTTGGCGGGGTAATCAGAATGAGGGGTCTAAGGGGGAATGGGCGCCGGATTGTATAGGAGGGGCAGAGTGCGAATGCATCAAAACAGCTATCTCCAGGCATCAGCAATGATCAATAACGCCTAACTAGTCATAACTGTCATCCGTTAGTCTAGACCTGCCTCCCATCATAGCCATAAAAGTCTAGAAAAGGTGCAACTTGGCTTATATAAGCGATGTAACATCAATATCAGGCAACGGCTCTAGCAAGCAGTAGTACCTTAACAAAGCATCCTCCCAACTCGACACATGATAGACCTACTGACTAATCGCTGATTGCCTCTTGTCCGGTAGGTTATGTTTCCACGCTATATCCCATGCCCAAAAGTACTCTAAGCGTTGCGCACCTTGAAACTTCTTTATAATAAGCTAGGTAAAAACCTACTACAGACCAATCTTCTAGCAAAATTAAGCCTCGGAAACCTAGAACCATTCCTTTATTAACAGACTATCTACATCAGTAGTCACAAAACATATAATTAAAAAATTAACAGATATAGCAAGAGTGGCTCCTAGTAGCACAATAATAAGTCGGGCCTTAATACTAGTTTGCGTGTTAAAAAGGAATCATTTGCTAACATTAAATAGATTTATTCTTTGCTTAATCTATTGTATCTTGCATTCATTAGTTAAACTATCTTATAAAAAGGTATAAAAGTCAATAAATATAGTTATACTGCCAAAGTATTATATTTAATATAGAAAAATAACTAATCACTTGTTATTATTGTTGTTATTATTATCATTATCATTATTACCGCAGCACAAATCGTATGTATCAACAATACCAACCTTTTCCTTTGAACCATGTAACCAAGCCGATATAACAGGAACAAGCGCTGTAGCAACACGTTCGACCAAGAATTCGAACCAACGGGTAGTTTGGGTGGTAGTATATGCACGTCCGTCTTCAGCATCTATCCGAAGTCTGTTTCGCTTCCTACCATACTAAGCTAACTATTTAAACCTCCCTATCTTCTAGGTCGTATGGGTCGCGCAACATAAAGCTCTTACGGGCGTACTGCTTGTTTCTATCTTTAGTCTCCAAAGTCTTAGGTTTATTTTTATATAAGCTCTGTTGCTCTTTGGGCGTATTTCTGCTGTGGTTGCGATTAAAAAGTAGCTTGTAGTAAGCTTTGGCTATAGTACTGTCTTTAAAGCCGGCTCGGGCAGCAAGCTTATTTTAGTTGACCTAATACTGCATTAGCTACCGCAAAGGGGGCTTGGAAAAACGGAGTGTAAGGCATCCATGTACAATTAGCTTTGTCTTAAAGCATTCCTAAAGCTTGGCAACAGCTATTATATTTTTTGCAGTGATCTTTTCGGACACTATGCTAATTTGTTGCGGAGATTGATTCGGGATGGGCGATAACCAAGAGCGCATAAATATTGTTGTTGAAAAGGTATATAGATAAAGATAAAAATGCAGATGCAAGTAATAGAGATAGGTAGAATCCAATACAAAGATAGTTATTGCAGCGTAAAAAGGTTAACTGGTATATGGATATAAGAGCAGTAGGAGGATTGGTAGGATATAATTAGGGTTCGTGCCACGCCAAGGTGTCTATGTGTTAGGTGAGTAAGTAGCAGTAGTAGCTGCCCCGCTTAAATGACCCTTGGCCCCCACCCCTTACACGCTACATATAGTGGGGTAGGTAGCCAGCTAACTCTAGGACCAGTTGTATTAAATCTTTGATAACTACTAAAAATGATACAAACATAAATACTTATAGGGGAAAAGCCTGCAGTTGCTTTAGGACAAACATTTGTGTTGGATTTGAATGAATTACATTTTTTCCCCTCCGGGGCAGCAGCGAAAAGTGCTCGCCCGGAGCTTCCTGTAGCAGAAGACGCAATGCAAAATTAGGTGTCCGAGACCATCCGGCTCTAAATAGATTGCATCCATTTAATAGGAGCTAACTCGCGTGTTTGCAAGGCGCGTTAGCAAAGCTCAAAGTCGAAACTGCAGCAAAGAATAAAACAGGCGAAATAAATGACTGCTAATCTTGTAGAGCTGGTCCTTAAGAGCATTTATAAACGCGTCCATCTTTAACCTCAAGATATACTTTGCTCTCAAGCTTTATATTTTAATGCTTGCCTAAAAGAATTATTATACTCTATAGGTTCTCTGTTGGCTATAGTATCGGCTAAATCAAGGACCCAATAGCAATGCTAACAGCTAGATTTATTTTGTTTTTGATCGCAGCAGTGACAGCTATTGCATGCTTATACACATTTCTAATAATAGGGATTAAAATAAAACCGATAAACTTTTCGCTAATAATAAATAAAATAGGCTCTATACCGCTAACTAGACCCTCGGCACAAAGTATAATAATAATAATACATAGTATTAAAATACCTAAAATAACTAAGAAGTATAGCTTGGGCTCCTTAAACCTTAACCTATCCAAAAATAAGCCCCGCCTACTTGTTTAGCCCGTCTTAACATCTAAAGCAGCGCTAATAAAGTTAATAATTTCTAAAATTGCTCTATTTTTAAAAATATATAGTTGCTCCTTAAATATATTTTAAATAACATGTTTAATATTTTTGTTATTAAAAATTACGCAATATATTTTAATCTAAAAAAACAAATAAAATAAATAAACTAGCAGCAAAATAATAGCTATATTATATAATAATTAAAATATTATATATAATAGTAATAAAGTTTTATAAAAAAAAATAGCAAACAAAATTAAGCTTACTATAAATAAAGCTAGCAAACTAGTTATAGTTTATATTACTGTTGTATTAAAATATTATTCTAGGCAATTTATATTACTAAAAAAAAAACAAAAACCTAGAACAAAAAGCAAATTAAATAAAATATTACTAATAAATAAAGTTTGCATAATAGTAATTTGATTTTTTATAAAAATAATAATAGCAATAATAAGCTTAATAGTATTACTAAGTTATATATATATATATTAGTTAGAGTTCTAGACTAAAATATATAAAACTACCTTATTATAAATAAAATAAAAACAAAACAATAAAAAAGGCTTACCTAAAAGTTATATTAATTAATCTATTTATAACATTATTTATATAAAACATAATCTACTTTATTATATAGCTAATTATAACAATAAAAAAAATAATAGCAATAAAATTAATAATAAAAACAGTAGAGCTAAAGATTTTAAAAGCCCAAATTATAATACTAGCAGAAGTAGCTAGCAGTAAAATATTAATCTAACCCTTAAAAAAAATTTGCTGGACCTAGTTCTTAAGCATAAATTGCTTTTTTTTTATTATATTAAGCATATTAGCCTGCTAAAACATTATAAAATAAAAAAAATAAAATAAGTTTATGTTTTATTTCTTATTTTTAATATTACTAAAAATAAAAAACTTAAAACTTTTTATGTAATAGTTTTAAAATATATATAAAAAAATAAAATTAATAATAAAGTAATAAAATTATAACTTTTTTCATATTTAAAATTAAAGCAATTAAAAGTTTATTATAGTTTTTATTAAATTTTATTATTTTTACTAACTTTTTTTTAAAGCTTTTTACTAAAGGTTATAAATTATTAAGCAATAAAGCTTAAAATATATTTAGATTTAATTAGTAAAATAAAATACTTTTTATTTTGCTTTAAAATTAATATATAGATTTTAATTTTAAAAAGTAATAATTTTTATAAAATATAATTAATAAAAGCAAGCTAGTAGCTAGCTTTTTAATAGCTGGACTATAAGTTTTATAGCTATTATATTAAATTATAAGTTAAAAATATAAACTTTTTTAAACAAAAAATTTGCTTATATTTATTAATAATATAAAAAATTATAAAAATAAAAAATTAAAAGTATTATAAGCAAATTTTAGCTTAAACAACTACTATTTTTTATATTTATAAAACAAATATATATAGCTCTAGTCTTTAGAGTAACTTTAAGCTTTATATTTAAACCTATAAAAAGTACTTTATAGTTAATAAATAAATATAAAACTATAAATATATCTAAATAAGTTTATATTATTATATTAATTATTATTTTTAACTAGTATATTTGTTATTTTAATACTAATATAGCTTTATACTATTTAATTAATTTTTTTTATTATTTTATTAATTTTAAAGTTTTATTTTATAAAGTTATTAAAAACAAATTAAATTTATTAGCTTTTAGTTATTTTTTTGTTAATCTTTTTTATATTTACTATTTTTTTTAACGCTTTATTTACTAAAAACTTTATAAATTAAAAACCTATTATTACTACCAATAGAATTTTAATAATATATATTATAGTATATTAACTAAATTTTATTTTATAACTATTAAACTAAAAATAAAAATAAACGTTTTTATATAGTAATATTATAAAAAAACTTATATATAAAACATTTAAATTTTTTATTAAATAGTTATATATTAATAGGATTTTATTATTTAATATTATTATATTACTAAAAATAATTAGCGTTTTATTTCTAGTTTATAATTTGATTACAAACTAAATATTATTTTAAGGTCTAATAATTATTGCTATAGCGTTTTTACTTGCTACTAGTTAAATAGCTATACTAAAAACATTTAATATTTACAAAAAAAAAAATACTACTATTAGAATATATTGCTTAGGAATAGTTGCTAGAATATATATACTTTTTATCGCTTACTTTTTTTTGCTTGCTTTTTTCTATATATAAATGTAGTACGTTTTATAAAAAGTACTAAACATATCAACAATTATGTTTGCTTTATTACTTAAAAAGCGTACTTTATATAATATTTAAATTAGAAATCTATTTATAGGTTTTATAAAGCTTGGTTAGTAGTAAGAAATGGTCTATATTAAAGAATCAAGAGAATTATCTAGGTTATATAAGCTAAAGATTACTAAAAGGCCATTGATCTCTAGGAAAAGCTAACAACAATATAGTTCAGCCAATAGCTTATTTTAATGATTAAAGCACTTAGCTACTTGTGCTATTAAGATAGTTTGGGTAAAAACGAAAGGCAAAACAGAAAAAAGATAGGGACTTAAATAAGACTTGCTTTATTGCATTACGCTCGGGCTAAATCCCCTCAAAAGACCAGCAACGACCTACGTAGCTGTTTGTTGTTATACACGTCATCGACCAGCTTCTAGACAGCGTTCTCAACCGTGTCGCGCTCAAAGTGTCGTTTCATTAGTGATAGAGCTAATCAGGGATGCAACATAGTCGAGCTGGTTCGGCGATATAAAAGTTGGATCTGAGCAGAAAGTCTAGCTAGCCAATAGCTAGCTCCAGATGTTCTCCTATCGTGCCGGATAGCTATACCACTAAAGGGCTAGGTCGGCAACACTAATAAATCAGGAAAGACTAGTAAAGTATATATAAATATCGACTTAGAATTAAAGGCAGCCTAGAAAAAAAAAGCTATTAATGTGCTACTGCTATTCAGTGCCGAACTTGCTCAGTTAATAGTGTTAAAAATAATAAAAAGTTGCTATAGCCTCTATAGTTCCCGTAGAATTAAGTAACCATAATCGCAAAAAAACTTAATATTCCTCTTTAGCTCTTAAAAGTACAAAAAGGCTATTTGTTTATTTTAGTATAGTGTATAAGCTATTGCTACTTTCGCTATACTAACAGACCTAGTTATCATTTCCACTATTGTATCTTGAGCTAGCAACAAGTTAAAAATCTTGAGCCAGGGTCATTTGCCCGCTACTACGCCGGATGGAGTCCCCGGATGGCCACCTCAGCTGAATCAAGACCTAGTTTGAAAGGTTGCCGCCATTTAAGATTAAGGCTGCATCTTGAATCCCCGTAGATAGCCTATAACTGCTAGGTTTGTATACATACCTGAGATTTTGCTGTTCACCTCGGGTGGTGGTCGAGGTATTGTTAGCAACCACTCGATTGCTAAACCCACCGCCGTTATCTAGAATAAGAAAAAGAGAAAAAAAAAATCTAGGGTATATATAATATAGTGTTTGCCCGCTTTTATAAAAGGTGCGGCGATTAATACATAGATAGTAATTTAAATTTTTATAATATATAAAAGAGAAAAAATCAATAGTTATAAGCTATACGCCTAGCAAAATATTTGATCTGACCAGGAAATACTAAACAAAAGTTTTAGTTATATCTTAATTATATTTTACCAAATATTAAGCAATAAGCTCTATTAGAATTCTTAAGAAACATATAGTATAGCTTTGTCCTGTTCTGTTTTTGCTCACCTTGTCCCATCCCGTAAGAGCAGCAGAAAAAAACACAAATCCCATCATACCCCCTGCCATCCTCTAATCATATTGCAACACAGCTACCTACCAATAGTTTCAAATATATCAATCCTCCCTTAATTTTTCCGGATTAAATACATTTACTTTAATTATCCTAGCTATTTTCACAAGTGCTACAAGCTTTGTGCTTGCGCCCATAACAAGAAAGTAGTAGCATAGCAATCCGAAGCAACAATCGATCTATTTTATGCATGCTAGCAGGTCGACCCCCATGGCCCAAGTGACGATACTCCCTTACGGCGCTTCGGCCTCTCATTAAGGTAGCTACGTTTTGAGCAAGGATTACTTACTTACTGCTGCACTAAAAACTGTCCCTAGAAGGCTACCTCAGCTAGTTCACAGCCCAGCTCGAAGTATCGTCATCAGGCAACAGTAAGGCTACATATAGGGTCTCCGTAGATAGTGTGTAACTGCTAGGGTTATACAAATACTTTGGATTTGGCAACCGTTCAATTGTTGAGCTCCATTAATAAAACATGCACAAAGTACGTTAGGATTGCTGTTAGACCCCCGTATCACCCATCATAGTCCAGAAATATCTTACTAGGCGGCCATGGCTACTAGTAAAAGTAAAACCAGGAGATAGGCGTCAGTGCAGCCCAGGCCCTTACAGAAAAAAAACATTTCGAGGACAAAAAATTAACATAGTGTTGTAGCAAGATAAGACAGATTAATTCGGAGACTACTGTTATAATTACTTGATAGCAGCCTAAAGCTCTCGGTGTTTCTTTAGGCTGTGCTTTTTATATATGTCCAGGATACGCGTAAATATTAGCCTAACCGCAATTTCAAGATACGCTAGCATTGATGCCTAGTTGGCTAGAATCCATTAGGTAACACAAGAACACAAGGGCAGGCCAAGCCCTGGTATAGCTTTTGTTTGCCCCGTCCTAACGCAAAACACTATCACTATATAGCAACAAGAAATATGGCTAGCTTTATACATGCCATAAAAAAAGGGTATTATATAATCATTCTCTACTATTTAAACTATATAGATAACATTAGATAAGCATAAGAATTTTTGCATAATAACTATAAAGTTTATTAATCAGGATATATATATTTGTGCTTTAAATATGCTCTATGTTATATATTCTTTTTATTTTGCAGTCATAAATATAAAAAGTTTGTGTAACTTTATCTGCGTTGTTACTAATGTGCTTTAATTGCCTATGCTTTATTAATATCTATTGTATCTCTTGCTACATCCGAAATGCTTATGCCGTAAACATTCCTTAAAATCGCACCCATCTCTTTTTTATACTGCGGCAATACGCTAAACATATTTATTTTTTTGTTATAGATTAGACCTATACTAGATTAAGCAATCCTATAGCTTAACTATAATATTTTCTTTTTTTTAATATTTATTATTAAGCCTATCTTAAAATATTTTTTATTATTGTTGATTTTATTATTAGTAAACCAGTCCGAAAAGAAATAGCTATCGATAAACAAAAAGCCTTTAAAAGCAAAATCCTTTAGCACGGAACAAAAAGAATTATTGCTTTCTCTTAAGAACTTATTACTATAAATATACTTATAACTATTATATAAATCAAACAGTCCATTAAATATTAATAATAATAACTTCTATAAAAATAAATATTTAATATATTACAAAGCATTAAAAAAATAAATAAAATATAATATAAATATTATAATAATATAAATATATAGTAATATGTTAATATTACTTTATTTTTTAAAAATAATTTTATATGTTTTTATAGCTAAATAAAAAACTTTTTTAAAAACTTTTAAAAGTTTTAAAGCGTTAATTTTAGACTTTATACTAGTATTTTATTTTTTATTTTTTTAGTTTTAAATCGCTTTTATAATAATATTATTTTTTGCTTTATATAATAACAAAGTATAGCAGTTAGCAATTGTAATATAATAGCTTGCTTTTTTTGAGCTTTTTGTAATTTAACCGATATAATTATTTAATGCTTTTAAAAAATCGCTCGCAACTAAACAAAAACTATTTAGCTTATTATAGCTAAACAAAAAACCATAAGTTTTAATAAATATTATATTAATAAAAGTTAGATAGTTATATTAATTATTACTAATATTAAAAATTAGGTTAAAAAATGTTATAATAGACTTTTTAGCTAAATTAAAAAGCTTAAAGATATAAAAGGACTTAATATAATAAAATAGCTATTAAAATAGATTAAGTTGTATAAAAATAGTAAAGTAGTAATAAAAACGCTTTATAGTTAGTGCTTTATTAAAAGCTTTAAAATATTAATATTAAAAAATAAATATTTAGACTTTTTTATTTTTAATATTTTTGTTTTTTATTACTATTTTATAAAAAGCAAAATTAAAAAAAAAAAAAAAAAATGCTACTATAAACAATACTTATATTTTTTTAAATTACTAAAATATTCAATTTATATATTTTTAAAAGCTAGTATAGTTTTATATAAAAAAACTACTATAAAATATATCAAATAAATAAAAATTAATATATATTTAAAAGACTTTAATAAATAATATTATAATAGTTTAAAAAAGCTATATATTTTATATTGCTATATTTATATTAGCATATAATATTTTAAAAGTAATTATTTTAACGCTTAGCTTTTAAATAAATATTTAATTACTAAAAAAAAGTTATAATACTTATATAATAAAATATAATATAATATTATTAATATTTATTATTACTTATTATTTAGTTTAGTATTATTTTAAAAAAATTAAACATTATTAACTTTAATATATTTTAACTTAATTATTATAAGCCCCGCATAAATGCCCTTAATATTAGCAACTAACTGCTCTTAGATAATAGGCCGGGTCTTAAGCTGTTTAATAATTTAAAAGGTCTTACTGCTTTCCTCGGGAGGCTTGGGTAAATGTTGTGTTGTCCGATATAGTAATGAGGTTACATCTTCCGCTAGATTCCAGAGCTTACCCTGCTGCAGACCCCTCCAGAGGAAATCAGGGTCAGTAGAGGTAGTGCTTTGATAGCGGCGGGCTTATGGTCTCCTAGGCGGGCTATTTAACTCAGACTTAGATTCTTTTGGCGGAGAAATAACAGAAGATTTACACCTTTTAAATAAGCTTGGCCCAGCTAACCCTTAAACGCTGTCTGCTAGGTCTCCTATAAACAAAAGCTCTTTTATAAGAACACATTTATTAGCAATCTTTAACAACCTCAAATAAGACAAAACAACCAATACATACTTTCCTCTTTTTATATTCCATATAAAAGTAGCAATATTTTGTTCTTTAGTAAATTCACTATGCTTTAACCCAAAATAATCTTAGATTTTATTATTAATAGCAGGATATATATTATTACAGCCCGGTATAAGGCACAAAATACGCAAAGACTACCGCAAGTGACTAATAAACAAAGCTAAAATATATAAATTTTTAGGATCTAGCATAATTTCTTAAAGTTGGAAAAATAATTTAAACAAAATGGTATAAAAAAGCAAACGGGCTATATAAGCTCTGCCTATTAAAAATAACAATAAAGATAATAAACATAAAGGCTAAAACTACTGCTGCGGGCATATAGCTGCAGTGTAATAAACAGAAAAAATACAATTGTAATAAAACAATATTAAAAAAACACTCGATAATGGATAGATAGGCGTTCAATGTTGCATTTGCCCATGTGTAGCCTGCAATACAACGGAACAAAAGGTATTCACACTTCTAAAAGTCGCATTAAAGCCAGAAACACTAATAAGATTTAGTAAAGCTAGGCGATCAAAGTATTAGCAAACCTAAGGGATGCATAGCTTTATATTAAACGGCCCCTTGGTCTTATACCGGACCTAGGTGCAGCCGGAGAGAATACATAATAAAGCAGCCAAAGAGCCGCAGGTGTAGTGTGCGAACCACCTGGACAGCCTGCAAAACTTTTCGGTAATAAGGATTGCGCTCCAAACTAGTTGAACGGGTGCTATAATAGCTGCAACAAACTATATAGCTATGTTTTAGCCGCTAAGCCAGTGATCTGTGTCAACCGGGATATTCTCTAGGCTAGGGCAAAGCAACCAAATAAACCATGTTCTATTATTAATAGTATTGCGGAGCTGGAATAAACCTAAAAAAAAAGGCATACACGTTACCATAAACTTAGCTTCCTACAAGTCCAATAATAAAGAATAGGTATTCTCTAGGTACATATTAACTCGAGGGACTTAACTTTAGCTATGAAATTTGAGCTAGGCCTATATCTTTTATCAAAGATTTAAGTTATATAAGTATAGAAGCGTCACACGACTAGCAGCTTTTAAGGCCTAGGCTAACATAAATCCAAGCAAATAAAGCATTCCAAACAATCCACCAAGTAGAGTAAGCAACTAAGTCCCTTGCATCTAAAGACTGCTCCTACCACGCAAGGCTTCTAAATAAGTCACTATAAGTCACACTAGAGTTAATAGTGCAAGTGTGTTCTGTTTTAGCGTAGTATTAATAAATCGATCAGGTCTTTATTTATCAGCCCAAATTCTCCCATGCTCCTTCACTATCTAGAATATATAGTTAGCACCTATAGTAACAAACGCTTTTATAGCACTGCGCATAGCTAGGGGGTTCCACAACATATGCTTGTCCGGGATCATACGCTAGAGGAACTAGCCTAAAAAGACGGTTTCTAGGTATAGATAGCTTATATAATATACAAGGTATTATAATCAATCAAATAAAGCTTCTATAGCTAGTTTATTAATACTATAGACAAAGACTCTAAGCTAAAAAAAAAAAAAAAAAAAAAAAAGTTAAAGTTTATAAAGTAAATAAATATAAACTTTATATATATAGCTGTAAAATTAAGTTAGTTTATATATAAAGTTTTTATAAGTTTTGCTAAAACTATACTAATTATTATACTATTTTTTTCTAAAACTAAAAGTTTACATATAGTTTTAATTTAAAATTATTAATAATATTAAATTTATATAATTTTTTTATATTATATTGCTTTATTATTATATATATTTATTTTTATAATTTTATAAAAAATTTAAAAGTTTTTTTATAAGTTTTATAAAATTAATCAAATTTAATTAATATATTTTTAAAATTCTAAGCTATATACTAAATATTATTAAAATTATAGTTTTTTTAAGCAACTTAATATTATAACTTTTTGTTTTTTTTATATACTTTTAATTGTTTAATTTGTTTAATTTTAAATTTTGCTTTATTATTAATATTATTAATTAAAAATAATAATTAAACTTATTAAAATAAAAAATTATTGCTTACTTTTTATAATTAGTTAATATAAAATAAGTTTTTTATTTTATAAAAATTAAACAAATTAAAAATATAATTAAATTTTTATTTTTTTAAAATTTTAAAAAGTCTAACTAATTAAAAGTTTAATTTAATAATTAGTACTTATATTATAAAACTTTTTTTTTTTAAAAAACCTTTATTTTTTATTTTAAAATTTATTAGATATTTTTTTTTGTTAGTTTATAATTTATATTATTTTTATATAAAAATTACTATATTATATATTATTTTTTAAACGTTCTAAGTTTAATAAACTCGTTTAAATGTTTATTACTTAGTATTAAAATTTATAATAGTTTTATTAATATTTATTATTAAAAAGTTTTATATTTTATTTTTTATTACTATTTTTAATAATAATATATTAATTAATAAATATTTTAATTGTTTTAATATTTATTAATATAAAAACAAAATTATTAATCTAGTTTTTAATTAATTAATTTTATTGCTTTTTAGATCTAAAAATAATAAATATTACTAAAATAATATTTAATACTTATAAAACTATTAATTATTATTATAAATTTAAAAATAAACAGTTCTATATTGTTTAATATTTATATATTTAATATACTAAAAAATGTATATAAACTTTTATAATATTATATAGCTAATAATTCTATAATATTTATTTTTTTGCTAAATAAAATTATAATTAAGCAACTAAACTTATTTATAAATATTTATATATAATTATAACTTTATTAGTTAAATAATATATTTTTATTATTTATTATTATATATTATTATATTATAGCTAGTATAAACAATAAATAAAAAAAGCCAAAAGTTTTGTTTTATAATATTTTGTTTTTTTCATAGTTATAATAATTATATATATATTATTTATAATTATATTTTAAATAAAACTAATAATATTTTTATTTTAATATTTTAATTATTTTATATTAATTTTAGTATATAATAATTAAAAATATATAAACTTTTTAAATTAAAACTATATAAAAAAAAATAGTTTTATTTAAAGTAATTTTAAATATATATAACTTTTTATTTTTATTTTTTAGCTTTTATAATTAGTTTTTTTATTTAATTAAGTTTATTAAGTTAGTTTTTTAAAAAATATTAAATAAAAAATCTATAATTAATATAAAACCTAATATTTTATTAAGCAGAACTAATATTATTATTTATTTTTTAGTTTTAATTATAAAAAACTTAGCTATTTTTTTATTTTAGTTAATATTAAAAAATAATATTAAAGTTTAATAAAAAGTTAGCTTAATATATTTATTATACTAATAAAATTTATTTATTTAAAAAATATAATAAAACTTAATAATTAATTATTATAAAAAATTTAGTTTTAAAAAACTTTAAATAGTAATATTTTAAAATTTATATTATTACTAAAAACTTATAGTTTTAAATTAAATAAATTTGCTTAATTAATATTATTATTTTAAAAAAATATTTTATAAGTTTTTAAGTTATATTTTTTTATTACTACTAAATAATTTTTTTTATTATATTATATAAAATATTTATTTTTATTTATATTAGTTAGCTAAACTTAAAAAAAACTAAAATAAATATTTTATAAACTAGTAATTTTATATATTTAAAAGTTTATTTTTGTTTTAGTCCTATTATAAATAGTTTATTTTGTTTTAATAATTAATTTAAAAAAATAGTAATTTTATTAATATAATAAATAAATATATAAATATAATTATAAAACTTAAAAAATAACTAGATTAATTTAGTATTTTTAAAATTATTAAAGTTTTAATTTAAAATTGCTTAAATTTTAGCATAATTAATTCTAATTTTTATTTTAGCTTTTAGAACTATTTTTAAATAATTAATAATAAATATATTAAAACAAAACTTTTTAATATTTTTTTAATATTTAGTTTAATATAAGCAATAAATTAATTTTTTATAATAAATTTAATATTATTTTTTAGATTTAAAATAAATTAAAACATTATTTATATAAATATTTATAAACTTATTTAAAAGTTTTTAAATTTATATATTAATAAAAGTTTGCTACTAAGCAAGTTTTATTTTTAAACTAAAAAATAAAACTTTTTATTAAAATATTTTTTTATAAATTTAAAAAAAAAATTTAATATAATTTTATAATTAATAATAATTAATATAAAATTTTAATAATATTTAGTTTAATAAATTAAATAATATTATAATAATTAAATATAATATTACTAATATTTAAAACTAATATAATTTAATTTTTTAAATATATATATATTTTTTTAATAATTAATTATAAACTTATATTTAATTAATTTAAATTTAAATATAAATAAAATAAAAATAATATTTAAATTTATATTTTATTTAATAAAATTTATAACTAATAGTTTATTTATAAAATTTTTTTAAATAAAATAAACTATATAAATATATAATATTAATAAAAATTAAAAATATATTTTTTATTATTAAGTTTTAGTATTATATTAAACTTTAGTTATAATAATAATAAAGTTTTAAATTTTTTTTTTAAAAAAAACTTTTTTAGGTATAATAACTAAAAAAACAAAAAGTTTTATATTAACTTTATATATTAAAAAAATAAAATTTTTAAAAATAAAATTAGTTTATTATTAAAAATTTTTTATAATATTATTTAATTAATTTAAATTTATTTTTTTTATAAAATATTAATTATTTTTAAGTTTTTTTTAAATAGCTTAATATAATTATTTTTAGTTATTATAAACTTAATTATAATAAGTTTTTTTAAAAAATTTTTAATTAATTATTTTTATTTATTTTAATAAAAATAATTTTAAAAATCTTATATAATTTTTTTAATAATAATTTAGTTTTTTTTTTTTTTAGAAATTATTATATAAACTTTTTTTATTTTAAATTTAAAAATCCTAAGTTTTATTTTTATTTTTTTAGTTTTAGTTATTTTTAAAATAATTGTTTTGTTTTTAAAAAGTTATTTTAATATTTAATAATATTTTTTTAATACTTAATTATATTAATTTATATTTTTTTATATTTTTAGGTTTATATTTTATTATTTATAATTAAAAAACTTAATTATAATTATTAATAAAAATAAATTATTTAGCTAAATTAACTATTATTTTTAAGTTTTTATTAAAATATTTTATTTTATTAATTATTTAATATTAATAATAATATTATAACTAAAATTAATAATTTAAAATATTTAGTTTTTAAATTATTAATTATTAATTTTTATAATATATATTAAATATTTATAAATTTTATTAACTATTTTGTTTTAATAATTATAAAACTTTTAAAGTTTAATTAACTAAACTATTTTTATTTTTAATTATTACTTAATTTATTATATAAAACTAAAGTTTTTATTTTAATATTATTAATTTATAATTAAATAAATATTTTAAAAATAATTAATTTGTTTTAGCTATATATTTTAATTAAAATAAATAAAAAAACTAACAAAAAAACTTTTATTAGTTCTATTTATTTTTAAAATTAAATAAACTATTAAAGCTATTTTTATTAAAGCTTTTTTTTATTAGTTAAATGTTTAAAATTTTAAACTTTTAATTAAAACAATTAATAAATATAAATTTTTTTTTATTATAAATAAAACAAATTTTATTATTTTAATAAACTTTTTTTTTTTTATAATTAGTGCTTATTTTAACTATTTTAAAATAAATTTTTTAAAACTTTTAAAGTTAGCTAAAAATTAATAAATTAGTTTACTAAAAGTTTAATTATTTAAATTAGATCTTTATTTAATTAAATTAATAAATTTAATTTATTAATAGTTTTTATAAGCTTGCTTAGCGTTATATATTAATTTAATAATTTTATTAATAAATAATTTATAAAAAATATTTAAATTTATATAAAAATAGTTTTATAATTTATATTTTTATTATAACTTAACTAATTAATATTTTTAAACTAAACTATTAAATATAAAAATAAACTTATTAATATTTTTTTTAGCTTTATATATATAAACTTAAAATATTTTATAAGCTATAATTATTTAATTAAAGTTATAATAAATTATTAATAAAACTTAAATTATTTTAATAATATTATTCAATAGTTTTTTAATTAAATAAAAATATATTTTTATTAATTTTTTAATATTTTTTTTTAATTAGCTTATAATATACTAAAATTAGCTATTTTTAGTTTAAAATATAATAATATTTTTATTTAGCTTTTTTATTAATTTATAAACCTAATTATTAAATAAAGCTTTATTTTTTATAAACTTGCTAAAATTAATTTTTTATATTTTAGTTTTTTTAATATAAATAAAGTTTAAAGCACTAAAAAATAAACTAATAAAATAAAAAATAAATAAAATAATAAAACTAAAAAATTTAAAATTAATGTTTTTAAATATATTTTTTATTATTAAATTATAATTATTCTTTAAATATATTAAAATAAATATATTAAAAAATTAGCGTTTTAATTTTTTTATTTATTAAAAAAATTCTATTAGAACTAATATAAAATTATAAACTTATATAGCTATAATATTTAGTGCTATATTTTTAAATATATTACTTATTTTAAATAGTTCTAATTCTAGTTTAAATTCTGTTTTTTTAAATTTTAACTTTTTATTTTTTTTAAATTTTTTTTTTAAGTATTAGTTCGTTTAAAATATTTATAAAAAAATCTAATACTTAATTTTTTTTTTTTTTTACAAAAAAAAAATTTTTAAAATTATTTAATAATAAAAAGCTAGCTATACTTAAAAACTAAAATTATTTTAATTATTTAAAAACTAAAAATAAAATAAAAATATTTAAAGTTAGATTTTTTATAAATTATTAGTTTTTAAATAATATAAAAATTAAAAGTTTTATTAAAATTATATTAAAATTAGATTTATATTATAAAATATATAATTTTTTATATTAAATATATAACTAAAAAATTTTTTTTATTTATATTTTGCTAACTATAACAAAATATAAAATATATATTTATTAAATACTTATTAATAAATAATTAGTAAGCTTAAAATAGTATTATAATTAGTTAAATAAAACTTTTATAGCTAGTTTATTAATACTATAAATAAAAACTTTAAATTAAAAAAAAAAAAAAAAAAAAAAATTAAAGTTCATAAAATAAATAAATATAAACTCTATATATATAGCTGCAGAATTAAGTTAGTCCGTACGTAGACTTCCTATTTTATTGCTATATAGGTCTAAAGTCCTTATAGGTCTTGCTAAAACTATACTAACCGTCACATAAACCACACCTAGTAGAGATAGTTACATTAAGTACGGTAAGATCTAGTCTAGTGTTAGCAACCGAAATGTTAGACATAAGCTACAAACTTACTTACTTTATATTGCTCCACGCTAGTAGAAGCCTTATTATACCCCCTAGTGCTCTTTAAGCCTAACCTTGTTCCTTCCTCCCCTAACTATAATACAAAGCATTAGCGATTTGCTTTTTTTAGGTGGACCGTTATCTAGAAAAAGCCAATCGCAAGGTAGCATACCACGCAGATACTGCCGGTATTTCCGCCTAGAGGATAGTTCTCAGTCCTTCTCATACATAGCCCTACTCGTCTCTTAACTACTATCCTTTTCTAGTTGCACTATATATATAATCGCTAATTTCTCGGCATAATAAAAAGAACTATGCAGCCCAGCCTCCAAAAGCGTACAGGGGGGATTAATAATAGGGGTTCTTTTCCTACAGTAATTATCCTCCTGATCCCTATTAATGCTGGCTAAAATAGAGTATCTGTTGTATGTCTATATATATAGGTCTCTAATACGCGGCCTAGGACTTGCTCGTTAAGCTTTCAGTTCTGCTACCACTTATCATATCTACTGCGCTAGGCTAAACATCATTTTATAAAAGTTTATTAAAACTAAAAACCGGAATATTTATCTTGTTATAAGATTAGGTCCTAATGCGTGCCCTTTTCGATAATCTTCCACTCGAGATAACATAGATTATACCCACTTTTATAATTATAGAAAGGCGGTATTGTTCCCGCGGAAATATCCAACAATTTAAAAAAGCGAAAATGGGACTCAAAAGTGGTCTAAAAAGGCAGAAAAACAATACTCGTGATTATAAAGTATAAAGTATGCCTTACTTCCAATCTTTCTACTTCGTCTCGTCTGCCTCATTAACAACTCCTTTTCACTCACAACATAATTACCATTCTACCTTTCACGCGCCTATATTAGACGCAACATAGCGACTACTCACTAGCAATACTATTTATATATATTTATAAATACGGGCGCAAAGAATAATAAGTTCTATACACATTGCAGACATAATGCCTATGCTAAATATACTAAATATAAAGATTTATCTAAGTAAAAAAGGCTTAAGAACATTGCTATACAATCTCCCTTATACTTTTCTTTTTCATTATTTTCATATATAATAACAGACTACAAATTGTGTTCTAGGAAATTTAGAGCGCCCTCCTTTTAAAAGTCCCGTTTGGTACACCTTCATTTAAACATCACTTATTTAGCCCCTTTCTAATAAATTTCTAGACTTGATTGATCTAGGCCAAGACCTGCCGCCGGCCTACCAGGTATTGTAAGTCCTAGGCTCAGAGGAATAGCACTACAAAAAAAGGGAAAAGAGAGGAAAGATATAAGGGCTGTAGGATTGTTTGGTTGTTCACCTTTAGTTAAACCATTTAAAAAATATCATTCTTTCACCTTACTGCTATTTTATAACAAACCTTAGTTCTATACATAGTATACTTAATAGCCCGTAAAAATGTATAACTAGTTAGCTGTATAGTTATAATCACTAAAGTACGTTAGGAGATAACTCCTATATAGTTTTAAGTAACTATCTGCCTAGATTAAATTGTAAAGTAAAGACTATGCTAACTATATATGCGATTATTTATTATTATATAAATATTCTTTCTTTTGCCTATATACTCTTGATTTATTAATCGATTAATTTTTACTGTAGGGACCGTCCCTTATTAAGGCAAACCACGCATTCCAAAGCTTTACATTATAAAGTTGTGAAAGTATCAGGAATTATATATAATTTAGGCCGCTTACATGCCTATCTATGCTACTACAAGGTCCGGTTTTTAAAACCCAGCTTCTTTCATTTTAATATTATACTATTAAGGACAAATTCTTGCAAAAAAGCTGGTTTTTTCTATAAATTTGGCCTATTCCACGCTTTTTTCCCCTAAAAATGTTATAAAGGCTGCTCTCAAAGTCCGAGTAAGCAGCAGTCTATGTTTTTGTAGTTGTTAGCAAAAAAATACATGCTAGGGGGTGTTTCTCTCCCCATAGCTGCAATAATTATTCGAGTTAGTGTGTCTATATTGTTCGTAGTACAAGGCAAAATCGCCATAGCTAGACCTTGCTGTTAGTAGTCTTTGTAATATCGCTCTCTTAAAAAAGGCAAGGTGTTTCGAAACAGCAGCGTGGGAGTGTACTCCGCTATATCTGGGCTCGCCTTGTTACCCTCAATGCCCTTATATCAAGGGATCCATATAACAGTAACCCCTGGGTCGTGTGCCGCCGCTAACTCTCTGCGTGGCGGCATTCTAGAGCATGGCAATATACTTTCTTTCTAGTAGCCTCAGTTATAGGGCCAGCTATCAAACACTAAGTTACGTAGTCAATTAGAGAATGATCATATTCTTCTTGATTAATTAAAGAATTTTCCTCTCTACTCCAGAGTGGATATAAACATATAGCGCAAGCTTACTGCCTTACATAAGCACACCCCGTATATCTAACACCTGCACACAGGAAGAAAGCTATAGAAACGCAGTGCTTTACCTAGCAGAGATACATAAAAAAAATGGCGCAAGGGCCATAAGTAGTAATTAAGGATAGAGCTGAGTGTATCTAACAACATAAGATAAATTGTATATATATCCCTACAGAATAACAAATAATCAAGCAACTGACTGAACAACCCTCCCCCCCACTAGCAGACCAATAATACCCGTCATGCGCAAATTTCCTTTGTGTCGTAGTCTATGCACCTATTCCTGCTACTACAAACAAGGCAACTAACCAGTGAACACAACAACTAGCAAAGTAGTCTCTATCGGGACACTGCCTGGGCAATAGTGATGAGTACTAGTGCGGGAAGCACGCCGAGTAGGATAGCGGAACCAAAAATCGCAAGGCCCAAGTGGAGTACTGCAAATGACTATACAGCCAGACTAAGGTGGTATGAAGCGCGGAGGCCATCAATAACAAGCTAGTCCCATTGCCAATGTAGTGTATTAGGTGTATAGATAATACCCAGGCCTTGTGCAAAGTAGCAAAAAAAACATTGCAGCAATTAATCTTTCAAACAAAAAATACCTTGTATATAGATACATTCCTGCAGAATAGTTGTTACTAGCATGCCAATGCTACCTATCTATATCCGTCGAAGAAACAAGCATCATACTTTTTAGCCAAGTAAGGCGTCCCTTTAGCAGCCTAAAAAAAGATTTTCATAATCAACTAATGCTAACAAGCAGCGGGAAACAAAGCAATACATAAATCTGCTATCAAATCTACTCCTTGGTTTCTCAATAAAGTTCTTTCTACCTACAGCTATAGTGGGATTTGCTTGTTTAGCAGCTTATTTTAGTTGGTAAGTTAATAAGAAAAAGAAATAACAGAACTATATAGCGAATCACCCGGCGCCCTTAACCTCTTTATTGTTGGCATTATTTAACCTCGAAATAGTCCAATCCATTCAGTCACCTCTTCATCTAACATCCCTATATAGCCATGTTTCCTAAGAGCGAACACCATTCTTCGACTGTCTGCTTTAGAGGATGCGAGGTCGGACCTTAATAAATTAGCACAAGTAATAGAAAGAAATGAATTCTTTACGAGGCACGTCGAACCCCCGGATAGCCAGCTTCACTAAGCTACGTTGCAACGTATAGCCCAGTTCGGCTAAAGCAGCTAAGGATGCTTTAACGTATTCTTCCGCATCTTTATTAGATGCTTTAAGGACTTCTTTAATATAATGATCGGCCATGTTAAAAGTCTTTATTTGTATAAGCCTAAATAGTACTTAAGTAGTCGATACGTAGAGGTATTTTTAAAAACTCAGCTTAGATTAAAATAGGTAAAAGAAAGACAACAAAGAAGAAGAATCGCCGAAAAGAACAGCAAGACTTTTTATATCACAGGACGTTTCCTTATCGGGGAGCATAAACCTTTGGAACCCCTATCACCGGGATTTTGTTTAGCAGTCCAGCGGTATGCCGCCTGGAGCGATCTATATAGCTAATATAGTATACGTAGGACTAGATCCGCTTGCTATCACCTTTCCGGCGTCTTCATACCTATCCCACAATCGGTATAGGGTCTACATAGCTAATTTTGACCTCATAATCACAGTGATGAAAATCTTTGTATTCAGTTATGCTAAAACCCCAGTATATGGTTTGAGCGCAATACTACAGGAGACTATCCGTCGAACGAATTACATCAATACTATAAGAAATACTCGTCTCGCTTCCCAAGTTGCTCACCAAATATATTTGTTATTAGCTATACCTATCCGCCCCCTAGACATAACGTGCTGCCATATCTATGAAACCCCCTGGAACCCCATCGATAGGTTACCGCTAGACGAGCTACATTACACCTAAACGCAACTACCCCTGCTAGAGGGGTTTAAAAAACAACCTCTGCCTAAGAGGAGGTTAGTCTAAAGCAGCACTAGACTACCGGAGATCAAGATAAACAAAGCTATAAAAGGCAAAAGAATTAATAAAAGTAACATATAATAGTGGACTTACTAGCTACATGCCCCAATAAAGTCGCTTACAAAAACACACCACTTCATAGATAGAATTAAATACTAAGGCGGAAAAAAAGCCGAAAATAATAAAAAAACTAAAAACAAGCAGGCCTAAAAGGATTATTAAAAACAAATTAGTAGCCGAAAAAAAGTAGCGCATAGTATTATTAATTATAACTATTAAATCTTACAGCTAACATATAGCATTATATATATAGAATAAAAAGAAGCTAATAATACTAATTGTAACATTAAAAACAAAAGGTAGGAAATTTTAGAAAAATTGCTTTTTTAAAGTTTTAAAAAGCATAATAAAAAAAAAATAACTAGCATAAGCTCTTACAAAGCTTAAAGTTAAAGAATTTCAGGTTAATTTAATAGTTTTTATAGTACTTAGTACGCCTTATAATTTAGCAATGCATTATTCTAGCTTATTTAGTTCTTTTTTAAGCTAATCAATGTATTGCTAAAGATTATTTAATGCTTTATAAGATTAGTTGCTCTTGTTATTTATAAGCTCTCGGATTCTATATAATTAGTAGTATACCTTAGGTCCTATAACTTTTATAACTAAAGTAAACATACTAGGAGATTCTATCCTAAATCACTTAAAGGGATTCCTTAGCAATAACTATACTTAGATCGGCTAAGCTTATTAAGGTTTAGGGTTTATCTATTATATAGTAGTATATAAATAAATAAATCAGGGGCATCAAAGTCTTAATAGGAATTAGATATATGCAGTGTTTAAATAGTAGAACAAACGCTGCAAAGTTTAGCTACCTAGCAGTAGTCACCTTAAATCAAATATAACCTAATATGCCACCGGATTAGGTTCATCTATGCCGTTAAAACATGCTGCAGCTGCAGCAAAGCTAGTACCTAGTATTGCAAAGATCATGTTTTATCGCAGAAAAAGCGCAAGTTATATGCCTGCTATAATAAGTCGTAATAATATAGTGGTCTAATTATGTAAATATATATAGCACCACTATATATATATATGACAGAGTGGTTAATATCACGCACTTAGATGCATTGCTTATATATAGGTAAGTTATAATTTCCTTATTCTGAAGCGCTTTCTAACCCTAGAACCTTACCAACCACTAAGCATTGTTTGATTAACTTCACTATATTATAATAAGTAGAAATCCAGTGCAACATATACCTAGCAAAAAGACCCTCACCTTTCTAAACTTAAACATGCCATATAGAGCATAAAAATGTTGCGATCCTCTATTAAAGGCTCATTACTAAGCCATTTTCTATAGAGTTGCTAGTGTTTCCTATTATAGTTAATCAGTTTCATAACACATCTAATAAATAGATGGTCGCCTACAAGAGTAACAAGTCTTGAGCCAACTAGGAAGCAGAACATAAGTATTTTAGACTAGCCGGAATAATACTAATTTAGTAATAATAGAAGCCTATCAAAGCGCTTGCTTGCGCGTTTTTTATTAGATCAGTGCAAAAACATTTATAAAACGTGTCTTCGCCTAGTTTAAAAAACATAGAACCATCTGCTTATATACCCTAACCAAGCCTAACTAACGGGCGGAAGGGAAGGAAAGAGAAGCCTGGCATATTTGCATACAGCTTGCCAATGGAAAGCGCAAGAAACACAATAGCAACGTCGATGTCTGCACCGGAGCGCTCAGCCCAATTCTCTCTGTCTATAAGAAACTGGTTAACTATACGGTCCAATTTCTTACACGGTATAATGCTACTGCTATATACCGTTACTTTATAGTATATCTTAATATAAAACTATAGTATATTAGAGTCCTACTTAGCTTTGTTATAAATAAAAGCTAAAGATTTTTAATTAATGTTACTAAAACTAAGCGTTGGTATATCGGCAAAAAGCAATATTAATTGATCTTTCGAGTTGCTATAGGAGTTACTTCTTTTTGTAGACCTATAAGTAAATCTATTAAAAAAACAAAATAAATGCTCTATTAAAAGATATACTAGTATTAAAAAGTTACGTTTTTTTGCTAATTGTTTACGATCGAACTTAGCGCTTAGGTCTAATACAATGCTATATATTTTCTGTAGTAGAGCTAGCATTTTAACTTTAAACTTAATATAGTATTAATGCATACTAGAATTATATTAACTAATAAATAGACTTTTTAAGCAGGTTATTTTTTCGCGTATATTTAATATTCTTTTTGTTGCATGTATTGCACGGTGTATTTTTATTGCACTTAGCTTTTGTATTTCAATAGTGATTGTAGGCCTAAGCGTTTATTTTGTTAGTACAGTCCATTTAAAATAAAACTTAAATATTCTTATAGTAGACGCCCGTTTTGCTTTTTTTTTAAGCTAGTATTTTTTTATAGTAGCAAAAAAGGATAGATTAGCAATTAATATATATTCTGTTCTTTGCCCTAGCTTTATAGCTATATCTCTTAGGCCAAGCATAACATGTTTGTCTGTTCTTAATAATACCTAAGGCTGTGGTGGTACGTACACAATGCCGCATGTCTCAGTAGTGCAGATGGTAGAGGGCAAGAGCAGGCTTTTTATTTTTTATTTTTATTTTTATTTTTATTTTTATTTTTATTTTTTTTCTTGCAGATATATGTGCTTTTATCGAAAGCACGCGCTAATACGTATAAATAGGCATATAGACATAGAAACACGCTATATTTATTTATTTATTTTTTATTAAAAACATAAATTACTATATAAACTTTTTTTTAATCGACTAAACTATTATGATTGCATATA
Source organism: Ustulina deusta (assembly GCA_023159155.1). Classification (NCBI taxonomy): domain Eukaryota; kingdom Fungi; phylum Ascomycota; class Sordariomycetes; order Xylariales; family Xylariaceae; genus Ustulina; species Ustulina deusta. The sequence goes on along the minus strand of JAJNNX010000047.1, from coordinate 18,775 downwards.
AAAGACACGACGTCAGGCTTACATAAAACTAGAGCCCTCCCCTTGCGTTGCGCGATCTCGGAGGCGATCAGCTGGTCTGCACGCATCGCCGCGTAGGTTAATGTGGTGCGGCCGTGCGTCCCAAGCTTCTTGACAGTACTCTCAGACGCCCGCCAGGAGAGGAAACGGCCTGGGATATATAGCTGCATGTCGAAAATCTGCCCACATATCAGCGTAGTCAACGGTACGCATCCAGAGATACCTACGTAATCTTTATTAAGTGCTAGTAGTTCATCCATCCAATCCTTTACCTAATACCGATGCACTATCCAAGTTAGCGTTTTCTCTCCTAGCTAAAAAGAAAAAGTCCGATCTATTACCTTCCGCATCCAGCTCCCAGAATAAAGCAATCCGTTGTATTTTAGCCTAGCAGTCTTAGTATAGTTCAAGCAGCTCTTTTACGTATAGCAGCTGTCCGGCGATGCTAACCCCAGTGGCAAGGAGCAGGACCGTCCCATACTCGCCGAGCGAAAAGGATTTACCATAAGGGCCCTCGACAAAGGCGCGGTATTTCCGGGGCGCAGGTCCTAACAGCCTACTGGTAAAGCCTCGCCAGGGTTAGGCAAGCAAGACGATTACTTGCTGGTTGCTTTTGTCCCGGTATGCCTAGCAGATCTAGAACAGGTGCGACTCGAAGATAAAAAGGGTCAAGAGACGCCATAGGCTAAAGTAGATATACTGTCCCGCCTTAAACCGCAATAGGCGGGCCAGTCGTACGCGAACCTCTACGCCGCCGCCTTGTTCTCGGACTGTGGCCACGCTGCCGCCAGCTAAGAAAGATATGCTCAAGTATATAACGTTGAGCAATCGGCCAACTTTGGTCGAGGCAAAAATCAAAGAGCTAAAAAAGAGGTAGAAATGCGGTCCTTTTTGGAACGACAAGGGGGGCAGATGCAACCAGATCGCAACCAAGGCGGCCGTGACCAGCAGCGTATAAATATAAGTAAACAATTCGAACATTCGGCATCGAATCACAGGGACAAAAAAAACGGCTATCGCCCCAATGGACAATAACGCCTAGAAAAGGTTAAAAAGTATATCAGCGCTAGCCTGGACCTAAAAACTTACGAGGATCTCGGTAATATGATGGGCCGGGCCGTCGTAGTCTGTTTGCTTTACAGCAAGAACCGTGTGTAAGACAACCTCGACGATAACAACGGCCGCGAGCCAGGTGTGCAACCTGGCATAGCGTTCGTAGTGAAACCCGCAGGCATTGGCAACGTGGTTCATGTGTGCGCCTAGAAAAGTCGGGACAAGGTTGATAACAGCCACCTGACCGAGACGTCTGATCAGCTCGGTAGCATCATTGGCGGACCCGATAACAATAGATAATATATTTGCGGCCAAAAAAAGACAAAACATAATCGCTTCGTATCCAAGGATAATTCTCCGCCCACATAACCAAACAAGGAGCAGAAGTTGCCAGAAAAACCAGAAATGATCGTTTACGCGCCCGCACAGTATTCGAATCAGGAAAAAAGCAGGGTAGGCCAGCAGTAGGACAAAGCCCAGGCCTACATAAAGCCCATAGTACTCTGTAGGCTCTAGAAAGACGAGTGATCGGGGGTGGACAAGGGCTAAAGATATATCTATAGGCGTGCGTACTATATATATAGATAGAAACAGAAGAACTAAAATAATAATAAAAAGATAGAAGAGCGAAAAAATGACTCTTCTTAAATGGCAATCCAGAGTGATAGCCAGGCCTAAGAGACGGATCTATCCCCATGCTATAGGACCGCAAGTACAGAATCGGACACGGTCGGAGAAATTATTAAAGTCGTCAAGTCAACATAGCCATTTGTCATGCTTTCTAGCAAAAAAAGCGCATAGACTTAACACCTTCCAACAATAGCCGCTACCGGGCGAGTACTCGACCAATCGCAGACCTCTTTATCATTTTTATTATTATCAACAACAAAAGCCACTACACTACCACTATGGGCGACACCATAGCTGCTGAGAATCACGAGGTTCGGGACCTCGATGGCCCCTCAGAAACCATTCTGGACTGGGCTCTGCTGGCCAGCTCCATCGTTTTCCCAGAAATATTCTCGCCACTTGGTCGGATGGGCGTCCTCAGGAACCCTGCAACAGGAGCAGCGGCGCAGTTCGCTATCCGTAACATTCCGCGTCGCTACCTTGCCGGATGTTCCTGCCTACTGCTCGGTTTCAGCGTGGTTTAGCTGTGGTGGACAATCCGGTACAACTACCTCTGGCTAATTGCCCGCGTTTTTATGTAAGCCTACCCTGTCTCTCTATCATAAACACTACTGATCTCCCTATTTAGGGCCCTGGTCTACTCATTCCGGTAAAAGCATAGCCAAAAAAGACAATCGCTTATCACCGGAAGCAGTCTAGTAGGCACACTTGAGATATCTTAGCACTTCTCGTGATACTAGAGGGATTGGTCGCTCGGCGCAAATAAGCATGCTGGAACAGACGTGAGGCGGCGTCTTTCGTGTACCGCAATCATCATATAGATCAAATGTGTACTTTACTTGCCGCCGATAATAGAGAGCACGTTAAACAAGACCACTGGACGATTCTAGACACCCGTCTAAATATAGCATACATTAAAAAAAGATATCATTTGATTAAGCGCCCGGCATTTTTATCCATAAAAACTAGCGACTTCCTAAGAAGTCGCTACTTATATAATCCAACATTGGGATAGAGGAACTCCGGTAAATAATAAAATAAAATAAGGGGGTACGTTATATTGTATATATTTCCAGAGCTTTGACCACCTTTGCCTAGCTTTGCATCTTTTTCTAGTCCAGATTGCCTGCTCCTTTGTTTACCCGAATCCTGCCCATCATGCTATCATTTATAAAGTATTCCAAACAGATGCCCAAGAAGCCGGCCTAAATGTTTGATCACGGGCTTTAGGACACCCGTTGGCTGCTGTCCCGTTTCGCGAAGATCTGCTCGTGGCTCAACTCGCGGGACTGTATAGGTAGACTGGCTACCCAGAAGCTCCGAATAAACCGGTAGCGGCTCAGTCGCCGCTAGCAACATACGGGGATAGGCTGCAGAAAAGGGGTGCATAATGCTATGCGCAATATAGGGATAGCCCCCACGGCCCCCACAACCCCGGGGCAGAGCCTCGTCGGGCTCTCGAGGCCAGCCGTAATAATGATGATAGTAATGGATTTGCACTTCGATCACGTCCCCTCGGATCCGACATCGACAGCAGACGCCCTTGGCCTCTGGGTGATTGGGACCGGCGGGATACCGCCAATGGAAGCGTGTTAAGCGAGTGCTACCACATCTAGTACACCTATGTCGGTATTTCTTAGAAAACATGACTTGCAGACAGTAATAGAATAGTTTGAGTCGCTTGAATGTGTGTGTATGTGTGCACGCATCGGTAGAGTTTTTCATTTCCTCGCCAAAAGAAGACTACTTAAATGCCCAGGTGGCCAGTTTCGTGCCTTCACAACACATGGCGCGTATAGCTGTTTCCAGCCAACTATAAAAATAGAAACAGAAACGAGTGCCCAGTAGGAGCACACACATATATATATACAGGGCTAAAATAGAAAGAGATAGGGAAAAACTGACAACTGTCCTTGCATAGTTGTTTTGAAATATTTTATAATAGCTGCTTCTTGCTCTTACTAGATCTGGTCCTTAATTTATAAAACACTAGTTATTGCGAAGTTAGACCGGCTAGAACAGTTAACCTTGTTGCTCCCCTAAAACAAGCCAGTACTAAGTCTTATTCTAATAGTAGGCTGCTATTAGCGCCTACTTATCTGTTGTAGACCATAACTATAGCCGGGACGTGTATGTTTCGACTTATGTAAAGAACGTAAGATCTTTTTTCTATTTAGAATAGCAACGTTTTAAAAATAGCTTGCAATCTAGATTTTATATTGTTGCCCGGCTTAAAAAGCCTACTTTATTGCATATATATTGTTAGCCCAAGCTAATATTATTTTATATTTTTAGTTGCTTTATTTTTTTGCTAATATTATTTATTTTTATGCTTATAATTTAAAAAACCTAAAAATAATCTTTTAGTAAATAATTGCTTAGTTCTAAAAAAAACCTTTTTTGTTATATTATAGCTACTTTTTATAAGTTTTAATTATGCTTGCTAGGTTTTGCTAGAAGTAGTATAATATAAATATAGCTACAAAAACCTTTAATAACCTAGTAAATAGAACTATAGCTCTAGCATAAAATGCTTATCTCTTTAAGGTATTTTTTTTATAACTACGCTATGTGTATTGCTTTAGCGCGGTCCTTTTATTATTAGAATTCTGTACATAGGCTGTCCGCTAAAACTATTAATAAGCTTAGGCTTTGTTTTTAGTGCAATATTTTAATGCGTTGTTTAACCGCGCTTTTAATAAAGTAAGCAGCTTTTTTAATTTTTTTTTAACTATTTTTAAGCAGTAAAGCAAAACTTGCTTATTACCTTTAATATAGTTTTTTATTTAATAAACTTTATAAAGTTTGTTTTGTTAGCTAGGTAACTTTATAATTTTATTATGCTAGTTATAGCATTAAGCATTTTTTTAGATTAATATTTTTTTAAAATATATTATAAATATTTAAAAATTATTATTATTTATAAATAAGTTAATTATTTTTATTTAGTTTTTTTATTTGCTAAGGTATTTTATAAGTTATATAGTACTATTTATTAATAAATTAAAAAAACTATTAGTAGTAAAAAAAATAGTAAGAATAGTATACTAGCCCTAAGCCTATTTTTAAATTATATTTTAGCTAATATAAAAGCTTTTTTTATATAGCTTGTTAAAAGTAGGACTGTTTTATTTATATACTAGTCCGTACTTACAAAATATATAAAAAAGTAGCGTACTATCTAAAGCAGTTAGTTCTGCTTTATTTGTTTTATATTTACGTTATAGTACTTTTTTTTATGCAAACATTCTATTTATAAAAACTATGTAAAGATTTTCGGGCGTTTCAAGAGCTACAACCCTTAGCTTTTTTATTTCTGCGTGTATACGTTCTATTAAGCACCAGCCGATCTAATCGTGCGGGTTCGGCTTCTAATAGCAGATAATGCTATTATTTGTATCGATAGCGGAGGGGTCTAAGGAGTTATTCCGGCGCTTGTACTTAAACGGATCAAGGACTGTTTAGACCTCCTGATTCCTATGCAGGAACACTTTAGCTTTGCGTATAGCGTGAGCGTTAGTATATGCTACGTTATAACTCTTAGGGCTTAAACTAATCCTGTAAATAAGGGGCCTGGTAGTCTTAGGCCTATATAATAAGGGTTGGTTAGCAGCGACCTGCACTAAGAAACTAAAGTTATTAGTAGTAGAGGCATTCTGTAATCCTGCTCCTAGGCTGCTTATTAATTTGTTTATTTTTCTAAAGTAGATTTACTTTTTATTCCTTAGATGCTTATATTTGCTGCAAAAAATTAAAACTACATTAAAAGGAGTATTTAAAAACAAAAAAATAGCAAGCTTGTTATATGCCACTACTATAGGGACAAAAGTTAGTATATTAACCGCAAACATTAAATAACTATTAATTTATTTCTTTACTAACTATAACAGAATTAGAAATGTATGCTTTATTTATATTATACCGCATAATTATAACATAATTAAGACCTAAAAAATATAAGCGCTTAGACATGCTCCTTATAGGACAGTAGGCAGGCATACTAACAGCAAGCAGGGCATAAAGCACTTATATAGCCCTTATATATATACTTCTTAAAAAGTACGCCGGCTTATAACTAATAGACATCTAGGTTCTTTTTTCCGAAGTATATACTAGAGCTCGGAACTTTTTAGAACAGTAGTATCCTATAGAACAACCCCACTATTATAGGCCTTTCTGAGTTCTTGGCGCTTACTAAAAACGCCCGGCCTAACTTAATCATTAATCTAGGGACTGGCTCGGAACAAGAGCCCAAGGCTTAGAACAAAAGGCAGCTGTAATTCTAGCGCAACAGCTGGCTAGCCCGGCTTGCGCAAGCATATATATTTTTTATACAGGGCCGGAGCACATAGAATAATGCTGCATATCTTATAAAAAGGGAGTCAAAACATATTAGCTACTACTAGCTGTCACGATCAGTTAAATAAAGCTTCTATAGCTAGTTTATTAATATTATAGACAAAGACTCTAAGCTAAAAAAGAAAAAAAAAAAAAAAAAAAGTTAGAGTTTATAAAATAGGTAGATATAAACTTTATATATATAGCTATAAAGTTAAGTTAGTCTATATGTAAACTTTTTATTTTATTACTATATAAGTCTAGAATTTTTATAAGTTTTGCTAAAACTATACTAATTATTATACTATTTTTTTTTAAAACTAAAAATTTAAATATAGTTTTAATTTAAAGTTATTAATAATATTAAATTTATATAGTTTTTTTATATTATATTGCTTTATTATTATTTTTATAATTATTTATAAATTTATTAATTATTATTATATATATTTATTTTTATAATTTTATAAAAAATTTAAAAGTTTTTTTATAAGTTTTATAAAATTAATTAAGTTTAATTAGTATATTTTTAAAATTTTAAACTATATATTAAATATTATTAAAATTATAGCTTTTTTAAATAATTTAATATTATAATTTTTTGTTTTTTTTATATATTTTTAATTGTTTAATTTGTTTGATTTTAAATTTTGCTTTATTATTAATATTTTTAGCTAAAAGTAATAATTAGATTTATTAAAATAAAAAATTATTGTTTGTTTTTTATAATTAGTTAATATAAAATAAGTTTTTTATTTTATAAAAATTAAGCAAATTAAAAATATAAATAAATTTTTATTTTTTTAAAATCTTAAAAAGTTTAATTAATTAAAAATCTAATTTAATAATTAGTACTTATATTATAAAACTTTTTTTTATTTTTTATTTTAAAATCTATTAAGCATTTTTTTTTATTAGTTTATAGTTTATATTATTTTTACGCAAAAATTACTATATTATATATTATTTTTTAAATATTTTAAGTTTAGCAGACTAATTTAAACGTTTATTGCTTAGTATTAAAATTTATAATAATTTTATTAATATTTATTATTAAAAAGTTTTATGTTTTAATTTTTATTGCTATTTTTAATAATAATATATTAATTAATAAATATTATAAAAAATTATATATAAAATTTAAAATAAAAACATAAATATTTTAATTATTTTAGTATTTATTAATATAAAAATAAAGTTATTAATCTAATTTTTAATTAATTAATTTTATTACTTTTTAGGTTTAAAAATAATAAGCGCTATTAAAGCAATGCTTAATATTTATAAAACTATTAATTATTACTATAAACTTAAAAATAAATAGTTTTATATTATTTAATATTTATATATTTAATATATTAAAAAATTTATATAAATTCTTATAGTATTATATAGCTAATAATTTTATAATATTTATTTTTTTGCTAAATAAAATTATAATTAAATAGCTAAACTTATTTATAAATATTTATATATAGTTATAATTTTATTAGTTAAGTAGTATATTTTTATTATTTATTATTATATATTATTATATTATAGCTAATATAAATAATAAATAAAAAAAGCTAGAAATTTTGCTTTATAATATTTTTTTTTTTTTTATAATTATAATAATTATATATATATTATTTATAATTATATTTTAAATAAAACTAATAATATTTTTGTTTTAATATTTTAATTATTTTATATTAATTTTAATATATAATAATTAAAAATATATAAACTTTTTAAATTAAAGCTATATAAAAAAAAATAGTTTTATTTAAAATAATTTTAAATATATATAGTTTTTTATTTTTATTTTTTAGTTTTTATAGCTAATTTTTTTATTTAATTAAGTTTACTAAATTAGCTTTTTAAAAAATATTAAATAAAAAGTCTATAGTTAATATAAAACTTAATATTTTATTAAATAGAACTAATATTATTATTTATTTTTTAGTTTTTTTAGCTTTAATTATAAAAAACTTAGCTATTTTTTTTAATAAAATATTAGTTATTATATTTTTTTATTTTAATTAGTATTAAAAAATAATATTAAAATTTAATAAAAAATCGGCCTAATATATTTATTATATTAATAAAATCTATTTATTTAAAAAATATAGTAAAGCTTAATAATTAATTATTATAAAAAACTTAGTTCTAAAAAACTTTAAATAATAATATTTTAAAATTTATATTATTACTAAAGATTTATAGTTTTAAATTAAATAAGCTTGCTTAATTAATATTATTATTTTAAAAAAATATTTTATAAGTTTTTAAGTTATATTTTTTTATTATTACTAAATAATTTTTTTTATTATATTATATAAAATATTTATTTTTATTTATATTAGTTAGCTAGGTTTAAAAAAAACTAAAACAAATATTTTATAAGCTAGCAATTTTATATATTTAAAAGCTTATTTTTGTTTTAGTCCTATTATAAATAGCTTATTTTTTTTTAATAGTTAATTTAAAAAAGTAGCAATTTTATTAGTATAGTAAATAAATATATAAATATAATTATAAAGCTTAAAAAATAATTAGATTAATTTAGTACTTTTAAAATTATTAAAATTTTAATTTAGAATTGTTTAGATTTTAATAGGATTAATTCTAATTTTTATTTTAGTTTTTATAATTATTTTTAAATAATTAATAATAAATATATTAAAACAAAATTTCTTAATATTTTTTTAATATTTAGTTTAATATAAGTAATAGATTATTTTTTTATAATAGATTTAATATTATTTTTTAGTTTTAAAATAAATTAAAATATTATTTATATAAATATTTATAAACTTGTTTAAAAATTTTTAGATTTATATATTAATAAAAACTTATTATTAAATAGGTTTTATTTTTAAACTAAAAAATAAAACTTTTTATTAAAATATTTTTTTATAAGTTTAAAAAAAAAAATAATAATATAATTTTATAGTTAATAATAATTAAAAAAAAATAATAATATAATTTTATAGTTAATAATAATTAAAAAAAAATAATAATATAATTTTATAGTTAATAATAATTAATAAAAAGTTTTAATAATATTTAGTTTAATAAATTAAATAATATTATAATAATTAAATATAATATTATTAATATTTAAAACTAATATAATTTAATTTTTTAAATATATATTTTTTTATTAGTAATTAATTTAAATTTAAATATAAATAAAATAAAAATAATATTTAAGTTTATATTTTATTTAATAAAATTTATAACTAATAGCTTATTTATAAACTTTTTTTTAAATAAAATAAATTATATAAATATATAATATTAATAAAAACTAAAAATATATTTTTTATTATTAAGTTTTAGTACTATATTAAACTTTAGTTATAATAATAGTAAAGTTTTAGATTTTTTTTTTAAAAAAAACTTTTTTAAATATAATAACTAAAAAAACAAAAAGTTTTATATTAACTTTATATATTAAAATTTTTTTTTTTTTAAAAATAAAATTAGTTTATTATTAAAAGTTTTTTATAGTATTATTTAATTAATTTAAATTTTTTTTTTTTATAAAATATTAATTATTTTTAGTTATTATAAATTTAATTATAATAAGTTTTTTTAAAGTTTTTTTAGCTAATTATTTTTATTTATTTTAATAAAAATAATTTTAAAAGTTTTATATAAATTTTTTAATAATAGTTTAGTTTTTTTTTTTTTAAAAATTACTATATAAACTTTTTTTATTTTAAGTTTAAAAGTTTTAAGTTTTTTTTTTGTTTTTTTAGTTTTAGTTATTTTTAAAATAATTGTTTTATTTTTAAAAAGTTGTTTTAATATTTAATAATATTTTTTTAACGCTTAATTATATTAATTTATATTTTTTTATATTTTTAGGTTTATATTTTATTGTTTATAATTAAAAAGTTTAATTATAATTGTTACCAAAAATTAAATTAATAAAAATAAATTATTTAGCTAAATTAATTATTATTTTTAGATTTTTATTAAAATATTTAATTTTATTAACTATTTAATACTAATAATAATATTATAACTAAAATTAATAATTTAAAATATTTAATTTTTAAATTATTAATTATTAATTTTTATAATATATATTAAATATTTATAAATTTTATTAATTATTTTGCTTTAATAATTATAAAGCTTTTAAAGTGTAGTTAATTAAACTATTTTTATTTTTAATTATTATTTAATTTATTATATAAACTTATAACTAATTATTAAAAAAATATAAGTTTTAATATTATTAATTTATAATTAAATAAATATTTTAAAAATAATTAATTTATTTTAATTATATATTTTAGCTAAAATAAATAAAAAAACTAATAAAAAAACTTTTATTAGTTTTATTTATTTTTTAAATTAAATAAACTACTAAAGTTATTTTTATTAAAGCTTTTTTTTATTAATTAAATATTTAAAACTTTAAGTTTTTAATTAAAGCAGTCAATTAATATATATTTTTTTTATTATAAATAAAGCAGGTCTTATTATTTTAATAAGCTTTTTTTTTTTTTATAATTAATGCTTATTTTAACTATTTTAAAATAAATATTTTAAAACTTTTAAAATTAGCTAAAAATTAATAAACTAGTTTATTAAAAGTTTAATTATTTAAGTTAGATTTTTATTTAGTTAAACTAGCAAGCTTAATTTATTAATAGTTTTTATAAGTTTGTTTAATATTATATACTAATTTAATAATTTTATTAATAAATAATTTATAAAAGTTTTATATAAATTTTTTTTTAAATTTATATAAAAATAGTTTTATAATTTATATTTTTATTATAATTTAGCTAATTAATATTTTTAAGCTAAACTATTAAATATAAAAATAAATTTATTAATATTTTTATTAGTTTTATATATATAAACTTAAAATATTTTATAAATTATAACTATTTAATTAAAATTATAATAAATTATTAATAAAATTTAAATTATTTTAATAATATTATTAAATAGTTTTTTAATTAAATAAAAATATATTTTTATTAATTTTTTAGTATATTTTTGTAATTAGTTTATAATATATTAAAATTAGCTATTTTTAGTTTAAAATATAGTAATATTTTTATTTAGTTTTTTTATTAGTTTATAAACCTAATTATTAAATAAAGTTTTATTTTTTGTAAACTTGCTAGGATTAATTTTTTATATTTTAGCTTTTTTAATATAAATAAAGTTTAAAGCACTAAAAAATAAACTAATAAAACAAAAAATAAATAAAATAGCAAAACTAAAAAGTTTAAAATTAATACTTTTAAATATATTTTTTATTATTAAATTATAGTTATTTTTTAAAAATACTAAAATAAACATATTAAAAAATTAACGTTTTACTTTTTTTATTTATTAAAAAAGTTTTATTAAAAGTAACGCAAAGCTATAAATTTATATAGCCATAATATTTAGTACTATATTTTTAAATATATTATTTATTTTAAGTAGTTTTAGTTCTAGTTTAAATTTTATTTTTTTAAATTTTTTTTTAAATATTAGTTTATTTAAAACATTTATAAAAAAGTTTAATACTTAATTTTTTTTTTTTTATTAAAAAAAAGATTTTAAAATTATTTAATAATAAAAAGCTAGTTATATTTAAAAACTAAAATTGTTCTAATTATTTAAAAACTAAAAATAAAATAAAAATATTTAAAATTAGGTTTTTTATAAATTATTAGTTTTTAAATAGTATAAAAATTAAAAGTTTTATTAAAGTTATATTAAAATTAAATTTATATTATAAAATATATAATTTTTTATATTAAATATATAACTAAAAAAAAAAGTTTATTTATATTTTATTAATTATAATAAAATAAAAAATATATATTTATTAAATATTTATTAATAAATAATTAGTAAGCTTAAAATAATATTATAATTAGTTAAATAAAGCTTTTATAACTAGTTTATTAATATTATAAATAAAAATTTTAAGCTAAAAAAAAAAAAAAAAGAAAAAAAATCAAAGTTTATAAAATAAATAGATATAGATTTTATATATATAGCTGCAAAGTTAGGTTAGTCTATACGTAGACTTTCTATTTTATTGCTATATAGGTTTGGAGTCCTTGCAAGTCTTGCTAAGACTATACTAACTATTATACTAGCTAGATATTATGCTCAAAGGCAAGATTTGCTTTAATAATATTTTATTAATACTTTTGCTAAAATTTGTAGTATTCTAGAATATAACTTTAGGAAATACTATTAAAAAGATTATATAAAAGTTTTTTGCTGCTTTTTTTTATTTTAAACTAACTGCTTTTCTTATACTAGCAGACTTTTGGTTCTATATTAAAAAACAAATATTATATATATAGAAAGCAAAAAACTTAGTATTACTACAAATCTTTTAATAGTTTGGAATCTTTATACTTTTTATTAATAAAAAAATAACAAGGTTTTAAGTAAAATATAATATATATAAAAATATTATAGTACTGCTTGTCTTTTTTACCGACTAGTTTTTTAGCTTAGAAATTAAACAAAATCGTTTGAGTTTATTATTCTTTTTTAGCAGTTCTTTATATAATAATCCTATTTTAATTTTATATAATAGCTTAGCAGTATTATTTAGTACTTAATTATATAAGCAAAAAAAGGTAGATAATAAGTTGTATAAATAACTATATTAATAAAAAATATTTTTAATAATATATTATAGCTATTATATAACTAATAAAAACTTAATATTTTAATTTTTAATAAATTTTATAATTTATATTGCTATATTTTTTTTTAATTAAATATATATAAAGCTAATTTAATAAGATATAATTTTTTATTATTAATTATTAAAAATATATAACTATATATTAATACTATATATTAATAAGTATAAAAAGATTATTAAAATATAAAAAAAAATTATTAATGTTTTAATAAGTATTATTTTATAATAATAATTAAATAACTAATAAAGTGTTTAATTTTTATTAATATTTATTATATTTTTAGGCTTTTTTTTAAAAATGTTTATATAGGTATTTTTAGAAATTCTATCGATCTTTTTTTTATATATAGGAAATATACCGAACTAATTTATACTTTTGTTATATATTAATTTTTTTCTAAATTAAGCAATTTTATAGCTAAACTAAAATAATTTTTTTTTTAATGTTTATTATTAAAGCTAGCTTAAAATACTTCTTATTATTATTAACTTAATTATTTATAAACTAATCAAACAAACAGTAGTTCTTAGTAAAAAAGAGGCCTTTAAGTACAAAATCTTTTAGTATAAAACAAAAAAGATTATTATTTATTTTAAAAAATTTATTGCTACAGATATAATTATAAGAGCTATATAATTTAAGCAGTATATTAAGCAGTAATAAAACTAAATTTTATAAAAATAAAAACTTAAAATATTACAAAATATTTAAAAAATATATAAAATAAAATATAAATATTATTACTATATAAATATAAAGCAATATATTTATATTATTCTATAAGTAGAAAATAACTTTATAAGTTTTTATAACAAAAAAAAAAACATTTTTAAACTTTTCTAAAAGCTTTATAATTTTTATTCTAGTGCTTATGCTTTAATTTTGTTTTTCCTTTTTTTAACTATAAATTAATTTTATAATTATATTATTTTTTTTTATATAATAAAAAAGCATAACAATTTGTAATAGCAATATAGTAGTTTGTTTTTATTTAATATTTTACAATTTTTTTAATATAATTGTTTAATAATTCTAAAAATTTAGTAGTAACTAAGCAAAAACTATTTAATTATTTATAACTAAATAAAATACTATAAGTTTTAATAAATACTATATTAATAAAGATTAAATAATTAAATTAATAATTATTTGTTTTAAAAATTAAATTAAATAGTATTAAAACATAAAAATATTTTATATAATAAAAAAATTGTTATAATATATTAAAACGTGCTAGAATAGCAAAGTAGTAGTAGAAATACTTTATAGTTAGTGCTTTATTAAATATTTTTAAATACTAATATTAGAAAACAAAAGCCCAAACTTTTTTATTTCTAATATTTTTATCTTTAATTGCTATTCTATCTAGGAAATATTAAAAAAAAAAAAATTAACTTTGTAAATATTATTTATATCTTTTTAGATCATTTAAATATTTAATCTATATATCTTTAAAAGCTAGCATAATTTTATATAATAAAACTATTATAAAATATATTAAATAAATAAACGTTAGTATATATTTAAAAAAGCCTAGCAAACAATACTATAATAACTTAAAAAAGCTATATATATTATATTGCTATATTCGGGCTAGTATAGCATATTTTAACACTAATCGTTTTAAGGCTAGGCTTGCAAAAAAATACTGCAATACTAAAAAAAAGTTATAATACTTGTGCAAAAAAGTATAGTACAAAACTATTAATGTTTACTACTACTTATTATTAAGTTTAGTATTTTTTTAAAAAAACTAGGCGTTATAAACCTTAATATATTTTGTTTTAACTATTATAAATCTAGTATAAATACCCTTAACTTTAGCTACTAACTGCTCCTAGCCAATAAGGCAGGTCTTAAGTTGTTTAATAAGCTATAAAGCTTTACTATCTTTTTCTAGTAATTCATTTCTTCTAGTTAAATATGGCTTTATTCTATACAACAACGCTAACAAGTCCTTAGCATCTACTATTTATAAAAGCGTATAATAACAACAGAAAGACTTATCTAACTGCGTAGCATACGTTCTTAAAAGCATAAGTTAGCTACTTAAAATAAATAAAAAGCCTAAACACTACATACCCGTCCCTAGGATTATATAAAGTGTTGTAATCTTTTACTTAAAATTAAAAATTCTTTTATAATTTCAATACAAAACATGATTTTGAATTCTGTTTGCCAATAGGGGGCCCTAAGATATAATTCCCTCTATAACTTAGCATTTCGTCTTTGCTCGCTAAAAAAAGCGCATTAGTATAAAAAAAAAGAGTATAAGCTGCATTTTTTTAGCTTATAAGACATAATATAATTTATAAAAAACAACAAAATAGTATTAATACAAAAGTAAAAAAAAGTATAAAGCAAAGTATATAAAATAATAGCTTAGCAAATAGATTTAAAAATATAGCTTAAAGCGTATACTAAATAAACTAAAAAATTAAACAAATATAACAAGCATTAAATATAAAGTTTATATTTGGTTATAGTAGCTTTATCTCTATGAAATAAAAGCAACCAAAAGTTATATAAAGACTAGAAGGACTATTGTATTCCTTTAGGGCACTAAAAACAAAGCAACTAAAACTATTAAAAATGCTAAAAAGTCCGGTAAACTAGCCAAAATATTGTATTAGTACAAATATAAAAGTAGACGCCTAGGGAGGTAGCTAGGGCTAGTCCTATATAAAAGGTATAAATTTTAAACATATACTAGGAATATATTATTAAAAAAAAGTATAAAAGGGCTAAGGGCTACTATTAAATAGTCTCCGAGCTAGCTATAATAGGTTAGTTCGGAGCTTAATAAAGACTTTGTTAAAAGCTAAAATTAAAACAATAGCTTTATATAACATATATAATACAACAATTACTAATTAATTCGCTTTTATTTAACAGTTATATAATCAAAATAGGTCTAGTATACCCCTTTAAATAATATCTAAAATAAAAAAAATAGTTTATAGCTTATATATAAACTATTAACCTAAAATATATAGCTTTAGTTAATAGTTAAATAGTAATATTTATTCTATTTAAATATATTAGTTTTAGATTATTAAACCTTATAAGTTTAATTAAAGCGTTATTTATAATAAAGTCTACTATAAATATTAACCCGTTTATTATATAAATAAATGCTATATAATTAAAATAATAATTAATATTTATTTTAGTAGTTGAAAATTTAAAGCATATATAATAAAACCAAAGCAACTATTTTAAAACATTACTTTATAGAAGTTTATTTAAACTAAAGATTAATATATTTACTTTTTTATAAGATTAATTTGTTATAAATGCCCTATTTAATAATCTTTTTTTTAGAAATAATATAGATTATATTAGCTTTTTTAACTATAAAAAAGCAATACTTAGTACTAAGTATAAAAAGTTAGCAGTGCTATAACTTTACTATAACAAAAAAACATATATAATAATAAATATTGTATAGCTATTATAAAATAAGTCTAGCGTTTTCTAAATCTATTACTTTATATCTATATTAATAAAGCTAGTTGCTTTATTAAGTAAAACAATCTATAGATTTCTAAAAATAGCACAAGCAATTATAACATGTTATATTTAGCCGCTAAAAAGTTTTCTATAAAATATTAAGAAATATTTTCTTATAATAAATTTAGTGCTTATTTATTGCTTTTTTTAATATAGGTTTAGTATTTTTTTAAAAAACTTATAATCTAGTTATATATAGCCGCCGCTTTATATATGTTATAAATATTTTTATCTAAAACAGTTGGTCGAATATATCTAATATTTACTAGTAGTATATTTTTAAAAAACTATATAAATTATAGAACAATATTTATGATTTTTTATAAGCTAGTTCATTTAATATTTTAGTTAGAATATTACTTAAAAATGGTCCTAGGGTCTAAAAAAATATAAGGCAACTTTTTTATACTTTTTTTAAGTAATATATTAAATATCCTGCCTAATTATAAAAATAAAACCTTTTTAAATATTGTATTGTTGCATAAAAAGGTTTAGAATTATTAATTTCCTAGCTTTATTTGTTCCAACAAATATAATAGTATAATCTAATAGAACAAACAAATAAAAGTCTTTTAATATATTTATTCTATTATAACTGAACTTGATATTATAGAATTCTATATTATTAGATTCAAATTATAAAAGTTAAGCTCTTATATTATCTATTATATTTAGTTCTTTATGTAATATATTAACTAATTATTTAAGCTTAGTTAGTTATTAGCTAATTTTTTGTTCTAGCATAGCAAAAAACCTAAGGAGGGTAGTTATTTAACCTTAGTATAATAATAAAAGTATAAAATTGCTTCCAATAGCTTTTCTAGTACATATTTAATATATTATTACTAAAATACTAGCTAATTGTCTAATTAGTAAGATTAAATATTTAGTTATAAATAAGATTATATTGTTTTTATATATTTTTTTAAATATTATAAAACAAGATTTAAAAACATTAAAATAGTTAAATATTTTATGTTTGATTTAGTTAAACATAATAATAATAAATTACAATAAAATACTCTAATACTATAATTTTGATTTATCTGATTGTCTGCGATTTTATATTAGCGCTTTTTAGACTTAGCTTTTAACTAATATATAGGTAAGGGGTAACGTTTGAACTTAATTAGGGCCTACTTATGCTTTGCTAAACTTATTTTTTTTATATTTAGCGCTATTGTTCCTGAGCTAAAAAGATAGTACAAAAAAAGAATTATATAAAAGCTACTATTATTACTAATATAATAAAGCCTTTATATAGTCTAAACTTAATAAAAAGATATATAATAGTAATAACTAAATTAATTATTATAAGTACTGCCTAGAAGCAGATCATTTCTGCTATATATAAAATATTATTACTACTTATAATAGCTATTTGTAATTCTATAAGGTTAATAGAATTGTAGAAGTTAGTAGAAAGACATATAATGTGCAAAAATGCAGTAGTGCTGAGTGCTTTCTCCTAGTACTACTATACTTGTAGCTAGAGCACTTTTTGTATAAATTAAATGCTAGCTTGTAATAAAAATAACTAAAAAGCTATAAAAATAACAACCTATATTTATAGGTTTTTTTCTAATAATATACCAAAACAATTGACTAGAATGCTGTATTAGCAAAGTATTAAAAGGTTAATACTATTAATTGCTAATATACAAAGACTAATTAGCCTAACTTAAATCTATAAACTGCAATAGTTTTTTAGCTAAATATATAAATATAGAATAAAAACTTTTAGAATTAAACAAACTAGTTTTTTTTTAATTATAGACAGGTATTGTTAGTATCCGTAGGGTTTAAACAGTTAAAGCTTAATAATAGGTCCGGACTTAAAAAAAGTAGTGCTTCTTTATTATTAGAAGCTTTATGCTTCCGTTAATCTTAGAAAAAAAAAAACCAGAAAAATAGCTATAAAAATAATATATTAAATATATATAAAAAATATATATAATAGAAAAAAAGTTTTTAGCTTGTTACTAGTCTATAGTAGGCCAGGGTTAACTATATAAATATTTTATATATTAAAAAACTATACTATTATAATTAAAATATTATAAAAAAGCTAATTATATAAAAGCTATAAAATTAGTACTATATTATAATATTAAAAGTTTTTTTAAACAATTATATAATAATATTAAACAATAAAATATAAAAAAATAAACTAATAATATTTTTTTAAAATAGCTATAAATATTAACTAAAAAATAATTCTAGCTATTTTAATAGCTTTATTTAAGCTAAAATATAATATTACTAGTAAAAAAAACCTAAAAATAATATATATTTAATAGGGGAAAATATAGTATAAGAATTAATATAATAATAAAATAAAATAAAATAAGTAAAAAATATATATAGCATAATATAATAAATAGCTTTAAAACAATATTTGTTTTTATTATTAAAAAGTATTTAAACGTAATTTTTTAGTATTAGTTTGTAGTTAATAGTTATTACTATACATAAATTTTAATAAAACATATAAAAAATAAAGCGTTAAATTTACAAAGCTTTTTTAAAACATAGCACTTTATTGT